>JARYHS010009186.1:257989818-258302807 GCA_031002005.1 Vandiemenella viatica
TACTGGGGTGGTTAGGTATCATCCTGCTGGAATGAACAATGATGAGAGTGAACAGATTACTTTTGGGCCTGTGAGAAGCAGGTATGTAAACGAAAACAGTGATACAGTGATAAGTGAACGTGTGCGTTATCCAAACAGATATTTGGAGTATGAACAAAAGAGACCATTGATGTTTTTGTCTAAAACTGATAAACGTTAGAATGTATAATGAACATATTGTGGGAAAAGATATTAAAATGCTTTGTGTTAGTTTTAGGAAATAATAAGACACTGTCAAAAAAAAAGTGAAATGGTACATTGTAAGATAATTATTTATACATGTATGATGTATGTAATATTAAAAATTGTCACTATTGTAAAGACAAGATAAGAAAGAATTGAAATATGTGTGAAACATATGTGAAATATGTAAAACATTGTAAAAATTATGTATCATTGTAATATGCATAAGAAATTAATTGTCAATAAATAAGCAGCTCACACAGCCGACACAGAATTTGAAAATTTTGCACTCTCAAGAGAGATTGCAAAATTTTTCCCCAAGGGGGGGAGGTGTTGCGAATGAATCGCAAGAAGTACTTAGGTGTACAGGTTGCACAATTAAGTGTAGGATTTACGTGTTCGGAGACGCGTAGGATGTTGTGGAGAAGCAATGTTTATCAACAGAGGCAGTAAACATAAACAGTAGATAGAGGCCGGAAGGTCGAGCGAGGGGAGATAGGACTGTGTGTTGACAAGCAGCGGAAGAGCGCCCGATAACGCCCTCGACCCGACAGCCTGCGTGACAGGAAACACGAAAATTTCCAGAAGGATAAACAAAGCTGATGCAAGAACGTAGGATACGTGACCAGCGCAACCCGAATGTTCGAGAAGGTCGAGAAGACACACGCAGTGTCGTCACCGGACGATATAAAAGAGGTGGCCGGGCCACCAGCAGGGCAGAGGATCACCAGCAGGGCAGAGAGGATCACCAGCAGAGCAGAGAGGGAGTAGAGTAGGGCGGAGCAGAGACAGAGCAGGGCACAGTAGTCGCCGTTGTTAGCTGTTAGGGTCTTCAAGTATAAGGGTCTTAGTAAATGACGGACCAGCAGATAGAAGGACCCAAGCTAGTTTACTCCCGAGGGGTGGTATCTTTCGTTCGGGTTTCTCATTCTTCTACACTGGTGTTACCAGCATAGTCTGGCAACTGGAGAATATCCCGAGGAACCGGCGATTATGATGTTCCCAGATTCTGATGATTCTGAAGAGGAATAGGTACCTCCCGTAATTTCTGAATATTTCAGTGGAAGTAGGTCGGGCTTCGTGAGCTGCAAGTTTGATTGTAATCTCAACTTGTATGTGTTTTTATTTCTCAAACCCTTTTCCACACCGAGTTCCCAAGTTTGAAAATCGTTACTCACTTGTATTTAGACTTCCAACAACTAAACGGAAGTCTAGCTCCCAACTTCCGAACCGCTCGCGGAAGTAAATAGCCAACTAGACGCAACAACGTCTCCCACAACAGCAAATTGATAAGACTTATTGAAAATGGCATTCCCAAAATTCACATAATGTTGGTTTCTTAATATGTACCATTAAAATTTATTTTTCTTATATTTTAGATTTACTAAAGAATAAACAATAAACAATAAAAGAATACAAGAAAAGCTACTAAACAAAACACTACATTTTCAAAGCATATGACATTCTATCACACTCTCTGGTACTTTGAGACTACGGATGTTTGCTCCGTATGAAGCGTCTTCTAATGAACTAAGTACTTATAAAAAGTTTACCTCCTTTTCACGAATAAATCCCACTTGACCAACTTCCATACTATCTGTTTTCTTCAAGTTTGCCCACATTGTGTAAACAACATCTACATCATTCATTTATTTCCATGAATACTGTTTGCTTTAACAAGTTGTGCTGCGTCTTCCAAAACTGATGTAGGAATATCATCTAGTGTTTGACCCTAAAACAAATAATTTTCAATATAAAAATGCACTCACAAACTGAGGAGTCCTAAAATGAAATATTACTGAATTACTACATAACTGCTTGATAATCACCATAAAAAATGTGTTTTCAAATAAAAATTTGAAAAGCACTAATTATCTGAATATACCAAGGGCTTCTATTTGCAGCTTTGATTCCCTATTCTATTATAATTAAACACAGCACTCTGCCAGCCCCTAGATCTTGTTAAAGGAGTACCAAACCATCAACACAAGCAATTTTTCACAAAATAAAAAGTGTATTACGCCTCTATGAAATTAAGTAGTGTTTTGAGGAGGCACTGTTTTGATTTTTAAAAATCAACGTGTGTTATGCATTGCAGTGAATAATGCACTTTCCGAAAACTGAAAGAATTAAAAACCCTTCCCAGAGTTATGATTCGGTAACAACTGTAAATTTTGGATTTGATACTGATCTTAAAACAACATATTTGAATAGATTATATGCACCTCAGTGTTTCAAGGCAGTGCTCACAGATACATCATTCCATTACTTCACAAAGTATGTAGAATATCTTACAGGATGAAGTCTTAGGTACACATGGGCTGATGAAACCTTGTCGACATGAAACCATACATCTTCAGGCCATCCCCACTTGATGAGATCCTCATCTGAAAGCATAAAATAAATACATCACTATACAACATTACATTTTGATATTCAAAAGCTAACACATGTTTTTACAGCTAATGTCTCAACTATCCATACCACAAGGAAGGGAAGCTATTATGAGTGCAGGTGGACCACTGAATGATACATCCAGAAATTTCAATGATAAGTTAGTAAACTGAAAGGAAGGGAAAGTATTCATACCATTGTAAATAAGGATTGACAAGAATGTAGTGAGGATTTATAAAAAAAAAAAAACCAGACACATTAAGTAACTTGGTTTGGTAGACCAATAGGGAATATGATTCAGGAACACGAGATGTTCCCCCTGCCACATGTCTTACCTCAAACACGATTAAGTTTACACACCGAAATATTGTGTGGTATTTGTTTTTTATGTTTGTCTGGCCCTCCTGCCTTCATTTGTAGTAAGTGATGGGTTATTTTTCCCTATCCTATCTTGTTTTATAAGTCACCTGACATAGTTAGTCATGAAAATGGTATTAAACAAGCGAAATCATTGTAGTATAGAAAAAAGTGACTTTTTTCTTAAGAAGTATAAAGCAAAGCATTAGGATAGGAAATGCAATATCAAAGGAGGTGGGAGTGGAAAGGTGTGCCACAAGATAGTGTACCGAGACCATTGCTATTCACTATTGTAATAAATGATTGTGTTAAATCTAGAGCCAGGATCTGCAGATGTTATATAATTAGAATAAAATGGGAAAAAAACGGAACAGCTGCATGTTCAGCTGGTCTTCTCCTATCTGCATGACTAAAGTATTAAACCGAAATATCGTACAATTACATTCATCACACATGATTCATGTTCGCCACAGCCCTCCAGTATTCAACTTGGGTAAGTGATGGGCTATTTTCTCTACCCTTTATTATTTACAAGCCTTTTATACAGGGCATTCGCCGGAAAACGCTACCCTCCCAGTCTGTTGCCATCGGCAACTTGCTCGGTCAGTGGAGCCAGCAGCTCCCGCCACACAGCACCGTGAATCACCGCACTATTTAACACCTCCGCTGCCCCAACACTGCAGTGACGCAGTAAATGGGACCCTTACATTGTTAAGAACGGTTTCTTTGCATTGTAGCTAGTTTGTGATTTCAGTCTCTTATTAATCAGTGTTGTGAATAAACGTTTCTTTGTGGTTTGGGGCTTCATACTCTTACTAATCTGTACCGTGTTTGAGTGTGAGTAAAATTATGGTACGTTACAGTTTGCAACAAAGAATATTTCTCTACGATACATATGTGAAGAAGAAGTCGTTTAAAAAGTGTCGCAGTAAATTTCGTCGCGAATTTCCTGGCGCTTTACTGCCAGCTAAATCAACAATTCTGCATCTGGTTAAAAAAGTAAGAGAAACGGGTTCATTTTTTAACAAAAAGAGACTGTCGGTCAACCGTATTCTCACAGAGGAGAAAATTGACGATATCGCTTTTCGACTAGAACAGTCGCCCAAAAAATCATTAAGTCAGTTAGGGCAGCGTGTGTCTCGAAATATGTTCAGAAGATGTGAAATGTGCATTACACAAGAGGGTCAACACTTCCAGCATCTTTTATAAGGTAAGCTAACGAATTACGTCACATTTAAATGCTTAGCACACAAGTTTATGAAGCGTAATTATTATGAAATAGTCCGCGGCAGACGGTCGAACAATGCCGGAAGCTGACCGCTCGCTCGCCGGCAGCAGTTTCTTCCTTGTAGCGCTAACAGTGGGTTGCGTTTCCCGGCGAACGCCCTGTACAACATTATATCATCTACAAACAACCTAATATCTAACCGTAAACCATCTATTCAACATTTTTTTTTTTTATTGGCATTTGGGCTTGCACCCATACAGCCACTTTCAATTACAGATTAACATCTGTGGTATAACTATACTAATATCATGCAATTAGACATTTGATTTCTCAGAATAACATCAATAATATACAGATAATAAAACCCTGCAATTACATACAAGTTATTTACAATTAATTTAGACTGTGGCACCAATATTTTCCATGTGCTGGAACAAAATCTTATAAATAGCATAATCTTCATATGCAAGGAGTGAGGCAGTACAAGTGGGCAACGGAATGCATTCTTTCATGAGCGCAACTAGGAAGTGATCAATCTCCATCTTCTTCCGTTGGCAGCCAATAGCAGATGGTTTATGTTTTCAATTTCTCCACAAGGACATTTGGGAGAGTCTATAACGTTTAGTCTGTGAAGGTGTTGCTTGAAGCAACCGTGGTTGAATTTTAGCCTAGCAATACAGGTACTGAGTCTCCAAGAACATTTGTGTACCTCACACCATTGATGGGAGGGTATGTCTGGGTGAATGCGCCCGTAGTGTTGGCCTTTGGTCAAAAATGAGCTCTTCCATTCAGTGTTCCACTTTAGTTTTATGTTGTTTTTGATCTGACCAACTGCATCTGGAACAGGAATCATTTTATTGTGCTTAGCACCACTGCGAGCTACTTGCTTGGCATACTGAACTGCCATCTTGTTTCCTAAAAGATTACAGTGTGCTTTGACCCATTTAAATTTCACTGCCTTGTTAGAGCGTCTTAACTCTTGAACCACTATCACGACAAAAAATACTTGAGGGTTATTATGCCATTGCCTGTGATGGTTTTTTAGTAGGGACAGTGCCGATCTTGAGTTGGATAAAATTATGAAGTTTTTAACGTGAGAAATCTTGGCATGTTTAAGTGCTTCCAAGATGCCCATCAGCTCTGCAGCCATGATAGAAGCCTCCGCTGGTAACTTGAAGACCCCCTTGTCTCCAGATTTTGGTATGTAAAAGGCACATCCGGTAGCATCAGAAAATTTAGAGCCATCCGTGTATTTTTGTTCCATATGGGCTCGGTTGTGGAGTTACTGGAACATACTTGCTTTGTAGTTTTCCTAATGGGTGGAATCTTTGGTGTCTATATGTACCTCCAATTTTTTGATGGAGTCCCAGTACGGGGCTCAAAGAAGGACATTTTTTTTTTAGTCTGGTGTATTCTGGCATGTAGGATATATATTGCTAGATACTCTGCTGCAAGAGGGGGCATTTCTTTATTCATCCAAAAGTTTTCGGTTAAACATGGCATATTGGGATTGTGTATGGCATGCATCAGTCTGCTGCCAGCATACTGGCCATGCTTGAGGAGGAATTTTGCAGTTAGGAAGCTTATATGGAAGTTTAAGGGAGGTTCAAGTGCTTCAACCAGAAGCGCATTAGTCGGCATTGATTTCATTGTACCTATGCACACACAGAGTGCTTTGTATTGGACTTTGTCAAGTTCTTTAAGTACATCACTGGATGCTGATCCATACCAAACACAGGTGTAGTCAAAGTGTGGTCGTACCAGTGTTTTGTATAGCATTAATAGTATTGTGATGTTTCCTCCCCATTTTATGTTGGCTATTGCATGTATGAGTTTTATGGCCATGTCACATTTCTTAATTGTGTTTTTGACATGAGTTCCCCACTTGAGTCTGTTGTCAATCCATAAACCCAAGTATTTTACCCTGCTTCTGACAGGGATCACGAAGGGCCCTAATTTTATGTCGGGCATTGCCTGGATTCTATGATGGCTGTAGATAGATACTGCCGATTTTGTTGGTGAGATGCCTAAGCCATTACTGAATATCCATTGTTGGAAAATGTCCATAGCCGACGACAGTGCCAAGTAGCATTCTTCCCATGTTTTTCCTACCTTGAATATGAATAGGCCATCTGCAAATTGTAGGATTATGACTTTACCATTCACAATGCAATGTAGATCACAAGTAAACGAATTAAATAATATTGGGGCTAGTACAGAGCCCTGTGGCAACCCTCAATTTGTTTTCCTGGATGCAACTGTATTTCCTTGTTGCGTAATAATTCACTATTGGTCCGATAGGAGTGCAATTAGGTTATCAACGAAAGATTGTGGTATCCCTAGAAGGCATAGTTTTTAGGCTAGGATTGGTAAGTGAACATGATCATATGCACCATTTATGTTGGTATGCAGGATTGTATTTCCGTGGGGAGATGTGCTAAGATATCTATAGTACTTTTGCCTCTTCTGAAACCGTACTGCATTTCCGGGGTCAGCGAGTGGTACTCCACTATGCTTTATCATGCGTTCCAGCACTTTGTAGATACACAGTAGTGAGCTTATGGGTCTGTAGGAATCAGCATTGTCGCCTATTTTTCCTGGCTTCTTCACCAGAACCAACCAGGCTGTCTTCATCTCCTTGATTTGTGCTCTCTCCAACCAGATCCTGTTCAGTAATTCGTTTTTGCAGAGTCTGGCAGGTTTCTTAACATAGCATAATGAATGTTGTCAGGTCCTGGCGCTGAGTCCGTCTCTGGTTTTATTGCCTTCTTGATTTCATTGAACAGAAAAAGTTGCAATAGAATGTGAGTCCCAGCAACCTTTGGTTCTGCTGGTTTTGTCTCCACCCATGGCGTTGTTAGCTTTTGAAGGATGTTCTCTAGCAGATCTTTTGAAATGGATGCTCTTCCTTCTTGGGTGGATGGGTGCTTCAATTTGCTAATGTTCCACCATATATCAGATATTGGGGTTTCTTTATTGAAGGATTCACAAAACTCTCTCAATTTCTCTCTCTTTTTGCTCTTGGCTAATTTCTTGACTCTTGCCTGTGCTCTGCAATGGTCCAGATAGTTCTCCACTGTGGCACAGCTTTTGTAGGCCCGTAATGTATCTTTGCATCGTTGGACAGCTTCTTTGCATTCATTGTCCCATCAAAGTGTGCTTTTAGACTTCCGTAATTGTACTGGTTTCTGCACAGATATAGAGGCATTAGCAGCTTGATTTACGAGGTGTGTTCAGAAAATAACGGGAATGTTCGTTTTTTGAAAAAAAAAAACTTATTTATTTGTCTACATTAATGTTGTCGCCTTCAAAATAGTCCCCATTAGATATTATGCACTTCTGCCAGCGCTTCTTCCAATCGTCGAAACACTTCTCAAACTCGATTTTTGGGATAGCCTTTAGCTCTTTCAGCGATGCGCTTTTAATGTCATCTATGCTTGTAAAACGACGGCCCTTTAAGGTTCTCTTTATTTTTGGAAATAGGAAAAAGTCACACGGAGCCATGTCTGGCGAATATGGAGGCTGGGGCATCGTTACAGTATTGTTTTTGGCCAAGAATTCACGAACAAGCAATGAAGTGTGAGCTGGTGCATTATCGTGATGCAAAAGCCATGAATTGTTTTTCCACAAATCCGGACTTTTTTTCGGATTGCTTCACGCAAACGGCGTTGAACTTGTAGGTAGTACTCCTTATTTACTGTTTGACCTTGTGGCAAGAATTCACTATGCACTATGCCATTAAAATCGAAGAACACCGTAAGCATAACCTTCACGTTCGACTGCACTTGTCGAGTCTTTTTCGGTCTTGGCGAGCCAGGATGCTTCCACTGAGACGATTGAGCCTTAGTTTCGACGTCGTATCCATAAACCCATGTTTCGTCACCTGTTATATCATGTTTCAGTAATTCTGTATCGTCGTTGACTTCATTTAGTGACTCCTGAGCAACTTCCGCTGTTTTTGTTCAAAATTCAACAATTTTGGAACAAATTTTGCTGCCACGCGTTTCATACCCAAAACATTTGAAAAAATTTCATGGCATGAGCCAATCGATATGCCAACATCATCAGCAACTTCTCTGATTGTGATTCGGCGATCATTCATAACCATTGCTTTCACTTTTTCCACGTTTTCATCGGTTGTTGATGTGCTGGGGCGTCCGGGTCATTCGTCATCTTCAACGTCTTCACGGCCATCTTGGAAACGCTTATACCACTCGTAAACTCTTTTTCTCATAACAGACTCACCATAGGCCTTTGTTAACATATCACACACTTTTTTACACTTTATTTCATTTTTTACGCAAAATTTGTTACAAATTCTTTGATCCATTTCTTTTAACAAACGAAAATCGCCGAGCTCATAAAAACACGTCTAACCTTAGCGGCTGCCACAGACAAAGTAAGCAATGAATACAGCTGAAAATTTTATCATATTTCCAGGGCATGTATACCAACATGATAAATTTTTTTTTTGAGAATTGGACTCTCAAAACCCGCGAAATTTAAAAATTCCCGTTACTTTCTGAACACACCTCGTATGTCGTTTAAGAAGGAACTATAATCCGATGGAATGTTACTGCCATGCAAGCATTCCAAATTTTTTCCAATCTGCCTGGTGAATTTTCCATCTATAAGAAGGGTATATAATCCGTGTAGCTGGGATGGGCGTGTGGAAGCGAAGTAGTATAGGTACGTGGTCCGATCCCAGCCTATCGTCGACCAATTCCCAGGAGATGTCTACAGCTATATTCGATGATACACAGGAGATGTCCACTGCTAATGGAACATATATTCAATTATTCATTAAAATAATGAACAGCACTGGTTCCCATCCACTACCTTGTTGTATTCCTCTTTTGGATTTCTGTGTTAGTCTAATTCTTTGTTTCTTACTTTTTAAGAATTCTTTTTCTTCTATATTTCCTCGCGTGGCTGAAATTGCTATTCAAATCTTTCATATGAAATAAAATATTTATAAAAACTAGATTTTGTCAATAACTGTTTGCATTTAGGTTAAAACACATCCTGGACCATACTAACAGTGATAGATACGATTTGGAAATAGGGTTTCAGCAATATTGTGTGCGACGCTTGCGTTTCACTATGGTCCAGGCTGCATTAAAAGGAAAACAGTGATAGAAGCGACATAGAAATTAGGTATCCGCAATAAGGTGTTCGATAGTTACGTTTCAGTGTGGTCCAGGCTGCATCGAAACCTCATCGCAAATGAATTTATTCCTGTACTACTGGTACAAAATTAACGATTTCTTGATACAAGATGTATTAGTGACGGACTACTTTCCGTGAAAGGCCCCGTTAGTGACATTTAAAGCTGCGAGCGGAACGTATACGTCACATTCAGCAAGGTAGTGACGTCATACTCTCTCCATCGGGAAGGGTTTTCACCGTGAGGCGGTAAGTGGTTGCAGCGGTATCATGATCTAGATATTACCCAGTAGGGCTATAGGAGCAAAAACTTTGCTCTGTGTGTGTACGTGTTTCTTCCATGTCTCGACACTACAGGAATCCTCTATTGTAAGCCTCTATTGTAAGCAATGGTTTTACTCCTATCCAAATGTTTAATATATATATATTGCTTAGCTCTAGAGGTATATCTCAAAAGTGAGGCAGTTAGGCTTAAATGCAGCCTGGAGCAGAAAAAAAAATTTCACAAAAGCCAAATTAGATGATGGATTCTTGTGTAACTTTATAAGACAAATCGAAAATAAATAATAAAATGTTTCAATATTTTGTTTAGTGCAAGATATACTATCTCCAGATTGAGTTAGTTATGCTAAAATGTGTCCTGGACCAGAAAAAAATTCAGCCAAAGCCACAAGGTACTACATGCTGGACACATGCAATGGGCCTTTTGTTTGCTACCTAGCAGTTGTGGTTAGGTTGAAATGTCGTCTAGACCAGAAGAAAAAGTCGCCAAAGGGACAAGGAACTAATTTTTGACAGTCAATATATTGAAAATAAATCATATGATACCAAAACATTTTTTACTTCACTTTATTTGTCGGGTCTATTGGAGGTCACGATTCCGCTACATCATCATTCACTAATGATGTCAGTATAATGCAAGACGTATTATGTTCAAGTAGTAATTCCATTGTAATACAGCCCCTAGACCATCATTTTCAAGCAGAAATTGGGTTGTAATACACCCTGGACCAGCAAGAAACTGTTAAATGTACTTATTGTTTCTAGTGGCGTCTTGCTTTTGACCACTGCAGTATTATGATGCCAATGCCTGGCGGAATAGCGATCTCCAGTAATCCCTATTTGTCTTGTTGAACTACATAAGAACCCATCATCAAATTGCAGTGTAACAGTTGTGACAGAACTGCCCGAGTTTGGAACAAATGCAATTAAAAAGACAAAAAGTGGAAAAAATATAAATGTGAATAGTCAGTCATATGTGGAGAATGGAAGTTGGACTACAATAAAAGGCAACTGTAGTACATTATTTGCAGATGCCCTATTTTAATGTCCTATAACTGCAGTTCAGGCTCCATTACAACCAAAAGGGAAACAAAACATGTTTTGACTATTCTTGTGAATAATTTTTGGTTCTAAATGTACAACTAATGAATGAAGTCTACCTCAGAGCCAATGAACTGTGTGGGGTCTACAGAGATCGACATTCCGCTTAAGGTTCACACACATTGACTAGTGACATTGTAATACTGCAGTAGTCAACTGTAAGCTATATTATTTTCAAACAATAATTAGCTTGTAGTACATCCTGGAACAGCATGACACGGCTTCAGAAAGTATGTCTAGTGGAACTATCTTGCCTTATACGTCCTGTCCATTTTTACGCAGGCGGTCCTGGGTTATACTACACAGATGTAAGATGTGTATGACTTTAGGTGCCTATTATTTAGATGGTCGTGAGAGGAACAGTTTTGACAATAGACAAAAAAGGGATCTGAAAATAGCAAATAAAAGTGTGTGTAGTTTTCGAATGATAGTCATCAAACAAATATCATTAGCCTTACTGTATAAATGTTTGTTTATAATGGATTATAGGTGTTACAGTTTATCGCAGTGAAAGCTAGAATAATTAATTGTTGATTTATTTTTATTAGTGGAGAGTAATGGGATACTTGAGACACTTCCATTTTTTTTTTATTAGTAAGGCAATTTGGAATGGCAAAGTTGGCATCCTGTTAATACTTGTTCTATGTACCAGCTAGTCAGAAGAAATAAGTTGACTAGATGGTCAGTTACAGATTTTATGGAGGGTTTTAATTTTTTGTGGCCTCACAGTAAATATTTATATATATATATATGAACTAACATTAATTTTTCTTTAACTACATGTCACTAACCTGATGTATGAAGATTGGTAGAAACCCTTATTTGCTACTAACAGACTTTAAACAAAGTCTCACATGACGTGGAGATTGACTAAACAACATTATGGTGCATGTGGGGATACTTGAGACAGACAACCGACGGATAATTGAAACATGTCTCGAGTATCCCTGTATTAAAAATAGCGGTTATTGTGCAAAGTACTGCCAGTAGAAAAAACTTAATTCGGGTTGAAAATATGGTTGTCTGTTTCCTTGGCACTTACTCTTTGAGGAAAAGTGTACGCAAAAACCATAAAATATGTAACAAAGATGTAATCTGCACCAAAACATAGGGT
This sequence comes from Vandiemenella viatica, assembly GCA_031002005.1. Classification (NCBI taxonomy): domain Eukaryota; kingdom Metazoa; phylum Arthropoda; class Insecta; order Orthoptera; family Morabidae; genus Vandiemenella; species Vandiemenella viatica. Next base: position 258,001,683 of record JARYHS010009186.1, read on the forward strand.
TCCTGACTTTGCGATAGACATCTTGCGCCATCTGTGAGGCAATTATATTCAGCAGCCAAAATAGCAACATTTTTAGTGTTTACTTTTGATTCGTATTCTATACAATTTCAATAAACTACAAGGAATATATCCGATTACTTGTATCATTATGAAAGATAAGCCAACTTGTAAAAATATATCATAAACATATATGATTTTTATTTTTAAAAAAATGACACAGTTTTACAAAAGGAAGGAAGGTCGCAGTTGTAACAAACATAATGCACGAAGCCTGCAGCGAAGTAGCTGAGAGAAGTACCATACTGAGGGCAGACACAAAGAAGTATAACATGGACTGTGCTTTCTAAGAACATAATCAAATATAAATCATGCCCAGACGAAGAAAATTTATTATGAGCTGATTGAAAAGAAAGAAATTTTAACTAGTCAGGATGGAAATTTTTTTTAAAGACTGTTTCGAAAGCTTCCAAACTTCACTACGAGTTGTCCACAAAGATGTATGTAAATTAGCTTACGAATTTGTTGCTGCAACTAATAAAAAAATTTCAGCTATGTGGGATATTAACTCTTCTGTTGGTTTAAGAGTTATTTGTGAGAAAGATTTACAAATTAGGAAGCCCAAAAGTAATGAACGGTTATTAGTTGATGAAAGGCGAATAGAAATCTTGCAAAGATACCTTTCATATTGAAAAAAATATCATGTTACAATTTTTATTTTTAAAAATGGATCTGGTGAGTGATTATTGAATAATTTTTGACCCTGTAAATATTTTAATTGTTGGTACTCCAATTTATATGACAGATTAGACTATTTGGGAACTGCACCACTTTCGGTACCTGCTAGAAACTGGTACTAACCTGTTGAAATTTACATCAGTCGCTTCGTCAACATGTCCTCTTCACGTTTTGCGATCATACATTGCGGAAAAGTAGCCAGGAATTTAATTAAAAATGCCAAAATATGACATGACGTACAGCAGTTACATGCCGCCAACAATGAAAAAATCAGTGACAGTCTGTTAAAATGTTGATCTAATCCTTTGTTGTAATGTTTTCATGCCTTTTCAGCTCTACTCCTTTGTAAAAAGACGCAAAAAAAAATTGACAAACGCGCGATATTTATCAGAGTTGTAATACGGTGATGATTGCCATCTTACGTAGCAACGAGCAACCACAGATAATCGATTGCTTCCATTGTAAACAAATACGTCTTTGCGTTGCTGCATAGCCAAAATTTCATAATTTTTTATCACTTGGTCCAGGCCGTATTTCAACCTAACCAAGATTTCTATGACAAAACTAAACTGTTTAGGTTGAATTGATCCCTGTACCTATAATGTTTTTGTTATTTAGCATTTAGCAGTTGCTCAACCTTTCACATTTTGGCATTTTTAATTAAATTCCTGGCGACTTTTCCGCAATGTATGATCACAAAACGTGAAGAGGATATGTTGACGAAGTGACTGATGTAAATTTCAACAGGTTAGTACCAGTTTCTGGCAGGTACCGAAAGTGGTGCAGTTCCCGACTATTTTTAAATAACATTTGTAACTCCTTAGTATTTGGTGATAATACTAAATATTCAACTAGGGTTAATTTTCTACCTAAATGTAATAGTGTTGTTATATAAACAAATTTTGTAACATTTCATTCTCTGTCTCAAGTATCCCTAATGTCCGTCACAAATATCCCCAGCATGGGGATACTTGAACCATGTAAGGATAAGTATTTTTTAAGCTATAATATAATGAGCTGTTACTTTCATATTTTTGAATTAAGGAAACATTGTTCCTCCAAACAGAATATTTAAAAAAATGAAAAGCTGCTAGGTAAAAGCTACAAACATGTTTATCTCAAAAGTGGCTCATGTATCCCTACTATCTATAATAGTCTGAACAGTGAAATATTTACAAATCTATTGGGACATAAGTTCCTTGTGATTGGAAGAAATTAAAAAACTATGAAAACTCCACTGTGGAGGCCTCTATTCAGTATTACTGGAGATTGCGATTCCGCAAAAAATTGTCGTCATGATACTGCTGTAATCAAACGCAAGACACCGCTAGAAATACGTTCCGTTGGTCCTGGGTGTATTACAACATTATTACTGAGATTGCCTATCTCAGTATTATGAGGTCATTAGTAAGCGCATACCAATGTTGTTGCGGAATTGCGATATGTGGTAGACTTAATTGTGCGGGAAAAAATACTTCTTTCTTGGTTACAATACAAAAGTGCTGCTATTAGAAACTGAAAGATTTATAAGGAAAACATAAACTAGTACTTGCAACTTACGTACTTTCATGCTTGTCAAATCCCATGAACAGAGTAACTGGAGGAGAAACAACTGAAATATAAGGCAATTTCGTTGATATTAGTATCAGGTTTACATCCAAACACCAGCGTTCATTCATAGAAATAAAATGATCTTACCGTTACTTGTAAAATAAAACACCATTTTCCACGTCTGGTTAGACACCAAATGCTTATAACGAATGAACGCCTTCTCCTATCTTTACTTGTATTGTCTCTGTCTGTATCTTTACAAACACTAAGCACTTATACGTTGTACCTCCATGTCCAATACGTGAAGAACCGAAAACAAATATCGATCGAGTTTCGAAATCAAAGATACAAAACATATCAGTTTTCCATTAATTAAGACGTTGCTTAAAATACAATAAATAATGGGTTACTACTCATAATATAAATAATTTCGTTGATAGAAACTAGTATTAAAAATCAGTAGATGAAAAATACTGTTCCATACATCTGAACATATTAAACAATACAACCCACAATTGTTTTCCATAGATAATTGATAAAATTGCAATGGAGCGGACATCCCGGTGCCAGTCTCCCTACACGCCATTCTTTCTCCTTTCCTGTTCCAACCTACTTTTGCCCTATACTTATTTTTACTTTAAATTCATTCAGTGTTTCCGGTAGATTATTCATCACTTCTCTTGGCAATTTATTCCAGTCCCTTATACCCTTCCCTACAAAAGAATATTTTCCCACACCCTTATGCCTGAAATCAAGTGCCAACTTGTGGTCATGATCAACCCTACCCTTCCAAGTATCTCGCTTAATTTTCCCACCACTATCTCTTTCCATGCTTCATCACAAGTATAGGCATTGTACACTCCTTCTATCCTCCAATGAATCCCAACCCAATTCTTTTATCATATTAGTTACCGAGTGGGTTCTGCGGTAATTTTCATAGACAAATTGGCAGTCCTCCTCAGCACCCCCTCCAATTCCTGTATTTGATCCCAAAAATTTGGGTCCCAAACTACATTACCATATTCCAGTAGTGCTCTGATCAAAGTTTTGGACTCCAATTCCCTTACTACTCAAGTGTATCCCCTCATCACTCTTTCCAACAGGTGAAGAATTTTGATCCCTTTCCCTATTACCTGTCCAATGTGTCCTGCCCAGTTCAGTCTGCTATCAAAAGTTATGCCAAGATATTTACATTTCGAGTCTTCAGTAAGTAGCTCCTTTCCCAATTTATAATCAACCTTTAGCTTTCTATCTGTATACCTAATAAGCTGGCTCTACTTTGCAATTTTCTTCATCCTATGTTGACTCATCCAGCTAGTTATCCTATCTAGCTCACCCTGCAGCTGATAACAGTATTCTATCGATTTGATTTTTTTTTATATAACATTATATTTTCTGCAAACAATCTAACTTCTAACAGTCAACCATTAACACAATCATTCATTAGAATAACGAATAACAATGGTCCCAAAACACAACCTTGTGGGACTCGCATGTTCACTACTACTTCTTTTAATACCGCGTTTTCTAAACTAACTTTTTGTCTCCTACCTTTTAGGGATTCTTCTACCCAGCAAATCACCCTTTTATCAACGCCAATAGTTTTTACCTTATTTAGCACCATTTTATGGCTCACCCTGTAAAAGGCCTTTAAAAGATCTAGTACTACACTATCAGCTGGACCTCCCCTGCCTGTTTCATCAGAAATATCTTGCATATAGCCTACTAACTGAGATTCCATGAATATCTTTGTCTAAAGCCATGTTGCCGAATTGAAAACCACTTACGGTCCTCACAAACAATTCCAAAATGGTTGCATCTTTATCTCTCCATTAATTTACCTACCACAGATTTCAAGCTGATTAGCCAATAGTTTTCGACCCTGTTTGTCACCCCTCCTTTATGGACCGGTACTACTATCGCACTGTTCCCGTCATCTGGTAAACAACAAGTATCAAGACTCGGTTTAAATAATGTTTCAAGGCAAGCTACAATGTCCCGTCCTACTATATTTAAGCGTACGGCTATACTGCAACTGACTTCGGCCGATTGTTCACTCTGCCTTCAGACTTCGATCGACTGTTATTCAGTTTTCAATAGATCGCATTGCCAGATGTAAGAAGCTGAAGTTATTGAAATGTTTAGTGAGAACTCTCTATTGAGATTTAATATCATGTTTGGTCATGGAAAAAGTGAATGGTAAACAACACTTTTCAGAGAGAGAGAGAGAGAGAGTCTGCGGGAGAAGTTCATACATCGCTCTCGAAACTGTTGGACCAACAAATTAAATTTTCGGAAAACTTTAAATGAAACCGGAGACATTTTTTATACATATATTTTTGAAGGAATCTGACCAGCTATAGAAAAATATTCGAATTTCAGGAAATGTATTTCTCCAGAAGAAAGGCTTGCCGTGACACTGAGATATTTCATTTAATGCAGGTTCGGAAACGCGAAAATATCTCAATCCAGTATAGTGTGTGAAATAGTTATGGTTTGTTAAGAATGCGATTTGATACTATTTTTGTACTAAGAAATCAGTGAGATGATAACATGAGTCAGGTAAAAAAAAACTATTTTAACGTAATTTATTACTTTCGTAAATTATATAGTACGCCTACGGAAAATAAAAAGCAATATACTATTATATAGTACGGGCTGAAACTCTGGCTGTGACCCCCAGGGATACAGTTAATTTGATTGATATATTTATTTTCAATTTCATAATTGCATATTTTTAAATTTTTATTTGTGTATATAAATCATCAATATATACTGGTCTACTGTCAACTGAAATCGAAAATTAATGAGAAGGTGTGATATGAAAAAAAGAATATGATTTATCAGATAATTTATGTAATTTACTGAAATATCAAAATAAGTTATAATATGCTTTTATAAGTGGGCTAAATACGAATGCACACATGACGCGAGAGAAGCGCGTTCGGCCGAATGAAATGAAATTATTTGATCGGCGAGAGAAGTCGGCAGAGTCCGGCCGAGTAGGTCGGTGGCAGTATAGCCGAAACCCATATTGTTGCATACTTTTGTTTGTTTGGCCAATATCGGCGAACAGCACAGCAATCAACCTTACAGAGTCAAAGTCCTCTTTCAACATCAACAAGCTGTTGACAACTCAATGGGAGCAGTCATCAGTCGCCAATAAAAATCTGGTTGAGGATCCCTCAGTAATGTTAAAAGGAAGTGTAGAATCATCAATCGGATTCAACAGGACAAGGCAGATGCGCCTACTTATTACACAAATGGGGCTGGGTAGATTCTACACTTCAGAACGACATTATCCTATTGAGAGCAATGAATAAATTTATAACGATAGGCCCTAATATTGAAGTTACCTATCAGACACTTCAAGAACAATAATTACAATGTAACTTAATTATGAAAAGTTATTCCAGGTTGTTTCCTATGTTATCTCTTTGTGCAACCGTATGCAACACAACTTGGCATTATAGAAAACTTTAGAATATTAGAAAATGAAATATTGTCAGCAGCAGACACAGTGCAAACAGCCCAATGTTTTGGGGTTATTCCTATGGCCACCGCGCATGCGCAATAGGAGACCAGTTTATATATGAGGTTTCACAGATTTAAGGCCCATTTAGACGACCCGTTCCCGATCACCCTGTCCCGTTCTCGTTCCTCCCGATTTCACTTTGCTCCCGTTACAGAGTGTTCCATTTAGACGACCTGTCTCGGCGGGCCCGATCTGATACTATCGTACTAGAGGCCTACCACCACGCGTATATCCGTCCTGCTCTGCACGCTCCATTCAACAGTAATGCTAGTAATAAAATTAATTAGTTACAAATTTTATTAAAGTTCTAATATTTAAACTAAATATGTATGGCCCCTTATTTATCAAAACCACAAATTCTTGGTGTAACCCTGATGGTTGACATTATACGAAAAGCCTAGGAAAAGAAAAAAGACGTGTGCCAAGCAATTATATTTTCAAAGGCATGTATTCAGTCACGTTAGACTCTTAGATGTGTTGGATGGTGAAGATTTCAGGAATTTCTAGCAAATGACTGCTGAAATGCCTCATTTCTCGCGTCTTTGTTACGATAGAGGGCATGTAAGTTTAGGGTTGGCAACCAGTTTTTTTTTTTTTCTGTAGTCAGTCTTTCGATTGGTTTGATGCAATCCTCCATCCCTTCCTATCCTGTGCTAACCTCTTCATTTCCTCATACCCCTTACAACCCACGTCCTCAATTATCTGCTTCATATATTCTAATCTCTGTCTTCCTCTACAGTTCTTACCTTCGACTATTCCCTCCACTAACAAATTAACCAATCCAGCATGTCTCAAAATATGACCTACCAACCTGTCTCTTCTTTCTGTAAGCTTCTTCCACAAAATTCTTTTCTTACTCATTATTTCCAAAACTCGTTCATTTCCTACTTTGTCAGTCAACTTAATTTTCAGCATTCTTCTGTAGCGCCACATTTCAAATGCTTAAATTTTATTTACTTCCGGTATTCCTAAAGTCCATGTTTCGCTACCATGAAGTGCTGTGCTTCACACAAAGAGTTTTAAAAAGTTCTTTCTAATTCCTAGATCAATATTTGAAACTAAAAGGTTTCTCTTTTTCATGAAGGTTCTTTTTGCTAGTGCTATTCTGTTTTTAACATCATTCTTGTTTCGGCCATCGATGTAATTTTGCTTCCCAAGTAACATAACTCACTTACTTCTCCTATTGCATCTGATCCTATTTTTATATTTAATCTACTAGTATTGGTATAATTTCTGCTACATTTCATCACTTTAGTCTTGCTTTGATTTATATTCAGTCCAAAATCTTCCTTCAGTATTTTGTTAATGCCATTCAGTAACTTCTCAATATCTTCAGCCTTTCTGCTAACAAGACAATGTAATCAGCAAATCGTAGCACACTGTATTAAAAAGAATCATATTTTATTTTTGGCTGTTATACTTTTAAATGCATGTTCGTCTGCTAGTTTCACAACCTTCTGCAAGAAAAAGTGCCTATCGGCCAGCGATTTTTTGTTCGCTCGCGGAATAGAGGCAGTAATAGAGGACCATTTATAATGTTATACTCCAGTCGACTCATGTCCGCTCGGCGTTATTTCTAAACATAACCATAAAGTATGCGGAAACAATTTATTTTTGGTAAACTATACAATTCAATTAATTTACAAACGACATGTTAGTACTTATGATGAAACGAAATAAATGCAGAATGGTGGGAAGGGAGGAACAGAGCGTCCATAAATTTAAAAATGAGTGTTCCTTTTTTTGTTATACTAGATGTAAAATGTAGCTCCAGCTGTAACACTGAAACAAAACCAACAATTAATAGCGAGTCCAGCAAGCCAGAAAATATATGTATTTAAGGCAATAAATAACTAAATTTCATTTTTTTCCCCTTTCATTAGGTTTTTATTTGCCTCTTTAAAAGACAAATATTTTTTTTTTTCTAAATAAGTTGGCAACCCTATATGAGGTATCCCATAAAAATGTATGGCTGTTTTACACCTCCAGCAAAATCTTTCAATACTTCTTTTTCTTGATTATCGGATGCATCGATTTCAAAATAATAGAAAACGGGGAACCAGGCAATGTGAGCACAACCGGATGAGGCTTTGGACGGCCAGTTTTCAGGGCCGAGTGGTGGGGGCCCGACTTACCCCCACCCTTTCGATGGAATTTCCACCCGACCGCCCTGCCTGGTCTCTCGGCAAAAACGTGACCAGGAGCTCGCTTTAGACGACCCAATTTCAGTGCCGAAGGGGCGTGGCGACGATTTAGGGAGACCATGTCGGGTCGTCTAAATGGACCTTTAGCTTTGTTTCGTCTCCGTAGTTTCCTTCCTCCATGGATACCACAGATGGTAGAGAATGCGATTCGCATTACGAGTACTATACAAAAATCTATCATCAAATTTGACGATGGTGAAATTTTTCATCTGCATTTCGATCAAAAACAAATCACTTTTGAGGTTTTTTATCTCGAGAACTAAGTAGGATATCAAAAAAAAAAAAAAAAATTATTCTTTTTTGATTTGTCTCGTCCAGTTACATAATAATCCATCATCAAATTGCGGTGCTACGGTCCTCGTAAGATGCCTGTGGCGTGTGTGTGCATATTTCCCCTGTTTCTTGGGAAGTCTAATATGGGAGACTTCCCTTCCCACTTCTATCTACCACGAGCGTCTGTGGGTACACTCGAGGCCGTGCACAAATCTCCCCACTACCCGGCAAGCGGAAGAGACGTCAAAATGACGATACGTGTATGTGAGAATTAGATGCGCGAGACGCAATAGATTTAGGAGAATATGGCCAATTCTGTGGCTTTTGTAATTTCGTCAAGGAGATCAAAGAGATCAAAGAGACAGATGAACTTCTCAACAGATCAAAATTCGCGGGATATTCGTATTCTATGAGAAAGAGCGCAAAAGTGAATAACTGTCTTAATTTCGTTATTTCTGTGATTTACTATAACAAGTTGTTTGATGGAATTACGATAATTACATTATTATGTTTAACGCACATGGGTTCCTTAGTTGCAACGATATTTTTTAGAATTAATTAGCCTATATGCTTACTTCTAGCACTGTTGTGCACATATGTGCGTCACTCTTTTACTGCGATTAAATTTTTCGCTCACAATATCAAGTGATCTCTCTCGTTCCAATTAAGCTCGAATATCTTCCATTCAAATTCTAATCTCGTTGGGTGAAGAATCTATCATTTGATTGGATGAAAAACTGCTTCCAGACAAGGTAAACATGTGACAGGTAAAGACTCGCGTTAGTTGTCTCGGACCTTCGAGTCAGGTATTCTAAGGATGAACGTAGTTCCATATAGATTAAATATGTTGCAAACTTACTGGTTACATGTTGATTGTGAGTTTCTGTGTACCTCTCTCTGGTGGCAATTAAGGCTTGACTGGCTAGCAACTGCTTTACCACAATTCTCACACGCAAGCACGTCCTCTCTACTTTCAGTCATAACTTGATGAATATCACAACAGTATCTTAACAAATTTGAATTTGAGGTAAAAACCTGGTCACAGTATGCATACCTTCTTCCATCTTCCGTGCTGTGCCGGGATAGTGGGGAGATTTGTGCATGGCATCGAGTGTACCCACAGACGCTCGTCTCTCTACCCGCCTTCACTTCAGTGCGTGGTGAAGTTCCTTTACATTGTCTCCACTCTTTTGTTTGCTCCATGGTGTGTCTTGAGACTGATGTGTCTAAAGGAGGGGTGGCCAATCTGGCCCGCGAGATTCATCAAGCTTTTACAAAATATTTTTTATATTTCATTTTTAGTGTCATATATTGCTTTACAATGTGCGTTTAGTATCATTATTACTATATTATCTATGTTTACATGTAAGTATAATAGTAAACACAATAATAACTCATGTTTCACCTCAAAAAAGTCTCTAGTGGGGACATATAATTTTATATGCAGCCCGCGGAGTTATGAAGCACTTCCAAAGTGGCCCGCAAGATCATTTGGGTTGGCCACCCCTGGTCTAAAGAGTTGATTGTGTGGTTAATGGCCGAGGGCAGAAATGGTTTTCATTTAGGCCTACTTGGTGGGCTTGGGCGCTGGCAGGATTGCTTCTAGGGGGGTGCACCAGGGCTGCATTGGTGCCCCCCCCCCCTATCGGCCCAAAAATTTCCGGGCTGGCGACCTTTCTATTTTAGCTCTACTACTGCCCAGACGGCGACCCGGGATGTCAGTATACCCCCTTGCACCCCCCTCCCGGCGTCCATGTTGGTGGGTACTTCGGTTGCTGCTGCTCGTCTTGCTGCCTGCCACGGTCTGTTAGATCTCCCTCTTGCGACTTTAAAGGCCCATTCACACTAGCGGTCAGCTCAGGTCAAAAATCGCTATACACGTAATCCAATGGGAGCATTCACACTACGCGGTCCGCTCAGGTCAGGGCAAGGCAGATCAAACAGATCAACAACGGTTAAGACCCGAGCTGAGCTGACCGTTAGTGTGAACGTGCAACAGACAGTTCAGATCAGATCAAATGGGCGACGAACGTCTGAAAACTATGCTCGTAAGCAATAAAAAAGCGTAATAAATAAATATTTTAACGGTATGTTATTTCTGTTTATTATCAAGTCGGCAAACTTTAATATAAATTCTAATATTATTACACATTTTAGTTCTGCCAAGATACATATCCTGTTTCCGAATTTAAAAAATATTGTGAATTTATTTTTTGAATCAAAGGCTTCTGTACCAGCGTTAGCACACAAACAAAGAAGATTTGTAAAGTAGGTTTTCCCTCACTTATCCAGAAATTCACTTTCTACATGGTATGAAATTTTATCCTTCCATAAATAATTGAGCAAAATACATGTTGCTAATGCTATCAATTAATCGTGGAACTATTTTTCTAAATTAAATTCGAAATCTTTGAGCCCTAAAATATCAAAAGCATTTCCCACAACTCGTGTCGCATAGCCAGTAGTTATCATTCTTTTTTTTCTTATCTGTTTGCGCTTGAAACTCTGCATGCACCCAGAACCATCCTCTTTTTTATCGTGACGTGTTTTTAGGCTATTGATCTAAAATCATTGCGATTTAATTGACGTTGACAATGAGCAACTGAAATGAAATGGTTTTGTCTACGACCTGAGCTTAGCTTAGATGACAGCTAGTGTGAATGGGCCCCTTAAATGTTAACTGTTGCTACTCAGTTCTGACACATTTTGTTATTATAATAATTAGCGGGAGGATAGGGTTCTTAGGCACATGGTTGAAGAATCTGATTCCTATTGACTTAAAACTATTTTTAGTTATACTAAGGGAGCCATATTCAGTTCTTATCAGTGGCGTAGCTAGGTCAACAAGGGCCCCGGTGCAAAAAATTAATTTTGGGCCCTCAGGCCAGACGGGCGACCTTTTTTTTGCTTTGTGTGCTGGTAGAGGCCCCCTGAACTGAGGATGGGGGCCCTTGAATTGTTCTTTAGGGGCCCCTGAGCAGTGGTTGGGGCACCCCCTGAGCAGCGAGGGCCCTTAGTGAAAGGCTCCTGTGTTCTCAGGGGCCCCTTAGACGACGGTAGAGCTAAAAAAAAAAAAAAGGTTGCCAGTTTGCCATGAAGGCTCGTGGGCCCTCTAAACTGCGCTTGAGGGCCCCTAGAGGTGCGCTTAGGGGCCCCCTGAGCGTGAGGGCCCCGGTGCACTGCACCTCCTAGCCCCATAGTAGCTACGCCCCTAGTTCTTATGTTGTGTTTATCTCTAGTGTTATATCCATGTACATCAATATGGCTTTTAAACAGGATTTTTCTTAACAAAAAGTAAACACTGATAGATATGTAAGCCAGGTACTGTCATAATTCCTAACTTTAAGAAAATTCCTTACAATAGGTTAAAAAACAACAGCAACACTGGGTGTGGACTATTTCACCAAAGGATAGTTCCATAAGACAGACTACTTTTAATGAAGTTCCAGATAGCCCTTGGTTTATTTGAACGTCTAAGGACTCTTTCACTATTATAATTTAGTTTAGCTCTTCTGATTTGTTTGTTTTTATATCCACAGTCTGACTTTCTTTGTATATAAAGTGGTAGTTGGCACATACATTTTTTTAAATTCCAATAACTTAGGAGTGAACCATTTGTTTATTTGGCAGCTTTATCTCTACTGTTTACAACTTTTAAGGGCAGGAGTAATCAACACTCCACATAAATTCTGTAAAGAAAGCTGAGAATTTATCACGAATGTTAATTAATGTGAGGGTGAATGAGAGGCCTGTTTGTATTCTTGAAACAATAGAAAAAGTCTGCTATATTTGTGTTATTAATCTGTCTATACTGAACAGTTGGTCTAATCTGCTTGGAGGTTTTTTTTCTGAATTAAAGAGAAGTGATGAGAGAATAGCGTAGTGATTAGATAGTACAATTTGTATGACCGAGGCTTGGATTCTTGAGTAATGGAAAGTAGTCACAACATTGTCAACACATGTCCCTTCGCTGGATGTGTAATAACATTTTTTAGAAGAATATTTAGGCCATAGCTGGTAAAAGGACTGCACAGGGTATCTATATTTGGATATTGGGGCCACTTAAATTGAATTCCATGTTGAAGTCAGCACACATAATTATATTGAAATTTCTAGAACTGAGTTTGGCTAGTAGAATACACATTTTTTCAAAGTAAATAGGTATGTTGTCAATTTGAGTAATGCGATAGATACACAGCACATATGTGTTCATATTTTCTAAATACACTTGTGACAGTTGGAAAAAATGAGGTTTGTTCAAAAAGTAAAGTGACACTTTATTTTTATCAAAAAATATTTGTTTTTTCGTCAATGTTGTCCCCTTAAAAGTAATCCCTCTCAGATATAATACACTTGTGCCAATGTTTATTCCAAACCTTGAAGCACTTCTGATAAGCACTTTTTGGTATAGCCTTGAGCTCTTTCAGCGATGCAGTCTTTTCCTCCTCAGTCGTTGCAAATCTTCGTCCTTCCATTTGTCTCTTCAGTTTTGGGAACAGGAAAAAGTCGCAGGGGGGCAAATCTGGTGGCTGAGGCATGATTGTGGTGTTCTTTTTGGCCAAATAAATCACTCACAAGTAAAAATGAATGAGCAGGTGCATTGTGTTATGCAAAAGCCATGAATTCTTTTCCCACAAATCTGAACGTTTTTTCGTATTGCTTCTCGCAAAGAGCACATAACTTTAAGGTAATACTCCTTACTGACCGTAAGACCTAGTGGTAAAAACTTCTGGTGCACTAGGCCATGGTAATCAAAGAAAACGGTGATCAAAACCTTGACACTGGCTCAAACATGGCGTGCTTTTTTCGGTCGTGGCTGCTCTGGGCTCTTCCTTTGGGACGATTGGGCCTTGGTTTCGACGTAATAACCATATATTCATGATTCATCATCAGTTATGACTCTTTTGAGAAAATCACGATTATCTTTGATGTCATTCAACAGTTCCTGAGTGATGCTCATGCGACGGTTCTGCTGGTCAAAATTCAGCAGTTTCGAAACAAACTTCACTGACACATATCTCATGCCCAAAACGTCCGAAAAAATTGCATGGCATGAGCCAACCTAGATGCTGACTTAATCAGCAACTTCTCTAATGGTGATTTGATGATTCTCCAACACCATTTTCTTCAACGTTTTCATCAGTTGTTGAAGTGCTAGGGGCGTCCAGAGTGAGGTTAGTTATTGACATCTTCTTGGCCATCTTGGAAGAACTTCATCAGTTATAATCATTTTTTTTTTTTTTTTACTCAAAGAAGATTCACTGTATGTCACTGTCAACATTTCAAGTGGGTTGGAGAACTTAATTATATTTTTTGTACAAAATTTGATGCAAACTCTTTGATCCATTTTATTACACAGCAGAAAATCTCCAATCACACAAAAAACTTCTAATAATTACGCCTCTCACAAACAATACAAAGAATGTTATATAGCTGAAACTTTGAAGATTTGGGCAGGACGAGTGTACCAAAATTATAAAAACAAAAACTGACTGTACATATCTGGAGAAATTCAAATAGTCACCTAAATTTTTGAACAAACCTTGTCAATGTTAGGTTGTTCATATACTGTCAAGTTATTTCTTATAAAAATCGGAGAGCTCTCTCTTTTACCCTTTGTCCTACTAAAGTGACTTGACACATTGAAATCTGGAAATGGAGAGGCATTTTAATTCGTCAGATGACAACCAGTGCTCAACAATACATATATTTTCAATTTTCTTTTCTTCAACTAATATTTCCACTAACTCAACTTTGTTAACTATACCATGCACTTTCCAGTACAATACATTATACATATTAAGGCTCCTCTACACAATCGCCCATGATGGGGGATTAAAAAAGTGGCCATCATCGTCACGATCATGAGTTACCGTCTGTGAATTTTCATTTACTGACTGTTGTCTGTTGAAAAGGGACGTCAAACTGATAGCGGCTTGTGGTGATCATGGATTAATAAGTTACACAATCATAATTTTATAAATTACTTGAGGTTTTGTTTTAGTTAGGTTTTTGTTTGTTGTGTTGATTGATGGCTGAGTCATGAAACTGACTCAATCATCACAAATTCCATTTACAAACCGTGCAACCTCGGAAGGAAGTCTGATGTAAATGTTATCTGTGTATTTTCGGTTGGTATTGGCTGAACATTGTAAAATAATTAATTCTCTGAATTAAAGTTATGGTAAGCACAAAGACAGGCTTACAAATCTTTCATTAATCAGATAATTTCTATAATGTATTTAAAAAAGAAGAAAAGGTGACCGTGTAACTAAAGAAGAGATGACCATAATCTTTTGGAAATAACTGGAAAACATTAAATAAGTATCAGGCAGAAACGATACACAAAGAAAAATAACACAGGCTGCTGGTAATCTATTTGCTTAATAGGCCCACATATAACCATTATCGGAATGAGCATCAAAAACAAAAAAGTCATGTAAAATAGATAAAGAGAAGATGGCGGATGTTGACTATTCACCGCAATTGAACAAAGAACAGAGCCTCCTATTATTGTGCTACGTATTAGGCAACTCTTATTTGCAACTTCGTTTTGACTTCACTGTCCATACACATGATTCCCCTCCCCTGCAGACAAAACCATGAATAAACAACTAGCCGAACTTCTAGCAGAACCATCATCAGAATTTGATAACTTCGATCACATGTCATCAAGGGACTTTGAATATCTAGTGCAAAAAATATCTCTATTGGTTGCGAAAAAGGTCATATTTTGGACATCTCTGTGCGACTGAATGATGGGCGATTGTGTGGACATGCGCACGATCATTGGCACGCATTCCTTTGATGTACCAAAAACTAACCGATCGCTCACGATTATAGGCGATGATGGCCACTCACAGACGATTAGGCCCTCTACACAATCGTGCTTGCCTATAGTCGCCCATCATGGGCAATTGTGTAAAGGAGCCTTTAAGTTTCTTAACTAGGTTAATATTAATTATATGATTGTCACACTGACCATTTACAGGTATCTTATCACTGTTACCTGTATTACAATTTAAGTTCTCATTTTGTTGATAAAAGAAATGTTTTCTGGCTCATTACATCCTGTCATGTGGTTGCTCATGGTACTACCTCGCATATTGCAGGATGATGTACTATGTGTATTATTTTCTTTTGTGGTGGAGGGAATATAATATACCTGTTTGGAATCTGCTGTTGCTTCAACCATTGTTGTTGTAACAGATGATTCTGTAGTGTCCATAACATAATTATTATATTTCTCATACAGGTTTGGTACTTTACACATTACTGGTTGTTCTTTCATTTTGAATTTTGAGTGTCTTACACTTTCGTTTTTGGTTTTGATATGATGCAATATCATTTTGGCCAATGCTACTCTCTCTTTATAGTTCCTGTGCATTCCATGTCTTGTAAAATTCTACTCTGGGACAGTCCACTCTCAGTTATTCCACATTTTGGAAAGCTTTACAAATCTTTTGAAACTTCCAATTTGTAGCGTCAGTTTCTTTATTTACACATGACGATGGTATGAGATTTTGTCTGTGTGGAATACAGACTACATAAACATTCATAGTGTTTATTTTTCTTAATATTTCTACCAAAGACCCTGTTGCTGCTTTAGCTTCATTATAGTGGATGTCGTTATCGCCACCTATAATCACTCAGCTCTGCTCAGCTGCCTCTGGTGTTAAACTCATACAGTTTTTCAAAGTTTTTTTACTATTTCACTGAACGGAGCACCAGGTTTACCTGGTAACAATGCCACTAACACTGAAATTTGTTCCTTTTCTGTAATAATCTCTGCTAGGCCTCTTCCATGGATAGAAGCAAGTAAAAAAATACCAGTTTTCTTCTTCCGTACATGGTCCATACATTTCTGGGGGTTTAATGACCTGGTAGGAGTCTTGGATGATTTCTTTTTGTCACAGGTTTTTTCCTAAAACAATCTCAACAAGTCATCTTCGTTCTCAGAACCTGCAGATGAAAGCACTGTAAATCTATTCCTTGCATCTACTTCACAGCATGCGTAATATGCGCAAACTTTTTAGGCCTAGTAAAGTCATTTTCTTCAACTGAGCTTACATTTTTAGTTTTTACATATAATGAATTAGTATACTTGCCTCTTAAATGTCCTTACTTTATGCTTCAATAACAGACTCTTCCTTCCCTGCGAAAAAATTTTCTACAGCTCCCATGCTAGCACTTACTGTATTCAGGGCCGGCGTTAGGGGAGGGTAAGCAGGTCAAATGTACACGGGCCCGCCGGCTGATGGGGGGCCCCGATCACCAGCTTTAGGGGCCCCCAGGCGTCGAAGCCAAGAATCCACCCATTGTCCGCCCGGCCAGTTTGTAGAGCTAAAAAAAAGGTTGCCCATTTTACCCCGGGCCCAAAATTCCTAGCGCCGGCTCTGACTGTATTCACATTATTTATGCAACTGTTACGCACCCATTTCTGAACAACAGAACACAGCCTAATTCCAATTTTCACCCGTTCATTGCATAATACACACTTTATAGATGACAGACAAGAGAGCTATTAATAACTTCAATACCCACCGCCACCTTAACACAATTCAATATGATAAGAAGTAACAGATAAAAAATCATGCAGCATTGTGCAGTAATTTTCCAGATGGTAAATGGTTATTGCTGCTCGCTGTAACACATTTTTTTTGGTTGAGATATGTCTGTCAGACTATATTTAACAGGATTTATCTTTTTCCATGCAGTTTTTGTCAGTTACATACGGTAAACGTGCAATGGCGAGTTGGGCCTCCTAAGGCCCAATTAACACAGAGGAGACATGCATTGATGTATGGCAGAGGTGGAACAGGGAGGACTCCAAAAAAATTCACACACAATGTAGTCAGCCAGTTCTGACGACGAAAGCTCCACTGGCGTCTGCCTACTACAAAAGGCTGATGTGACATCACTAAATTTGGAGGATAGGTAACACATAAAAAAGTTCCTTTTGACAATAGAGAAGAAAATTATGGAATAAAAACTCACGATTTCAACATAAATCACTACAAAATTCTATGTAATCCAATCACTTACAAAATCTTATTGTTTGAACAGAATTAATATTGATAAGCATGTGATAAAATCAGATTGCTGTTTCAGCTAATCTGGTACTATACAACTAAAATGGTTATCTTCTTTCATAGAAGGATTAAAGAGAATGGAAACTGCGTTTCCAGTTCAGTAGGCAAACATGACTGTGCAGGCAGCTATCATCAACAGCAGGTGGACTCCCACTGAAGAAGCAGCTCCTGCAGGCTCCAGCAGATAGTGTGGCAGCATGGCGAAAGCGCCCTCTCTGTGTACATGTCCGCCGAGGGGAACGTCCTCGTCGGGCACCTCGGCGCGCTGCAGCGACGGTTCAGATGGTGGCGGGAAGAAAGGTTCTGCATTGGTGGGAGGGGCCTGCAGAAAACAGTAACACAGCGCCACTCTGAATGTTTATTGTGCTGAACATACAATTATCCTAGCCAAGCGAATCTTCGTGTTTGATATGCTAGGTCCGTGCCTCAAGTGTCACCTATTCTAAACATACAGGAGCAATATTACAGAACCTCAGCCAAGAGAAAGATAAATTTGATTTCACCTTGCTGCCAAAGGCTTAACTCGAATAAGTGCGAAACCACATATAATTATGCTAGTTTAAAGGCAGCTGGTGTGGAACACCAATGGGCCAGAGAAGCAGCTTGAACAGTTTGTGGGTTGGCGAGTGGAAGGCTATAAGAATGAGGAAAAGAGACGAATATTACAAAATAAAATAAAAATAAGAAAGACACAGAAATTATATAGTAATTTCTCATGTACAGCACGAACTTTGAATCAACAAAGGACATGAGTTAGGCAGTGGGAATTAGCCATACCGGCGTCCAAAAATTGACTTGTAATTTCAAGAAAACATCCATATTGCCGGTGAAGAATCTTGTTTGCACTATTGGAATTCATAATCGATTTATTTTAACAAGTCACTGGGTGGTGATGGCGCAAAACGAAAGTGTGTCTGTATGTGTATGTTTTTTCTCTTCTTGATAACTGCCTCTATCATAAAGTGAAAGAAGATGAGTCAGAACTATGAGAGCATTTTACAAGGATGTTATTAAAATTGATATATGTGGAACCTGTGACGCAAGAGATTGGCGCCAAGGAATTCTATTGGCATGCCTGCTGTGGGGGTTGATCTAGGGCTTCAAACACTGAGTTTTCCTATGAGCTGGGGATATTCTGTGATGATTCATCTGCATGCACACTCCAAGCATTTTTGGAGTACTGTACTTCAATACTTCAAGCGAGTCCATCTTTGCTGTTCAAAGGCGCAGTAGTAGCGCGATAGTCGCCGGGAGCTGACGTGCCATTCATAAATACTGGGGACAGCGTTACCTTTCCAGCTCATAGTGAAGATTTCCATGTGGTTTTCACCATTTTAAATGTTAATATCAGATTTGAATTGTTTGGTATGTATTTTGTTTCAACATTACATGACATTGGAGCACTAAATGAAATTCTGAAAAAATCATGAGAAATATCAAAGATACAATTTTGGTATCAAATGCGTGTGTTGGAAAGTGTGCAAAAGAGAGGAGCTTGATTTGTTTGTGCAAATTATTGCATGACCAACTCAGTAAATGATATGATAAAGGAACCGGATTGGGAGTCACTGCAAAAGAGGAGGAGGGTAAAGAAAGTGCTGGGGGTGTACGAGGTGTATGTGGCTGATGAGGCCTGGAAGGATTTTAGTTGAAGAATTAGGAGTAGTGTCTGGAAGGTTAAAGATGACCATGGGCACAAGCTGGCATTCGATTTTATGCATAAAGGAGAAGGAAAATTTTCTTTTGAAGGTCGTGGTGTCGGGGATTGGAACGAATTACCAAGGGAAGTGATGAATAATTTACCAAAAACGCTAAGGGAATTTAAAATTAAAATCCGTAAATCGCACAAGCAGATGGGGATGGAAATTAATACTTAAATTATATACCATAACTAGCTGGTACCCACGACTTCGTTCGTGATTGTAAAGAATTCATATTGACAGCTAAGCTATAGACATCTAACAACCATAGTGCACGATGGGAGACTCCATACTATTACCACACACAAATACCAGACCATTCTTCTGCGCTATGTAGTTCCGGCAGCAAAGTAAAATTTACGGATACACACAAGTCTTTGGATGAAATACGAAAATATTCATGATCGACCAATTTCAAACACCATATCTCACACACTCCCACAGTTACCGAATTTCGGCCAACGTTGTGATCGATGGGAGACTCTGTGTTACTACCACACACAAACGCCAGTGATCTGCGATTGATAGTTTTCACTTAAAAGTGATACACCGTGACACATGCGTCTTTGGCAGAAATATGAAATTGCCGCAGGTGGACGATTTTCATCCCCCATATCTTCCACACCCCCATAGCTACAGACATCTAACAACCATAGTGCATGACAACAGACAAGATTCTACAACCACACATAAACACCAATGCTCTATGCTATGTAGTCGTGACAGAAAAGTGAAATCTGCGGAGACACATGCCTTTCGTCGAAATACAAAAATATCCTTGGTCGGCCACTTACAACCACCATATCTACCACAGTACCACAGTTTCTGAAATTCGGCCGCTGTTGTGATCGAAAGGTGACTCTGTGCTACTACTACACACAAACGCCAGTTATCTGTGATCTATAGTTTTCGCTGAAAAGTGATACACCATGACACTTTTGTCTTTGGCAGAAGTATGAAATTGCCACAGGTCGACTACTTTCAACCCCCATTTCTCCCACACCCCCATAGCTACCGACCTCTAACAACCATAGTGCACAACATGAGATACGATTCTACTACCAAACACAAACACCAATGCTCTATGCTATGTAGTTGTGGCAGAAAAGTGACATATGCGGAGACAGTCGAAATACGAAAATATCCTTGGTCGGCCACTTACAACCACCATATCTACCACAGTACCACAGTTTCTGAAATTCGGCCGCTGTTGTGATCGAAAGGTGACTCTGTGCTACTACTACACACAAACGCCAGTTATCTGTGATCTATAGTTTTCGCTGAAAAGTGATACACCATGACACTTTTGTCTTTGGCAGAAGTATGAAATTGCCACAGGTCGACCACTTTCAACCCCCATATCTCCCACACCCCCATAGCTACCGACATCTAACAACCATAGTGCACGACAGGAAAGACGATTCTACTACCACACACAAACACCAAAGGTCTATGTTATGTAGTTGTGGCAGGAAAGAGAAGTATACGGAGATACGAATTTTTGGTCGAAATATGAAAACGCCCTGCACTGACAAACTTTAATCATTATATATCCCACCTCCCCACAGCTATCGGCATTCGGCCAATGTTGTGCACGACAGGAAACTCCATGCTACTTCCACCCACAAACATCAGTGATCTGTGCTAGGTAGTGGTGGCTGAAAAGTGAAATATAGGAAAAAACATGTCTATTTTTATATATATATAAGATTATAATAAAAAATACTATGAGAAGTGTAATTAGATGACTATGGAAATTGACAGCAGTGCATGCACTCCATCACAATTAAATAAAATTAAATTAAATTCAAGTGCTAGAATCGCTACATTTTGCATACTCTACACTACAACAAAACTATTAAGCCATATACTAGTTCTTTCTTTAAATTAGGGTTATTCAATTTTTAAAAACCACAGTTTCATACAATGAAACTGTGTAAATTAATAATATTATGAATAATGCTTCACTACTTCATAAAATTTATGATCTTAGGACACACTGGTACATTCTCTCACATGTAGAACTGAAATTATAATTTCTGTTTTCAGTGAGTAATGCTTATTTGATGGTTCTTAACATGAAAGTGAACTATGTTGGCAATAAAACCATTTTAGGAAAATATTTCTGAATAATTGTTATTCAACTGAAACCTTTTTATTAGTACTGTAGATCACGACACATTCAATATTATATATTGCAAGTTTCTCTTATAATATAGCATTTACAGATTTTAAAATGAATTATGTTATTCAGCAATCCGTTTCCAACATTTTTATAACATATCTTCGACGATGCAGTTATTGATGATTATGTCTTTTCAACATTTCTTGAAAATAGTCATACAAATAAAATTTTAATTTTCATTAATTTGTTCCAAAGGCTTCACAATTGGCTGAGACTTGAAAATGGTTAAATTGATTTTGACATGATTTTCACAGTAACAAACCTGACTTACGAAATCTGAAAGCATGGGCTCTGTCCTAGAATTTTTTATGTGTCTTATGATGCTACGTGAACTGTATGTAACTGGAGCATAAAATGAAAATGCGTATGAAATCTCCGTTTTTTTTTTTTTTTTTTTTTTTTCTTTTTAGTGTCATGTTTCACTCATTTCATGATTAAGATGGAAATAGTATGACACATCAGGTTTCTTGTCCTAAATGCCCTCGTCACTGCAGAATTTTATTAAAAATTATAAAAGTTTAAGGGTGCCGAGTGGTGAGTGTGATTGGTTTTAGTGGGCGTCTGTGGTGGGGGAGAATGCTGAGCGGAATTTGACCAACCTTTAGGTTATTTCTAGGCTCCTAAAATCCTCTTGCTTCAAGTGATGACTGCTGCTCTTGCCCACGTCTAGAAGTTACTAACAAAAGATAATATAATTTGTCCAACAATGGGAACTTGTTAAAGTCTAGCTGAGAAACTAGCCTAGTTATGAACAATTAAGTCGACTAGCTGCTGAACTACCTATTTATTAGAATACTTGGTGTATGCACATTTTACTGACGTTAGCGTATTCTGTAAGGTTAGTTCCAACCTGCGATATCAAAGATAAATGACTGGTTGATAATGATTAAAGGCATGGTGTCTGATCTTAATGGACAGTATGCGGTTAGGCTCAGGCTAAGAGAGATGGTTTGCTACAATGTAGCCCATGTTGACTACTGGACTGGTCCTAATCTATTGAGAGCGAATTGACTGGTTCGTGTCTGTACGCTACCTCAAATTTTACATCACTGACTCCAAATTAATCCACTTGGAGGTGACCGCTGTCAGCGAGTGAGCTTACTGTAGAGGACAAGTACCTTTCTGCTGAGTTTGTGTCTGCAACCCATGCCAAACTCGTAGCTAACTAACTTCAGAAAATATAGCTTTCACCAGATATACCTTTTTCTTTAATAAAACCCTACAGTTCCAAAACTCCTCCCTCCAAGAATGTTGCGTCCCACAACTTTTCAATTTTAGGAATGGACATTCTCTGCAATTTTAGCTCAAAGTCCAGGTTGGGTGTGTACTCGCATCTCTTATTATTCAAATAAACAGTTAATGAAGGATAACACTCAGAATGAAAAGTGCCCTTTCCGGCTTGGTATGTCTGTTGAAACTTACTAAAAAAGTTTAGTTATTTCCAGAAATACTGTGACTAAAATTACTGTATGGGTAAAACAACCACAGCCGTACCAGGCAATGCCGGATACTCTGCTATTAATTAATGAATTTGTAAATCCATTTCTGTTAATTCTAAATAATCCATCAATATGTCATAAACTGATGGTCATAAGTGAAGAATTTTAATATTGCACCTTCATAGGAAGTAAACTCAGATAAATGCTTGATACTAATACATGTTATGAGGCTGAAAAAGTTGGTGACTACAGAGCAAGGCAGTATGGAACACATAAAATAACAATACTAGGAACTACTTGCAACAAGAAGAGAACTAAAAATAATAAACATTATGGCTAGTGGGAGATCATCTAGTGATGAAATTAGAAATTATATGAGGATGTTAGGAAACCTGGAACTCAAGTAGATGCTCCTATTCGGCCATAACATGCAGAATTTTTGTTGGTTCACTAAGAACTGTAAACTGTTCTCTTTCCTAATTTTCTTCTCTTCCATTTGATCAAAAATGACACTGGTGTATAGACTAAATAAATTGAGCCTTGTTGCAAGATTCGCAGGAGCCTGTAATTTAGACTTATTGCAAAGCTTATATAGGGTGTTAAGTGCCGTTTGGGAGGACAATAAGATCCCAGAGGATTAGTCTAAGGGTGTAATGATACCTGTATTTAAAAAGGGCAACAGAAAAAAAGTGTGGAATTATCAAGGAATCACACTTCTTTCCCATGGATTGAAGATCTTGGAAAAAGTGATTGAGAAAAGGTTACGATCTTGAAATCTTATTAGTGTATGAGCAACATGGTTTCAGATCAGGAAGAAGTACTACAGACTTGATCTTTGCAGCAAGAATGCTCATTGAAAAACATTTAGAAAGGGGTAAGGAAATCATCATGGTCTTCCTTGATGTTGAAAAGGACTATGATAGCATAGAAATATAAAAAATTTGGGATTGCCTAGAATGAAGGAAGGTACCAGGGTCCTTAATCAACAGGATAAAGATGCTGTATGAAAACACAAAAGCCTGTGTGCAAATAGGCAGGGAGAGAGCAAGTGGTTTGAGACAAGAAGAGGAGTACAACAGGGCAGTGCTCTGACACCCCTACTCTTCATTGCTGTGATGGATGACATCGTGAAGAATTTCAAAGAAGTGTATGGAAAAGAAACAAAAGCCTTAGTCTTTGCCAATGATGTGATGATTTGAGGTGAAAGTGCAGAAGAGGTGCAAGAGAAACTGGAGGCTTGGAACAAGCTTTTTGAAGAGTACGGACTTAAAATCAGCCAAAGTAAGACAGTGATCTTGGCAACAGGAACAGGAACTTCCAATCTGAAGATTTACCTAAACAACCAACAACTACGAAATGTTGACCAATTTAAATATCTTGGCAGTATTCTGAGTAAAGATAACACCAGTAAATGGGAAATTACAAACAGAAATAATAATGCAACAGTCTTTTATAACCAAGTGAGAACTCTATTGTGAGACAACAAAGTTCCCAGAAAGTGTAAACATACACTCTTCAAAACCTATTACATTCCCATACTGACTCATGCACTGGAACATGTACCCTGTCCAGAAGAGAGAATAGTAGACTTCAAGCCTCTGAAATGAAGTTTTTGAGTACCATGCTTCAGAGAATACAAAAGGACAAAGTAAAGAATGAAATCAATCCTTACATTTTCGCCTGAGGTGGTATGGACATGTCCAGAGGATAGAGGAAGAAAGAAGAGCAAAGGCATACTTTAATATGGACATCTAAGGAAAAGATGTGTGGGAAGTCCCAAAAAGAAATGGATAGACCAAATCAAGAAGGATATAGAAGACTTATGGCTTGACTGGAAGACTAAACAACAACTAATCATGGACAGGAAGAAGTGGAGAGTGCTCATTACCAGCACCCGGGAGACTAGTACTGGAGAATGATGATGACAATGATGATGATGCAAGCTTCTACAAGTGTCAAACACAGACTAAAACAGTAGTGATTTTTGGCATAAATGATTCAGTTAATTGTGCCATCTAGGTAACTGTTTCTACTGTACCTCTGTTGTTAATCTTGGCTTATACTCTGGCAGGTCATGTACATTCGTTTTGATCCATTCGCTGCAACAAAAAGAAGTAAATATTAATTCTAAATGCTATTAGTACAGGAAAATGGAAAGAAGAATGGAATGAGATGGGAAAGATTACAGTGTTGTTTCACCATCCCTGCTCATCAATTCTGGTCTCTATTTATTCCAAATCCCACAGCATAAGTGATAGCTAGATGTATGTTTTACTTTATTAGTTCTTCTCCGAAGTACTTAATCTTAATTCATTCACACTGTAAGAGACCAGTGCTTTACTTCAAGGAATACATTTAATATTATAAGAAAGAAATTTAGAAAATCATTGAAAGTGTCAGAGTATTGTTTTTACCCCTCCGTAGAAACTTGAAAGAGAAATATAACTGTAACGGTTTTCTCCTTCCACTCACCATATGAACTGTGTTATTGCACATGTGGATGTCTGCAAACGTTTTTGTGATTGGTGTTGTTTGTGCAAGGAGAGATGAAAGAAAGGGGAAAGTGAAACCAGATGTCAGCTCATTATATTTAATATACACAGAGCTATTATACTGGAAGTCTAGGTAGAATCGAATTGGATACCATTAACTCTGAAAGCCCTAGTAAATTATATATATAAAGTTATTTTTCTTCTTAATGAAGCTAAGGAGATAAAGAGTGTGGAATTCAGAACTGCTCACATTGAGAATGGAATTAAAATACTCCTATACAGTTACATATTAATTAACACAACATTAATAAAGTCAACTACACACAGGCATGAAATTGAGAGTATCAATCATTTTATAAATTGGCTTTTATTTTACTAGTTATTGAATTTATATTATAAAATTGTACAAAACGTGTGACTATAAATTAAATTTAAGGGAATTACTGCAATGTACACTACCAATGATATAGATCCCAAAACCCCAAAATTTTGAATCTTACTTTGCTGCATGTCTATATGTTTGCATATCACGCACTATCAAGTTCCAGTTAATAATGGAGGTCATCTGTTCCCTTCCACTTTCTCCTAATTGTTCTGCCAATATCCGTCTAAGATGTACACATACTTATAAACAGTAACCAAATGCTACTCGGTTTTCTTTATAGGCCGTAAACACTTTGACTCCAGGAAGCAACCTAAATTTCATTTGCTATGATTTTGTATGTTTGGATGTTTTCACAGGAAAACTAATATTTGGACTTTGTTTGGTTTCAAATAATATGCAGCTCCTGATTCAGTTTGATGTGAAGTTGGAAAGCTGAGAAAATTAAGACAACAATTTAGTATCCATTTTTTGTTGAAGGCAATTCACGCAAAAACTGCTGGTAGGATTCAGTGAAAATATTTATCATAATTTCAGCATATGAGCAGCTTTATATAAGATTTTTGTTTCCTCGATTGTGATGTATTAACAGTGAGAATTCCATGGTTTAACACTCCACATGAATGAAGTTGCAGGGAATAGATAGTTGCCAATATATCCCTTACAGACACCCAGAACTCTCTTCTCCCACATTCTCCTTTCTAATGAGTCTCATTCCGGCTCCTTTATAAAATCAGTTACTCGTTGTGTTCTGCGGTAATTTCTGCAGACAAATGTATCTGCCCTCCTTCGTACCTTGATTTGCATAATGTGGGTCCCAGTATACTGTATCATCTGAAAAAATCTTCATTGCACAATCTCTCATCACCCTGGTACAGCTCCTCATAATACTATCCAATATATGAAGGAGTCAGAAATCCCTCCCCTCCTCCTGCCAAAGTATCCAGTAGAATTAAATTTATACCTAATAATTAATACAATAACCCGCTGGTGAGGCTGCACACGATGAGGCACTGCCACTTTGTATCGAGGAGGTACAACGGGACCTGGTACACACATACCGGCCATCTTGATTGGAGTTTTTAGGTTAATGCGGGCAAATATTCACCTTACAAATGGGTGAATATGACCTAAAATTTACAAAATATGACCAAACATTTAAATTTACTACACATCATGACATGCTCAATTACACATCATTTATTTTATATAGTAGTGTCACTTTCATGTAGACAGCATAATTTGCTTCTGTGCACTTGTTGCTCCATTGGGAAATTAAATTTCAAATCATTTTGTTGAAGTCACTTTAATTTGGGATAATTTACAGAATAGAACTCTGTACTAATACTCCTTTCTAAATTCCCTTATGTAACTTCGCACTTTCAGAAAATTTTATCTTCGGCATGGTGATAGGTCTACTCACAGATCCAATGCAGATTTAACAGTGACTGAGGATATTTCATTGAGATATTGATTGACGCGGATCGACACAGGCATGCTTCTGCTGCATTGTCGAGATTAAAAGGCGGGCAGAACATTACGTTTAGAGGGTGACAATCATGTATAACTTTAATTCTTGACTGGTGAATTCTGACCACATTGAAAACTAGTTTTGTTTTTTTTACACATTGAAAATTAGTTTTGTTTCTTTCCCCATCTGTATAGCAGAAGTTCTGTGAATCTTAATTTTTTTTCATCTGTATCAAGTGAATTCTCCGTACTATTAAAAAAATACAACATTTTTCCTCAAAATATGACCATTAAAACTGTCGAAATAAGACCAAAACTAGGAAAATGGTCTGAACATGCATTTATATGCTAAATAAAATACATTTAAATACAATCAGAAATTTTGAATCAGTGTTAAACTCAGAATTTCAGCTCAAAAAGAAGGCAGAAAAAAAATATGACTTGCCCTAAAGATCCGAACCCTATTCATAACTATATTTTTAAGAAACAAAAATACACTTATTTTTTATAACCCTTGACAAACAGATGGCAACAAAAATATTCTGCCTACAGATAAAATGCTTAGGATCTCACAAATCAGGTTCTAAACATGGGTGGGGCACATGTACCTTCACCTCATAATTCACACTGGCCTCCTGTGTAAACAGGCGGCCAGTCTTCATGTGGTCCTCTGTGCGCGTATCCGGAGAAAAAAAGGTCACAAGAATAATTTCACTCAAGTCAAACTAATTGTAGAAGCTGCCAATCTCTGAGGATATCAGCAGACAGGACAAGGAAACGAAAAAATTCATATTTATCTGGAGCTGATGTGTAAAATGTAGGTTAATTTAATTTAATTGCAATGGAGCACATGCTCTACTGGCAATTTTTCTATATATCCATCTTCCCCTTTTCCTGCACCCACCTAGATTTGCCCTCTACAAATTTTAACTTCAAATTCTTTCAACGTTTTTGGTAAATTATTCATCATTTCCCTTGGTAACTTATTCCAATCCCTGACATCCTTACCTAAGAAAGAGAATCTTCCCACACCCTTGTGCCTGAAATCGAGTGCCAGCTTGTGGTCATGGTCGTCTTTTCCCTTCCATGCACTACTTTTCATACCTACACCAATATCTTTCCATGCCTCATCACTAGTATACGCCTTGTACACTCCCATGACCCTCTTCACCCTGTCTTGCAATGAATCCCATTCACGATCTTTTATCATATCTGTTACTGATTGCATTCTGCGATAATTTCCAGAAACAAATCTAGCAGCCCTTTTCTGCAGCCTCTCCAACTCCTGTATTTAGTATGAACTCCCTCAGTGCACTGACTAGGCAACAGCAATTCATAGCATGGAAGGTACACAGCTTAGTTTACTCTCGATTTATTTATCTGGCATTTACTCTCTGTAGCTAATGTGACTACATTACATACCTGTAGTAGCCAATGTAGTAGAAGGATAGTTCGGTGCCATTGACACATTCGTTAGATGTCCAGGAACTGATGAGCCCGTACTGGTGGTAGCCCTGCTCCCAACACATCACGGGTCCTCCTTCATCACCGTGACACATTACCTGCATATATACAAGCTACGAATCATTTGTACAATATGGCATCTTGATTTTTTACTTAACTGTTAATTATTGAATATGAGAGGAATCTATTTTTTTTATTAACACTAACGCTTTTTCACTGATGTAAATTCACATTTGGCAGTTCAACATTTAATGAATTCATTAAAATAATCGTTATTTCTACAATCACTGTAGGTCCAGAGTATATAAAATATGTCAGTGTTAATCGTATTCCAGCAAATTCTACGGCAGGTATCACCTCAAGTTCAAAGAACGATGTTCCTTCCTACAGTCGCCATAAGATGATATTCAGAGTTTCTCTGAAAATTATGTGAAAATTGTTAATGATTTATCAAACATACAGTCTATTAGCGAATACACGAATTTAATAACTTATTGGCACAGACAAGTAAGTGCCAATGGTGGCCAACCTCGTCACACTTCAGTGCCACCTGAGCATTAGTTCCAAATTCCTCCAGCACTAGCTACTACATATTTAAGAGGCCTGAGAACGGGCTCCACCACAGAGTGGACGGACCCTCTGACAATAACAAAGTTACTGACTGGCTCTGAACCAAGATGCAGCGCTTTTAACGTACTGTCCAACACCTTCCATCTGAACTACCGCCCAGTGGGGTAAATGTCCGAGGGAGGGTGGGAAAGAATTTCTCTCCACTTCATAAAGGAGGGACTGCTGATGAAAAGTGCACTTAGTCATTACAGGAGTCTCGGAAAAGCACAGCCACCACGACTAAATCTTAGACCCTCAAGTTTGCGGCCATGAATCACTAGAAGACATGAAGTATTAAGTGGACCTTCTTTCCAAATAACTTGATCTGAGGAGGGTATTCATTGTCAAGTTTCCTACTTGGGAAAATTTCCCGTGTTTTGATTTCCAAAATGATCATGTTCAGAATTTTTTCCTTTTGCTGCTGGATATTGGTTTTATTTTGACAATATGTTAGTAAGATCAACTACTTCTGCTATAAAATATAAATTTATGTGGATTAAAACTAATCTTGCATGGTAGAACATGTTAACAATATTTTTAATTTCCTCCCCTTTCAAATCAACATATTACTAATGCCATTATTTCAGCCACACATAAGTAATTCCAAAATGTCAAGATTTGATCGTGGTAACCAGTGTATGTATTAATGCACATATGACTGACGCTATGGTTTTCGAATGGCAATATTATCGGAGTTTGTGGTTCGATTGGAATACAGCCTGGACCATGATGACAGTTGATAATCTTTGTTGAAACATAAGAAATAATATGGATTTAGCTTTATAATTAATGTGATGTAGCATTAGGATGTGAATTATCTTAAATTCCCTTTGCTTTCAATAAAGCCATATTATTGATGTCATTATTTCAGTCGCATATAAATACCTCCAGCAGGCCAAATTTCTATAGCGAAACAATGAAAGTATTAAAGCGCATGTGACAGAAGCCAAATTTGTTCTTAGGTTGAAATGTGGCCTGGACCAGAATGATAATTGACATGCTATGTTACAGCATAAGACATAATGGATCTTGTTTTTTAATTTATGTGGTGTAACATGAGGTGTTAGGATGCTAGTTAACTTTTAATTTCATTGATTGCATGTTGCTATCATCATTAACTCAATCTCACGTATGGTGATAAACATTAGAAAATCAGGATTATGAAGTTATTTTATAGAAAGAATTTATTTTACTGCCTGTGGTTTGAACAGCAGCCAGAATTTGTACACACATTCCCTGGGTGATATTATTTTAAAATATTTGCACATAAGAGCCACCAAATATATATTAATCAAGTAAAGTCCATCGAGTCATCTGCAGTTCTGTAGAAGTTATTATGGAAAAACTACGTATTGTTACCTGTTTCTCAGACATCTTTCTTTGAGAAAAAAAACAACCTGAATTTCATATCCATAATGACATGCAAGGAAGAAGTATTGGCGTATTGTCATTTATTGTACAGCGGGAAGACGTAATGTACCAGAGACAAACTGATTAACTGTCTACCAGAGACGATATACCTCAAGCACATCAGTAATCTAATGCATTTAGCATCGCAACTGACCTGTTACAATGTAAGTAAATGCTGATTAAGTTTCACATATTCTGTTTATTTTTAGAGTACTGCAGTATAGAAAACTGAATAACAAAAGTAAAAAAAAATAAAAAAATAATAATAATATGGAAGCCTAAGTTTTTTCAGATTTTTGCGAAAGTAGTGTGCGTCTGAAAGTGCATAATGATCCATTGCCCACAATTTCCCATATATAAAGGTGTTTAATTGCTTGCTCCTTCCCATGGTACATATAAGTCATTAGCCCTTTCTGCAGATTTTGACTCGCACCAATTTGAAAACGCCGTCCAAATTTTTGCGATAGTTTTTGTGTGGCTCCTGTTCAAATAAAGAGACACACGCAGCTTGCTTACAGATTTATAATAGTAAAGAAGTAACGAATAAACAAAAACCACAATCGTAAACATAATCAATTGTTATGAAAGTCATCATAGGATATCATAATTCACAAGCAATAAAGAAACTGCAAGCAGTCAGAGTACCGAACTTTCCACTGGCAGCATGCACATGAGATTGTCAACGAATTTCTTGTTGCACACTTTCCAGTTGGCCATGGACACTGTTGCTGCTCGTAGTACCATGTCATCATCGTCCTTCGTAAGGAACCCAAAACCGAAGAGTTCGCAGAAAAGGACGCTATCATCATACAAGCTGCACAACAGACAATAAGCATAAGAGGATGGGAAGGGTTTGGAATGACTTACCAAACCCTGAATGGATTTTAAATTAAAATTAGTAAATGGAAAAAGTAATTGCATAGTGATATTGCATGCAAATAATTAAATATAATAATGATACAAAAATCAGGAAATTCTAAAGTGATGGGAAATTGCCTGTAGGGAACATGCTCCTTCATAATAAATTAAATTAAAGCTACTGGGAATCTCAATGTTTTATGAACAAATCAGATTAAGGATAAAACAATTGATGGATCTGACAAATAGTGAGTATTAACATTAGACTGGTGTTGTGCAGTCACCCAACTTATTGCACTAAATTTTGGTCAGAAAGAACTTTGAAGCTCAATCTTATGCTGCGCTCTTTAGAATGTATTAAACTCTGTGGCACTGTAGTTGATATAGGTGCTCCAGCATTTTCATTGGCAACAGACCATCTGGATGCAACAATGCATGGAAACCCTCTGAAACTCTATTTGAGGTTCAGAAGACTATTTTACTTTTTGCTAGAGATGTGACCAGTTTCCCAAGTTCACTCTGCTTACCTTTCAAGGTACAATAGTGGTACGTGTTGTCAGCGCCACGTCAGCAGTGCTCAGGTAACAGGATTCGTAAAGCTAGATGCGAAAATTCAGCTTGGTCGGATTTATCAGCTTGCCGACTTGTGCCGTGTGCTAAACGAACAGTCTTAGGACTTGGGGGATAGGAAATTATGCTGAGAGCATGTTTAAAAGCATTGAAAAATATTCTCTGTGTACAGAAGAACACTGCATAAAAATAGGGTATTTTAGATTATATATTAAACTTTCTATCCTTTGGACGGTTTGAATTACTAGTGATGTTACCTGTCACTTTCACAGATTTCCTGCGTGGCCAATACAATATCTGCCACCATGTCGTTCAGTCAGACATACTATTAGCTGATAATAATGTATAACTTTAATTCTTGACTGGTTAATTCTGACCAATTGTTTTTTACTGCAATGTACAATAGGAGTACAGTTCTGTGGGTAATTATCTTAATTCCTTCTCATCTAGAACTTCTTGTGAATCAACAATACTATTAAAAATTACTATATAACCATAAATATTATTGTAATATCACCAAAATTAGGAAAAATGGCCTGAATATGCATTATTATACTATATAAAATAAATTTAAATATGATTATAAATGTTTAGTCAGTGTTTAATTCAGCATTACAGCTCAAAAATGGCAGGAAAATAATATGACTTGTCAAAGATCCAAACCCTACTTCTTCCAATATTCTAAAGAATTTTTGTGTAAGGTTTTCCACCTGAATCATCATTTGAGAATGGAGATGATCCAAAGAAACATTTTCATGATCGTCTATCTGTGAATTGTTGAGAAGTACTGACTTAGCATGTTGTATGGAACTTGTTGAGTGAGTAGATATTGTTCAGAAGCAAGCGGAGTGATTCCCTGTCCCATCATCTAATGGCTTCCCGACATCATGCAAGGCCAATGCCTGGATTGTTTAAGGAAGAAGTGTTTTTTTGGGCTTTACTCCTCATCGATATCGAAGTCATTAGAAGTAACAAGGGATTGGAACTCCCGAGAGTCACCAGGCTTGGTCTGTTTCCTTCCCATCGTCTGCAATGATGTCGTCATCAATGCCTTGTGAATTACAAATAAATATCCAAAGTAGAATTGCTGACCACAGCAGTATGGTGCAGAGTGACTACAAATTGTTTATGACCACCCCTAACATAACACGGAGTGCTGACTGATCTCTAACTCATCACAACTCTCAGTCATTAAAGGAAACCCGAAAGTACGTCACTGGACCAAACTCGATAGCTTTAGCAAAATCCATAACTCAACTGACTCCCCACTTTACTTTTGATCTCTGTTATGTACCAACCATTTTGCTTCCCTCAATGATCTCAATTGACTGGATGGAATCAGTTTCATTACAAAATCGTGGAGTTATTTGTTTTAAATGGAGCTTACTTACCGTTTAAGATCAGGCACATGTGCCCAGCTGACAGTTGGTGATCTCCGGAAAGCACCCTCCACGAAGACCAGTGAAACATCGTGGCCAGATGATGCTCCCTCGTGAGGTAGAAACTTCTTGACCGGCAGAATTTGAGTATGTTTTATCAGATCTGTAGGATCCTTGTATCTCACATTGCCAGCACACACAAAAGCTGCACACAAAATAAGAATCGTTATAAGCAATTAAAAGTCAACAGGGACCGCAAAAAGGCTTAATTACTGCACTACAGAGGGTCCCCAACTGCACATATCGGTGAGAGTGGGGAGCTGGTAACAGAGGTGGTAGGTGGAACAGGAATATTCAGAAAAATAGGTTGGATCTCTTACCAGAGTCAGGAGAGAAACAGACTCACGTAATTGTAGAAGCAGGTAAGATGCTTCTCGAATAGAGTTGCTAATGTTAAAAACAGGGTGAAAAAAAAGTTTTGCTGCTAAGTAGTAGCTATGAGAGAGGTGCATGGCGCATCTGGATGATATGTTAACGACAGTCTGCCAAATTACAAGCATTTTGTAACATAGTGCAACCCTTGGTCAGCTAGTAGAGGATATAGAATAACTTTGTAAGGATTGTAGGCCATTTTTCACAGTTGCTGTCCAATAAATTTCATTTAGGGAAGCTTCCATAAACTATGTGGCTCAGTCTAGGGGGGAGGAGGGTTGGCTGGGAACCTGTGCTGAGCTACGTGGGGAGGGGGTTTCCAAGCCAATCCACATTCCATTCATATTATTTGTCACTGTTAAAATGAGGTACAGAACACACAACAGCATTTGAATATTTATTTCTGCCATTTAATTATATCAGTACGAAATTTACAATAGTCTGACAAGAGAAAACAGTACAAAATGTCTTCTGGAATCAATAGTGAATAAAGCTACATGCTACGTGGTAGGAGGGAAGGGGGGTTGAGGAAAAAGCAATGTTGGGCTACGTGGGGAGGGAAGGAGAGGTTTACAGGAGGCCAAAATGGTTCTTCGAAGTTTATTGACGCTCTCTAACTAAAACACTGTCTACATACAACTGATTTTGGTAATATTTTTTATTCGTCAGAAGTGTTTTGGTATTTGGCATCATCAGTTGGTGAGAGTGTAAATTGTGTTAATGTGCACAATGATAATTATTTTAAACAATTCTAGACTTACAAAAATGGTAATAATACTCACCAGTTGTACTGGAACAGCAGTTTATAAACAATGAATTAAATAAGAATATTTCCTTAAGACTAATGAAACTTTTTGCTGCAGCTGGTACTTACAGCGGTCGGAGAAGTTCTCGGGCGGGATGCAGCGGCTGGTGAGGGTGAGCGCTGCCGAGGGCGACAATATGCTGCACGTGCAGACCACGTGTGACTGCAGCATACACACGGACGTGCCTTCGCCGAGTCTAGCATCCCACGCGTCTTTGCTTATCTGACAACATATATAGCCTTCATTTTATGTTTTCTTTAATCATTTGTTAGTTGATGTGTATTATCTTTCAAACTCTTATACCCAGTCAATAAAATTACACAGACAGACAAGTTTAGTGAGAGCAGAAATACTTCAGTAAAGCTAGTCCTCAGTAGACCATGCGGATACGACCCAAGGCAACAAATTAAACAAGCTAGTAAACTGAAATTTGTCATGCAGTACCTCTCCGTGCAAATCGAGTTATGTTATGTAATGTGAATCAGGAAATTTTTGGATAACACCTAGTGTAGCAACTGCATACATTGAAAAATAAAACATTACATAAATTGAAATCATGGCCTTATTTCAGGTGTAGTGTATAAAATGAATATAGTAATGTACAATACCAACTGGGAACTCTATAGCTAACAATGGACAAGATACCAAATCATAATGTACTATATGAAGGTTGATCTAACACTTTCCACTTTCAGAGACCATTTCGATGGACAATCAGTAACACGCTGACTTTTTTTGCTCATTAATATGGGCGCTATGTCAGTAGCAGATGGCTGAGGCTGTGAAATAGACATGGTGGAATTCCAGTGTTGTCACACGTTCAAAGAAATAGTACAGTTGTTAATACATCAGAACTATATTCCTCCAAGAAGTGGGGAATTGTTTTGTGGTTATGCCATGTAGTTATAGTTACTGAGTTTGATGATGATTTGCTGTCATATATCTTCTAGAAATAGTTCAAGAGCTACTAAGTACATATACACAGTAACGTATATAGTTTTGTAGGTATAGTTTACCAAATTAGCTTGATGTTTTGGAAAGTGACCATTTGAACATACTGACCATGTCATACGTGTTGGACACTCCAACTGCATACAAATAATTAAGCAGATAACTTTTCCAAATGCTTGGTGGCTCTTATATAATCAATATGCAAGAACATTTGTAACCACACATAATTTAGGCGGATTGGTGTAATGGAACAGAGTTAAAGCTTCAATCCTGCCACAATGGCCATTGGCACTATGGTAGGGAGGTGGTTAGGGAGACTTCACACAAGCTAAATAAAACTATATACACTGAAACTGGTACACCTGCCTAATATTGTCTAGAGCCGCCACGAGCACACACAAGTGCCGCAACACGACGTGGCATGGACTCGACTAATGTCTGAAGTAGTGCTGGAGGGAATTGACACCATGCATCCTCCAGGGCTGTCCATAAATCCATAAGAGTACGAGAGGGTGGAGATCTCTTCTGAACAGCACGTTGCAAGGCAGCCAAGATATGCTCACTAATGTCCATGTCTAGGGGTTTGGTGACCAGTGGAGGTGTTTAAACTCAGAAGAGTGTTCCTGGAGCCACTCTGTAGTAATTCTGGAAGTATGGGATGTCGCATTGTCCTGCTGGAATTGCTCAAATCTGTTGGAATGCATAATGGACATGAATGGATGCAGGTGATCAGCCAGGATGCATACATACGTGTCACCTGTCAGAGTCGTATCTAGACGTATCAGGGGTCCCTTGTCACTCCAACTGCACACGCCCACCATACCATTACAGAGCCTCCACCAGCTAGAACAGTCCCCTGCTGACATGCAAGGTCCACGAATTCATGAGATTGTCTCCATATCCGTACATGTCCATCCGTTCGATACAATTGGAAACGAGACTCTTCAGACCAGGCAACGTTTCCAATCATCAACAGTCCAATATCGGTGTTGATGGGCCCAGGCGAGACGTAAAACTTTGTGTCATGCACTCAGCAAGGGTACACGAGTGAGCGTTCAGCTCTGAAAGCTCATATCAATGATGTTTCGTTAAATGTTTCACATGCTGACACTTGTTGATGGCCCGGCATTGAAATCAACAGCAATTTCGGGAAGTATTGCACTTCTGTCACATTGAATGATTCTCTTCATTCTTCATTGGTCCTGTTTTTGCAGGATCTTTTTCTGGCCACAGCGATGTTGGAGATTTGATGTTTTGCCAGATTCATGATATTAACGGTGCACTCGTGAAATGGTCATGTGGGAAAATCGCCACCTCATTGCTACCTCGGAGATGCTGTGTCCCATCTCTCATGCGCCGACTATAACACTACACTCAAACTCACTTAAATCGTGATAACCTGCCATTGTAGCAGTAGCAACTAATCTAACGCCTGCACCAGACATCTGCTATGTTATATAGGCATTGCTGATCACAGCGCCGTACTCTGAGTGTTTACATATCTTAGTGTTTGCATATGAATGCCTATACCAGTTTCTTTGGCTCTTCAGTGTATATGCTTTAGGCATCATCGAATTTGAGGCACAGAGCTTGGGGGATTTGTGCTACCATTCTGGCCTCACATTCGAAAGGACGCAGGTTTGAATTCACGTCACTCCATTCAGGTTTTGGTATTATATGGTTTCCTGAAATGGGAATGGTCCTTTAAAAATTATGACTGAATTCCTTACCATTCTTGTCCCCTCTCCTTTCCTGCCTCTAATGACCTCAACACCGACGAGGTTTAAAGCCATAAGAAAAAATTAGAGGCGCAAGAGTGTTGGGTGGCAATGAAAGGGAATAAATTAGGAAATGGCATTTTGAAGGAACCATCCCAGTATTTGCCTGGAGTTATATCGGGATACCATGGAAAACCAAAATCTGGATGCACTCAATGTCTTCCGCCATCAGAACAAATAGTTTCCATTTCCGTACCATTACAAAATTTGGATGCCCAGTCGGAGATTTGAACCAGCGCCTTCCCGAATGCAAGGCCAGAGAGTTACCGCTCACCCACCATGTTCAGTAACACATGAAATCACCACAAATGTCACATATTTCATAGGCAGATTGCGGCACTAATAACTCTTAATTTGGTTAAATCATCCTCAATGAATCTAAAAGTGATCATTTTATTTTGAACGCTCTTATGTGTTAATATGTTTATGTCACTACTTACGGGCGATGGGCCGGGAGGCTTTGGACGGTCAGCCACGTTATCCTCGATCCACTGGCTGCAACAAACAGGCGATAATAGTCGCATTACTCCGCTTATGGCACTCATATGTATATTTGGAATATTTCAGAAATTTTTTCCATTTGACTGATTCATTGTACATTTTTATTACTTCAAATCTACCCTAATATCTTTTGATAACAAAAAAAAAGATTAAAGTATAATTAAGCATTTACACTAGTAAGTATTAGGAGGTATTG
This sequence comes from Vandiemenella viatica, assembly GCA_031002005.1. Classification (NCBI taxonomy): domain Eukaryota; kingdom Metazoa; phylum Arthropoda; class Insecta; order Orthoptera; family Morabidae; genus Vandiemenella; species Vandiemenella viatica. Next base: position 258,039,695 of record JARYHS010009186.1, read on the forward strand.
GGGGGGCACAGAAGATTCTATTTCCTGTGCTAGTCACATTTTTACGCTGTTTAGTATCTGGCATGAGAAAACGAGCGAAACGATTGAATCTAATAACACCAAGATTCTTGTACAATTCCAAAGAAGAGCAGTTGACACTGCTGTCATATATAGAGAAAACTGTAGTCCGAGATGGTAACAAAGAAATCTACCTTAGGGTGGAAATAGATACTGCCATGAACTATAACCATGAGCTGTATTCATGTACCTGATACTTCCAGTGTTAGTAAATTATATTTACAAAGTTCTTGCCACAAGATGATATTCAGCTTTCTTGAAATTCTTCTATTAAAAAGTTTTTACACTGCAAGGAGCAACAGTTAGAAAACAGTCTATTGTCTGTTATGCAAAAACTCAACTGTCGGTTTATTCTTTGAACACACACGCCAAAGTTACAGTATTCTGACATGCATGTTAACCAGATAAGTGAGTTTGAGGAAAATGTTTGTCACCAAAATCTTTCTAAGTTCTTTTTACAAGTGAAAATATTCTACTGCATAGGATTATGATTATGCATAGCAACACCATCACCCCAAATGACACAGATTTTGTACATACTGTTCAAAATTTGATAACTAACAGTCAGTCGTAGGTGAGCTCCAACTTCCTTTTATAGTTTTGCTTCCAAAACATCTAAAACAATGGTGAACACCCAAGGTGATGCATTTTTCTTCTGCAAAATCCTCTGTTCTCATGATATCAAAAATCTAATAAATCTTTACCAAAATTTTACATCTCACAGGTTAAATTATTTATATTTTTTTTGTTATGATAAATTTTCTCCAATTACAAGGTGTATTTTTTAAGTAAGTACCGTTTTGTCACACTGTGGCTGCAGCGCTACGGTCGGCGTTCCGCGCATGCGCACTGGGTACCTGCATCTCTTGCCTACGCACTGACGCCATTCTTCCTTGTTCACTGAGTGTTTAAGATGCCTCCGATAATCGTGAGTCCCGCCGACTGTGAAGTACGGGCTGTTATAAGATTTCTTTGTGCTAAAGGCCTAAAACCGATCGATATTCATCGTGAGATCTGTGCAGTTTACGGACAAAACATTATGAGTGATGGAATGGTGAGAAAGTGGGTGAGAGCATTTAAAGATGGCCACACAAATGTGCATGATGAACAACGGAGTGGGCGTCCTTCGGTCGTTAATGGTAGTTTGGTGCAGAAAGTGGACAACAAGGTGAGAGAAAACAGACGCTTTACGATTTCCTCCTTGTGTGATGACTTTCCTAATGTTTCTCGTAGTGTTTTGTATGGCATTGTGACCGAGCACTTGAATTACCAAGAATTGTGCTCACGTTAGGTACCGAAAATGTTAACGGATGTGCACAAAACCAAACGTTTAGTCAGTGCATTGGCTTTCCTTGAGCGGTACCACAATGATGGTGATGATTTCTTAAGCCAAATTGTTGTGGGCGATGAGACATGGGTGGCCTACGTCACACCTGAATCAAAGCAACCGTCTATGGAATGGCGGCATTCAAATTCACCCAAAAAAGTGAAGTTCAAGCAAACGATTTCTGCCCGGAAAATTGTGTGCACAGTTTTTTTGGGACAGAAAAGGAGTATTGCTTGTGGAATTTCGGCCTTGTAATGAGACAATCAATGCAGCAGCTTATTGTGAGACATTGAACAATCTGCACCATTCAATCCAGAACAAAAGACGTGGCAAGTTGAGAACGGGCATCGTTTTGCTGCATGACAATGCCCGTCCACATGTGGCTAATCAGACCAAAGATCTCATCACATCTATTCGATGGGAAACTCTAGATCATCCTCTGTACAGCCCTGATCTGGCACCCAGTGACTACCATCTGTTCCTTCACTTGAAGAAACACCTGGACGGTCAGCGTCTTGAAGACGATAACGAAGTTAAAACAGTTGTGATGCAGTGGTTAACAAGTCAGGCAGCAGACTTCTATGTGGAGGGTTTTCAAAAACTGGTACTACGTTATGTTAAGTGCATCAATAATTGAAGGGAATTATGTAGAAAAGTAGAGTAACATACAGGCTTTCATGTAAAAATAAAATTATTGAGATATATTTGCAAGTCGTTTTTTAATTTCAAAATGGCACTTACTTAAAAAACATGCCTCGTACTACTAGATTGGAATTATTAATTATTCAGGTTGGAGGGTTCTTAATTTATATTATCTTTCCCTTATTACAAAAATATTCAATCCCTCGTGAATTTATTTATCACAAACGGTTTATTTTAATTTACTGTTTCTTTTGAGATGCTGTTTTAATCCAGAACTAACTGTCGGAAATTTTGTTCAGATATATTAAATTCCATAACTTTAAAATTCTCTTAGGTATTCATATATTTGATTGGCTTTTTCAATTCTCTTACTGAAATTTTATGTTTTTTCTCTAATTAATATTCCATCTTCCAAATATCTCCAGTTTAAAATCACTTAGAATAATTCCTTTTTCTTCCTATGTCCCAACATCTACACCTCGCATCTATTGCGTAAACTATTATTATTTATTTGTATATTATTATTTTATTGTTTTATATCAAATTCTTTTTATTTTCAAACTATATCTTATTTTAATTTCCTTTCTTTTATAAAAAAGTTAATCTGTTTAGCGTTGTTAATATTTCCTATGATATTTTATGCTAAAACACGAAACTTTCTATTAATATCAGTTTAAGTGCTGGTAACACCATGGATTAGTTAAATCCTCTCTATTTAATTATTTTTAGGCTATTTTATTGTTCTATCAGGAATTACATTGTCTGCCTCAAGTTGCTTGACTTGATTGCGTCATTCAACTATTATACTTCGTGCTTTCAAAACTCTTGTAAATTAAATTATAGCTTTAAACTAATTTTTCCACCTATATAAACCTTACATTGAAATGATTATCTTTATTAGTAGGGTTCATGTGATGTTCGGCATTAAACCTCAGGCTATCCTGTACCAACTGATACTGATCAGTAGCTCGAAAACTACTTCGATACAAAGCTTAATTTTATACAGTTTAACTGGTATGCTGTAAACTTTGGTTGCTACATTCCTCAAAGTGATGGAAGCCTTACGTTATTTTACATTACAATGGAAAGAAATAAAAACTGTGCTTAAGTTGCTAGGAGCAGTAACATCAAGCCAGAAATCACTGAATTATTAAAGATGTGATTAAAATGATTGATTAAAAAAGTAAATATAAGAATTCTAAAACTGAAGAAGTATAGAATTCTCAGAAATGCAAAGAAAATTGTCTCCAGAACAAGTGCAAGGAAATAGAACAGCTATCAAGACAGGCAATAGTCAGAGAGTATATACAACTGTCGAAATCTTTTGTCAGTGATGTTAGAAAGAAAAGTGGTAGAACAAGGAATCCAAAGAGAGAATGTGTATGACCAAGAAGATATTACACAATTTCTCTCTTTGGATTCGATAAAAACATGGAAGCTGCAGTACCTTGGGCATAAGATGAGGAACAATAGCCATTACAAACTCCTGCAGTCTATTCTACAAGGGAAAATATAAGGGAAATAGGTGCTGGTAGCAGAAGAACTTCCTGGATAAAAAATCTGAGAACATGAATCTCCAAGACAACTATGGAGCTTATTCGAGCTTCTACTAGCGGAGACAAGATAGCCAAGATGTTTGTCGACATCCGGAATAGTTAGGGACCAGAAGAAAAAGAATATATTGTCAAAATATGGTGAGAAAACCCTTCAGTTCTACATGATGGACGAAAAATGCTGGAAATAGATGTGGATAAAAATGAATTAGGAAACTACATTCTGAGGGATGAATTTATTTAAGCATTAGAACTGCTGAACTTATAAAGGCATCAGGGAGTGAAACAAAAGATTTATTGTACAGAATGATTTGTGACATAAAAAACAAGAAAGTTATTTAGAAGATTACAGTAGTTCATATACCAAAGAAATCATTAAAAAAAAAGAAAGAAAGAAACTATAAGGCTTTCCAATACCAAGTTTGGTTTCCCACACATTTAAAACACTAACTTCAATAGTTCAACTTTGGATTGAACTGAGGATTGATTTATAGCTTTCTGGTTTCCAGAAGGGAAGAGGCACAAGAGAAGCAACCTTGGCTCTTCGAGTCCTTACCCAGAAAGTGTTTAAGGAAAGACAAGAATATCCATATAGACTTCATTGATTTTGAGAAGTCTTTTGACAATGTCAATCGAAGAAAGATGTTCGATTGACTAGGAATTTGATAATCATATGGAAACTATGTGAGAATTAAACTACAATAATGCAATTTGGAAAATGCCACGCGTACCCGTAGGTTAAGAAGGGAACAAGGTGAAGTTGCTTTTTTTCTCCTCCTCTATTCCACACATGCAATAAGCTGTGAGGGATCAAGTAAAAGCAGAAATTTCAGAAAATAAAAGTGATGCGTGTAAACCACTTGCTAAAATGGAAGAAGTCCTTGTTGAGCCTTATAACTTGAAAATAAAAAAGAAAAATTTATGGCAGGAACGTACAAAAATTACAATGTCAAAATTAGAATAATAATGAAAGTGAAAGAATTCATATACCTGGGTAGTATAGTTGCAGAAGATTGGAGAAGCAGAAAAGAAACACAGTAGAACTCCAATTATCCAAACTACGACTATCCAAATCACTGAATATCCGATTCGCTTTTTTAAATAAGATGGAAACGTACTGCGATTATCAAAATAATGATTCTGCCTACGCGCTATTGTGACCACATGCAACTTCTTACTTTCAGGTGGTTAAGCGATTTGCCTGCTCGAAAATGGATAAATACAGTCAAACGGCTTTTTTTGACTGAGATGTACATTACGGTACATACATTCTGTACCAATGTACAGCACTTGAAAGTACGCTTAACATGTAAGTGTTGCCCTTAAATTTATTAAAAGCTCTGTTTCTTTAAAAATAGTTTTTTCTCCTATTTTCAACATACATACAGTAATTAATTAAAGTAGACCCTTTTTCTGAAAAAATCCAATTATCTGAATTTTTGATTATCCGAATGGGTTCCGGTCCCAATTGATTCGGATAATTGGAGTTCTACTGTACTAACATGTTTTGTGTAAGTGGAGTTCACAATATGAATGTTTCGTGGTTCAGTTACCATATTTAAACTGTACGCAAGAGTGGCAAATTCTGTTACAAGGTTTTTTTTTTTTAAAACCAAGTTTTGTTGTTGTTGAGAATTTCCACTTAGACAAGCAGATAGGAGTCGTATTAAATGAATACTTGGGACAGACTCTCCCAAACCAAGCTAATAAGCTAATACAAAAGCAGTGTCAGACAGCAGAGTTTCGGAAAGGTAGGGGATTTACTTGACTACATAAGAGCATATACTATGACAGTTTTACACATTTATTTCAATAGTTTCTTTATTATTAATATTATTTGGAAATTCTCAGCATTACTGATAGACATCCAACAGTTTAGCTGTCTCTTTTGTGACATCAAAATATTAGGGGGAAATTCATACATGACACTGACAATGTAGCATTTAGTAGAGTGAACATACCCTCAAGCCAAATTTATGCTGATGTTTACTCCATATCGGAACATTGTACTAAGAAGAAACTATGGTAATTTTGCAATCCAACGTGCCTTTGTAATCTCTGTAAAGAATTTATTTTGTAAACGTTTCTTTAATAAAAGTACACTGCATCTTTGGCTTTCTCATTTAAAGTAAAGTTATCATCACAGTAGAGAAAATTTATCTCTCTAGAGGGATATTATTTCCAGCTACCTGACATGAGACAGGTGTAATGCCACTCACCGGTAGTGCCCAATATGAATGAAGTTGACGACAGAGGAGCACAAGGGCATGTAGCCCCAGGGCACGGCCACCCCCACCAGTCGCAGATGCCCGCCGTCCTCCTTACACATCAGTGGGCCTCCCACGTCCCCCCGACACGCAACCTGCGTGCAGAGTGAGGAGTCCGTGTTTCTGACCATAACAGAAATTGCTAGAACACTTTCGTTCCTCAGGTATATTTCAATCTTCAGTAATTTTCAAGTAATATAATATTCTTATTTTTTATTTGAAGCCCATGATTCTAGCCAAGGAGATATTTAATTTTTAGTGATGTATTCCTACCGTCAGAAGGATTAGATGGCCCCCTTTCTCTAGAATCGTTGGGTTCTTACATAATAAATCACAAATATTTAAAAGAAATGGCATAAATACAAAAAATCTCAACTAGAAAGGAAAGGGTGATAGAGAAGAAGTGATATGCTGTATTAATCTACAAACTGAATGTTAACATAAATTTCAAGGTAGAATCATAGTACATATGAAATTATTTGTTTTTCTGTATCTAGTATAAATTGTTTGAAGATGCACAGGTTGAAAATAAACATAGTTTATTTGATGTACACAGGCTCTTAGCCACACAAATAAAAAAACATTGAGTATACTCAAACTGAATGAAACTTGTTGTTTTGATTTACCATCATGTTACTTATATTAACTTCATAAGAAATTCATAAGTTCATAGGCACTTCTAAACTTAAGGTGAATATATGAAGAATGTTGAGAACAGACCACAATACATGATAGCGCAGTCCTATTTTTATCCTTCAGTTGTTAATAGCACTTTTGGTCCAGGAAATATTTTAACCTATTGTTTTTCTTTTTTGGAAACTCTTTCCATGTCATATGTATTCCAGTCTAGAGTGGTTTACATGCACAATGGTCCAGAGTGCATTTCAGCCTAAAATGAAAGTAGTTAATGATTAGGTGAAAATGCACCCTGGACCATAGCTACTATATATTTTGGTTGCTTTACATGTCATTGATGTCGAGGTCATTAGAGGTGGGAAAGGAATATATGAAACGATAAAATAATCAAAATAATGGCCATTATCATTTAAGAAACTTCAAATCATTTTCTCTTCAGTGCATTAGAATTGATGAAATTGCATTGACTTTTCTTTTCGGTTTAAGCGCTGATGGTGGATACAGTTTGATCACTAGCTGTAGCCTACCGGTATACTGGGTGGGCTGACTATATTTTTCAGCAGAAATTGTGTTGTTTCTCTGGCAAAGATTATCCGCTGTCCCAGAGATGTTTGCACTCCTTGGAGCGAAATGGTTGTTGATAAAAAGTGTTTGTTGGTAAGGACATACTTCCACATTAGACTCAATCCATAACTCCCGTCTTCATTGAAGTTTGTTGGATGATTATAAATTCCTATTGATTACCTAACTTTATGTTCTAAAAAATTCTACGGTTATCATACGATTCACTGAATTCTATGTCCTCCTTTACATGCTGTTCTGTCAAAGCTGATTTGGTTTGACAGTGATATTCTTTCTACCTAACAGTGATTGCTCGGGATGTCTCACCAGTAAAAACTTGACCACAATCAAAGGGAATCTTGTACACTCCACTTGCTTGTAGAGGCTCTCTGTGACCTTTAGCTGACTATGAAATCCGTATCACTTTATTATTTCTGCTGGAGATAGGTCAGCACTGTACCTATCCTCACAAGGACTCCCTTTTCAAATGGTAGAAAGGCTTTCGATGTATGTTCTGTTCATTTTTCTGAGTTATCAGTTTATTTCATCTTCAGCTGCTCAAAGCAATTCTGCACAACTGTCCTCTGATTGTTGCATCTATTCCTCCGCATGGTCAAACTAAAACTGTTTTTAATTTCCATGATGCAATCATAAACTGCAAACATTTCTGCTCTACAAAATGAGGTCTTGATCAGAGCTCGTTTTTGATCCAGTTAGTGATCGGAGGCAGCACTGAAATAACAATTTGTATGTGTAACTTTTCTATAGTCTGTGTAGATTACTTTTCCTTCTTTTCTTTTGGCCAGCATATCCAAGAAGGGCAATAGCTGACTCCTTTCCAATTTGTTAGTGAACTTTATTTTTCCATGGACACTGTTGATATGGTCCAAGCAAATTTTTTAACTCTGCTTCTCCGTGTGGCCATCCCACCAATGTGTCTTCTTCATATCTAAACCAAATCAATGGTTTGTGTGCAGCAGTAGAGATAGGTTTTCTAAGAATGTTTGCTGCCACCGGGGAGAAAGGACTGCCCAAATCTACTCCATCTCACTGTTCATAATAATGGTTTTCCCTAAACAATGCTGAAACAGCTGACTCCAATCGTCATTAAATTTTTTCCTAAAGATGTCCGTGACACCCTCCACTGGGAAAGTAACACTGCATCAAAGCTGATAACAAGATCAACCTGTGAGAGAGGAACATTTCATATCTTGTCCACAAAATGCATTGAGTTCCTGATGTAACTATCTGTGCAACGTACAAGTGGTTTTAAATTTTTTGCTAAAAACTATTCCGTTATGAACAGTATGTCTTACTGTTAGTAATTACCTCAATTTTTTTCTTTACAACTGTTAGTATCCATAGTTCACTTCTCCACAGATAGAATTATTATCTCTGAGTTACTGCATATAATGCTTTTCCTTCTTTCCTAGGCCAATTAGTTTGACATTAGAGACAGGCAAAATGATGGAGAGATTGATATTCAACTATATCAGAAATATCAGTGAGGAAAGAAGCTGGTTTTCAGATTGATAACATGGCATTACGTAAGGATATTCATGTGAATCTCAGATGGTGGGCTATATGCAAGATATTTCAGATGAACTGGACAAGGGAGGCCAAGTTGATAGTGTGGCACTAGATGTTTCTAAGGCATTTAACAGAGTGAGCCCTAAAATGGTTTTAAATAAATGGAAATCAATTGGATTGGATGAAAAAGTTACTTGCTAGGTAGAGGAATTCTTAAAAGCAAGAAAACAAAGTTTTAGAGTAGGAAATACATTATCAAAAGAGATGGGAGTGACACAGGGTAGTGTATTGGGACCGATGCTGTTAATTATTCTTATGAGTGACCGTGTTGATGGGTTACAGTCAAAATCTAGGTATTTTGCAGAGGATATAATGGTATACAATAGGATCAAAACAGGTGAAGACTGAACAGCTGCAGGAGGACATGCATAGAATTTATAAATGGGTAGGTCAGCATGGAATTAAGATAAATGCCATGAAGAGTCAGCTTATTAGGTACACAGATAAAAAACTAAAGGTTAATTATGATTATAGGATGGGGTCAGAATTGCTTGCTTGGCATAAAAACTCAATTGGGCAGAGAACATTGGACAGGTGATAGGAAAAGGTTACAAAATCCTTCATGAGGTGATGAGAGGATATACCAGAGAATTTAGGGAGTTGGGTTACAAAACTTTGGTCAGACCATTAGTTGAATATGTTGGTGTAGTTTGGGACCTACATTTTGGTTATCAAATACAGGAGATGGAAGGTGTACAAAGAAGTGCTTCTAGATTTGTTTGTGGAAATTATCGCAAGACCCAGTCAGTAACTGATATGATAAAGGAGTTGGATTGGGACTCATAGGAGGAATGGAGGAGGGTGAAGAGAGTGCTGGGAATGTACAGGGCATATGTTGGTGATAGGGCTTGGAGGGATATTGTTCAAAGAATTAGGAACAGCTCATGGAAGGGAAAGGCGACTATGACCATAAGCTTGCGCTATATTTCATGCATAAGGAAATGCGAAAATTTCCTTTTTCTGGTAAGGGTGTCAGGGATTGGAACAAATTATGAAGTGAGTGATTAATAATTTATTAAAAATGCCCAATGAATTAAAAATTAAAATTTGTAAATTGGAAAAGTAAATGGGAAAGGAATTTAACATTCCAATTAAAAAAGAAAATTTAAAAAAATATATATTCAAAAAGGGGTAACTATATGACTAGGGGAATTGCCACCAGAGCATTAGCTCAATCGCAATTAAAATTAATAATAATATTGGATCTAGAGGTTTTACTGTCATTGAAATGGTACCCATGTCCAGCCTCCCTTGGAAATCCCTGTTATGCACATTATACATTGACGGCGACCTCTTCTTTTAGAAATTTAAACGGGATTTCTGTATAAATTGAGACTTTTACTTAGAACTGAAATTTGATTTTCATCTAGATCACTGAAGATAAATTCTTGAAGGCTGCTGTCTGTGTTATCTAATCTTCAAAAAAAAAAAATTTTTATTTGTTGCCTTATTCCACATGTCACATGACACTTTAATAACTAGCTTGTCAAACTTGTGTTATACTGTTTATGAATGATATTGTCTAATTTTACTTATCCATACTTCAATGCTGAATTTAACAAAATGAGCAATTCATCAATTGCAATATAAATTATATTTAGTGTCCATATCTAAAAAAATTTCTTTGTAAATACATTTTGCTTATTAACCTAACACATATCTGTGAGCTGTTTTGAACTGCATGTGACTGAGTTATGAAGAAAAAACTTATTGAGCAATATTTTGGAATGAAGCACATAATGCAAAGTTTAAAAATATTAAACATAAAATTTTAAAACACCTAGGAAAAAGTAAAATAATGCCCAAAATAAATTAATATTAAGAATAGTCTTTTGATTTTAACAATATGGAATAGGGGATAAAATTCTGATGTCAGTTCAAACTTAATCGTCAATCTAGGAAAAATGTTTTAATCCAATAAAAAATGTATTAAAACATGTACAGATTTTGTTGGCCATCCAAGGCAGAAGTTGTAAATTGAACCTTCCTTTTAATAGGGAATGGAGATATATAACATAGACCCATCACTTAGAAAGAAGAGATATGTCACAGATGGCATGCGAAAGTTTGCAGAGATGTTTCAATGATTGCTTGATTAGAATGTGATTAAAGATGTTCTATATATATGTCCCTATATTTCAACTGCTAGCCACAACTACCTTGCACAGACCACCGGTATACGGTAGTAACCACGAGTCTCTCATCGTGCACTATGGCGGATGCATGTTGATAGCTATCAATCAAAATTCCTTACAAACACAAACGAAGTCATGAGCACCAGCTAGTATCTACTAATTGAGGGGAAATTTCTGGGTGTCAGCTGCTATTGGGTGGGGTGGTTTCAAGGGATCGCAATGCCACGGATGTCAGTGCTAGTCAGGGGTGTCTTGTGCTCTGCATTGGCCGGTAGCTTTGGACTGGGGGCTCGGTGGTGTTTGCGGACACGGCGTGGATGGAGGCTTGCATGGAGAGTTCAGTTTGAGGTATACTGACTGGAGATTTGCCCTGTGCACCACACGCGATGGTGGCAGGGTGGGCGTCTGGGGGTGCGGCAGTGCAGCGCGCCGTCGACACGCGGCAGATCCTGTCTTTATCAGTGTCGCCAGACGTGCTCTCCTGCCCCCATCCGAAGCCGTAGATGTCACACGTCTGGCTCCAGCCGTCTGGCACGCTGCACAACACAACATCGTACATTCACACTACAAATGTTATAAGATTTCTAGGTTCAAATAATCACCTCATTTCTGCCTCTTACTGGAATTTGAGGTTTTTGCAAAATACACTGGTGGAAATTAAAAGTTCAACACCAAGACGGAGTTGTGAAAAATAAATGAAATATGGCCCCAGTATCTCCATATGAATATTAAAATGATTTAAAATTGAAAGTTTTACATGTAATAGTATAAGTATTATGGGGTTATTTACTATGAAAAATTACAATGTTTGCACAGCAGTAGCTATGATTTCATGCAGTGCTAGCCAAAGCAGGTCAGTTGCAACAACAGGGAAGAAAAAACAATTGCAGGTGATGGAATGTGGCTGTTCAGGAGCCAACGGCCAAGAAAGCAGGTCAGGAGTCAGCAAGAATATGCTGAAGTATGACGTCATGTGGCAGAGGATAGGAGAAGAGCAGCAGCCACTATTGGCCGAGAATCCTCCCTACCGCTTATACAATGGTGGGAGGCCAGGGATCAAAACTCAGGTGCACGAAGGATCAGGGGTCGGGTTTGGGAGCTAGCAATGTCAAGCGAGGCTCGAGGCTTGTACCAGGTTGATGAGGAGGATTTCGTCGAGGTGGTGTTAGCGACAGCTGTCGACATCAGCCAAACTGTGATGGACGCAGCAAGGACCATACGCTATCAACATTAATTCCAACAGGTGGGATGAAACCATTAGGGAATCATACTTAGGATATCAAGCAGTAGAAGCAAGTAACAGATGAGTTACACTTTGAGGGATTCAAGGAGAATGTGAAGGATTAATGATGTATATAAAACGGGTGTAAATGTGTATATACCTTACTGAGAGTATAATTTATGAAAACCTATGCTCACATGTTATAGAGTCGAACCCACAATTTAATGTACCTCTTGGGAAGTGGCAGAGCGAAAGCAAAAAAATTCGACAGTCCACCACACTCCCATAGGATTGACTGTAGTACAATGTCATTATACAGACTTGTTCCACAGAGGAAGGAAGAAGGCTTTAATACTCCTAGAGCAGGCACAGGTCCATACAGAAGGACAATAGCACCTGAAGACCACCAAATTGTGGCTGTTGTTGGCAGACGGTGACTGCAGGCCACATTTAAACAGTGGTTACAGAGAGAGTCAATTTTAAACCAATTGCTTGAAGCTGGATTACACTCTTGACCCCAATGCAATGTGTTTCATTAACCTGATTTCATTGTCAGTATCATCAAATCTGGTGTAATGCAAAAAGAAAATGGATAAGTGAACGGCATACATTAGTGTTTAGAGAAGAGTCTCATTTCTGTCTGTGACAAAGTGATAATCACAATGTGCATGCAAGTGTAGTGGAGAAACAGCTCATCCAGCTGTGATTTCAGAATGTGATACAGGTGCAGCCACTGGTGTCATGGTTTGGGGGCAATCAGTTTCGACATCAGGACTGAGCAGGCACAATGTCAGCCCACCACTGTATGGATGAGATGCTGCATCCTATTGTTATATCCTACATGTCCACCAATTGCATTTTTTAAAATTGTGGCTTTACATCTCATCAACATTGAGGTCATTGGAGGCAGGATGGGACTGGGGACAAGGATTGGGAAGGAATTCAGCCATTACCTTTTGAAGGAAGCATGCTGGCATTTGCCTGGAGTGGGGAATCCATGGAAAGCCCAAATATGGATTCCCGGACGGGTTTTTGAACTCGTGTACGTTTGAATGCGAGGCCAGAGCATTAACCGCCCACCCACCACACTCGGTGGTGCATCTGCCAACAAGATAATGCCTTACTCATCCTGTGGTCATCTCAACACAAGCCTGCAAGAGGTTACGATCATGGATTGGACCACACAGTCCCTACATTTGCTCCCAATAGAGCATCTCAGGTATGCCAGGAGTAGACATATTAAGGGACATCCATTAATAATGTGAGAGCATATTTCTGGAATTCTGGAACCCCCCTCCTCCCCCCGTGGTGAGATTTGGTAAGTTCTGGTCGAACCCCTCCCCCAACCCTATGATGATGTGAGATTTTGCGGGGACCCGTTCCCCTACTGACCAATAGGGTAGTGGTTATACCCACCCTAAAGTCGGTATTCCCTTAGTGAGAATTTGCCAGACCACTCCTCCCCCCTTTTTTCACCTCACATAATTAATGAGTACCCCCTTAGATCTCATGCTCATCCTGATACTGTGGCCATCACAACACAAGCATTTCAAAGAGTTACGACTACAATTTGGACTGCATGGTCCTCCAAATGTGCCCCAATAGAGCGTGTTTGGGATGCCAGGAATAGACACATTAGATCACAATGTCACCCAGCACAAACTGTGCAACAACTGACTAGACAAGACATGCAGACGTAGAGACACATACCCCGAGAAGACATCCGAACACTTATTGATTCAATGCCAGCAAGGATGTATAGCTGCTCAAGGTGGGCGCACTTATTACTGACAACTGTGTATAAAGTGAACAAACTTAGCCTGATCCATTTCAATTGTTATCATTTCTCCTGGGTATGAGCCTGGATATATCTAAAAAGTTTTCTTTAATTCCATCATTCTAGTCTGGGTGTTGCACTCCATCAGTGTAACTGAATTAGTAATATCAACAGATTAGAAAACTGAGGAAAGAAGAAGCACAAACAGTTCAATTCCTCCCAAATACATAATACATCTTATTTATCCTCAACTATTACTTTCAATGATACTAAACATAAAGCATCATTTTGGTTTCAAGCATTTGGGCTATTGGCTTATCACAGTATCGCTCCAGATTATAAAAACTTTAGAAGCAGAATCCTGGACTGCACATCACACATTTTATAGAAAAAAATACTCCATTAAATAAAGTGTCTGGAATCACTGATATTTAATAATGTCAGTCAGTTTTCAGTTAATTTGAAGCAAACTCATCATAGTCTTTAATGAATCATGTTAAAATAATAATAATAATAAAAAATAAAACAACTGCTATTCTTTTTGTAGCTCCCAAATGCTCAGTTCCAAAATAAAAGAAATGTAAATTGCAATACACAAGTCACTTACCAGTAAATAATAAAAAAAATTATCAAATTCTTGCTAGTTTATTAATTTTATAATTTTAAAACAATTAAATCCATAATATATAGATACCTAACAAATTAACATCTTCATTATGTGAAGTAAGGTAACACAACAACTGCATACATATGTATACATAAAACTATTCAATAAAACAACAGAATTTAGTTATGACTATCTGTTGCACGCGCGGACTATGTACGCACCTGTCTCTTAAACTGATTAAATTTACAAATTTACAAAGTGTCAGGAACGAAAATAATACGATGCCGCTTGTTCACAGAACGTTTCCACTACGAGAAAGAACTGAACACGACTAGTAGTTTTTGTGCTAAATGAAACATGGTTACTAATTTTTTGACACTTCTCTGAATTTTTTCAGCTCTCTGTCTTCATATTAAAAAGAAACAAACTCGATATTAACCATGCGACCATGAATTAATTGAAACCCCATCAAAATCACACTCGAAGATTTTCTGTAAATTCCGTTCAATCCAAAGTGCAACCAGACAGACAGCCACTAATTTATAAAACAGTTGCTTCCTTCTCTGTAAGTGACCCAAACCCATTGAAAAGAACAGAAATTTTCTCCGTGTGGAGTTCTTATTATTAGTATAGGTATACAATTTTAACATGATTATTGCAGATTTTAGTTATTTTATCACGTGAATAAGGTGTCTGTGTAAGTTATGGATCTAAAGGTTTCTTCGTATTTAATCGTAGAAAATTATCACCTTTGCTTTGTGCTGTAGGAATGTCCTGGTTGCTGGTAAAGCTATCATGGTGCGTACATTTGATCACAGTCTTATTTACCATGAAAGCAATGTCTGATCCTTCTTTCATGAATTTTTTGCTTACAACCTTGCGTTTATGTAACTAAATGTGTAAATCTGTCTTTAATTTCATTGCTTGTTGGAGTTTTATGTGTCGATGGTTTTATTTGCTTTATCTTATGGCTTACGTGTCTTGGTCAGAAAGCACCGCCCAGGTGACGTAATGTGATAGGTGAAATTCTTCCTCGGTGAAGACCAGCATCAGTCCTCCATCTTGGTGCGGCAGGTAGCGATCGATCCGGTAGGCCTGCACGTGGCTGTCCCACGCTTCCAGTGGAGCGTAGTTCACGTGACCCCCTTGCGCCCAAGCTGCACCAAGAATGATTACTCAGGCTTTATCATTTCCTGTGAATATGGTGCTTTTTACATGAAAGTTTAATCTTTATGGTTGGAATGAAATAAAAAACTAAAGCCAAGAATTCAGTATACATTGAAGGAACATATTGGAAGTTAATTAAAATCTGCCTGTCACATACGAAGATTCAATGTCACAGAAGCCAGTACAGAAGAAGAGATCTGAGGCAGGATTCTATTCTCAGATAAAATATGTAAGTGACATCCCTAACAGACAAAATAAAATATTTCAAAGCACAAAATTGTAATGCCATTACCCTGGGCAAATTTTGAGGATTGTTTCAATAGTTAGGAAGCCAATGTCAAGCCATTTAGAGGAACGGAATTAATCTTATCGGACAATGGAATTTGTAATGTTGGTTCAGTTGTTCTCCTGCCGCTAGTCCAACTAGTTAGATATGAATGTCTTCCTTTAGATCATTATTGTGTCTAGGACAATATTCTATTACCTCTGATGCAAAGACTTGGGAGAAGCTGTATGTAAAATCTGGCCCCAGGAGACCTTCTAATTTTATTAGCAAGCAGGAGAAAGTCAGTATCAATTATAATAATGCTAAAGCCAAAGGAACTGATGACAAACATAGCTTTAGTATGTGTGTTGCCATAAACCAGTGCTTCTCAACCTTTTCCAATCTGAGGACCAGTAAAATATTTAAAATAATTATTCCGACCCTATCTTATATAGGCCTAATTTTTTTTGAAGCAATCTTTATACTATTAAGTGGGGTTTGATGGTTTGGGACAGATTATATTAGTTCTTCCAACCAAATGTTAAGTTCTTTTTCAGGTGGTGTACACTGTTTGCACGGACGAGGTTCTAGCGACAGAATAATTCTCAGTATAACATGTCATCCACTGATTTCCAACAACCTATTTAATGGAAGGTGGAAGAGTGGGGAGTGGGTTCGGTGCACCATATTGCCCACAGAGTTGGAAACAATCTGTAAAGGAGGATGAATCACAAATGATCAATGGATGCAGTACGCAATGGGAAGCCATTGAATTAAAGACCTAAAGGACATCCAGAAGCCATGTAACCCTCTCAAATTACATATGGAATAAGGGCTTCTTCCTGGGTAAAATATTCCATAGGTAGAATACTCCCACAGTCAGGTCTCTGGATGAAGACTGCTCAGGGAGGAGTCATCAGAATGGACAGAAACATTCAATGAGTTGGAGTGAGGAATCTTAGAAATCTGCACAGGATAGGTGGATTAGAAAACTTAAAAAGAAAGATGGGCAAATAAAATTAGATGTTGTTGGGATTTGCGAGATTAAATGGAAGGGAGGGTGTAGAGACACTTATAGATAAGGATGGAGAAGAAGTTACTGACGATTTGAAAAAGGCAGAGATTTTAAGTAACTGGTTCAGTGAAAGCATTAGGGACAATGAATCAGAAACAGGAGGGTCTAATTCGGAGAACGAGCTTAACAACACAATTAGAAATGACGATAGTAAAAAATTTGATATCCATCCTGAGGAAATCATGAAGGAAATAAGAAAGCTGAAAAAACATAAAGGGGCTGGTGAAGATAATATTACTACAGATATCTTAAAGATAGCCGGATGTGACATTGTACCTTATCTTGAAATATTATTTAAATTGAGTCTAGACACTTGCTGCTTACCACAGGACTGGAAAAGTGCAATAGCAGTACTGGTACATAAGGAGGGGTGAGAAATAGAGTCGAAAATTACAGGCCAATCAGTTTGACTTCAGTGGTAGATAAATTAATGGAAAAATTGATATGCAACCACATCAAAAATATATGTGAGGAACATAAGTGGTTTTCAAGCATGCAACATGGGTTCAGGCAAGGATATTCATGCAAATCTCAGTTGGTGGGATATATGCAAGATATTTCAGATGAAATGGACAAGGGAGACCAAATTGATAGTGTAGCACTAGATCTGTCAAAGGCGTTTGACAGAGTAAGCCATAAAATGGTAGTAAATAAAGTAAAAAACCATTGGAGTGGATGAGAAAAGTGATTTGCTGGGTAGAAGAATTTTTAAAAGGTAGAAAACAGAAAGTTAGGGTAGGAAATGCGGTATCAAAGGAAGTGAAAGTAAAAATGGGAGTGCCACAGGGTAGCGTATTGGGACCATTGCTATTCATTAATCTAATGAATAATTGTGTTGATTGTTTACTATCTGAAATTAGATTGTTTGCAGATGACATAATGCTATATAAAAGAATCAAAACAATAGAAGATTGTAAACAGTTGCAGGGTGATCTGGACAGTATATCTAGTTGGGTTAGTAAACATGGAATGAAGATAAATGCAAAGAAGAGTCAGCTTATAAGATACACAAATAAAAAACAAAAGATTAATTATGAATATAAGGTGGGGAAAGAATTGCTTGCTGAAGATTTGAAATGTAAATATCTTGGCATTACTTTTGATAACAAGCTTAACTGAGCAGGACACATTGGACAGGTGGTAGGAAAAGGTTTCAAAGTTCTGCACTTGTTGGAGAGAGTGATGAGGGGATGTATGAGAGAAGTAAAGGAATTGTGTTACAAAACTTTGGTCAGACCATTGCTCGAATATGGTAGTGTAGTATGGGACCCTCATTTTACGTATCAAATACAGGAGTTGGAGAGGGTGCAAAAAAGGGCTGCTAGATTTGTTGCTGGAAATTATCGCAGAATGCAATCAGTGACAGATATGATAAAGGAGCTGCAATGAGATTCATTGCAAGACAGGAGGAGGATGAGGAGGGTCATGGGAGTGTACAGGGCATATACTGGCGATGAGGAATGGAAAGATATTGCAATAGGTATGAAAAGTAGTGCATGGAAGGGAAAAGATGACCATGACCACAAGCTGGCACTCGATTTCAGGCACAAGGGTGTGGGACGATTCTCTTTTTTTAGGTTAGGGTATCAGGGTATGGAATGAGTTACCAAGAGAAATGATGAATAATTTGCCGAAAACTTTGAAAGAATTTAAAAATAAAATTTGTAGAGGGCAAATGTAGGTGGGTGCAGGATAGGGGGAAGATGGGTGTGTAGGGAAATTGCCACCGGAGCCTGTGCTCCATTGCAATTAAATAATAATAATAATGATTTATGGTCTTGGGAACACAAAATAACTAGCTCCCAAGCTGTCAGTGGGGTTTCTGGCATTGGATATATAAGGAACAAGAGAGTAGGGAAGTGGTTCAGTTTTTATGAAAAACTTAGTGACAAGTCTATTTTGATAAAGGTAGAAACTAAGTCTGCTCTAACCACTTTAGTACATGTGTATATGCCAACATCACATGATGATGAAGAAATATGTAAATATATGAATAAAATCCAAGAGTTAATCAATATGTGTAGGGGGGACGAAAATCTACTAATTATGGATGATTGGAATGCAGTACTGGAAGAAGGAAAAGAGGGGAATACAACAGGAAGTATTGGTCTAAGAGAAGAAATGAGCAAGGAAGCAGGTTGAATAATTTTGTTAAAAATGCATGAAAGATAAATAAATACCTGGAAATGTCCATGGAATACAGATAGACTTAAGCTAGATTATATAATGGTCAAACAGAGAGTCAGGAATCAAGTTCTAAATTGTAAAGCATATTTATCCATGAAGTTATGATGATAGTCATGAAGTGCAGGCTGAAATTCAAGAGAAGAAAGAAGTAACACAGATAGAATAGACTGGAAAAGAACAAATTGAAACAAGAAAGAAAAATTTGTAGAAGTGATTGATGTGTGTCTAAGAGATATCTCCAAAAGGAATCTAAATGAGGATGAATGGAATGCTCTGAAGAGAGCAATAATCAAAAATTTTAAAAATTAGGGCTTATGAAAAATGCTGCCTAAAAACCTTGAAACACAGAGTTGACTTATCAGAGGAGAAGGCACAAAAATGCTCAGTATGAAGTGGCAAGAGAGCAATACAGATATTTTACAAGTCAAAAAACAGGAAATACAAGAAAAAAAATAGTGACTCCAAGAAAAGAGGCAAGAAGTAAGAAAGGAAATGGTTGAATGTTCTAAGCTCTGATGGAAGGAATACATAGACAACTGTATGATGAGGATGATTTGAACAACAGTATGCAGGAAAAAGAAGATAAGACGACAGTGATGAAATAGGAGATTCTTGTTTTCAGACATAATTTGATACAACTTTGAAATATTTGAAATCAGATAAGACATTTGAAATTGATGAGATTCATGCAGAAAATCTGAAATCCTCAGGGAAAGAAGGAATCCAAAGATGATATCAAGCAGTTATGAAATTGCAGAAATTCCAATTGATTTTTAATAAAAGTTTCACCTTCGCACTTCTGAAGAACAAGAAGAAGAATTATCGCATTATAAGTCTAACATCAAATGCTTCAAAATTAGTGACTAGGATAAAATTCAAAGGATCACAGAAGAATAGTAAGTGAAGATCAGAGTTTAGGAAGAACTGTGGTACAGGAATGGAAATTCTCACTTTAAGATTAATATTTAAGGGTGATCAAGAAAAACAGAGATTTAGAAAAAAGGTTTTGATGTTAGGTGGGACAAAAAAGTCTAAAACATCTTTAAAATCTATATAAGAATCAGGAGGCAATAATAAAAGTAGAGCATCACGAGAGACATGCAAGGGGTTTTTAAAAAGTGTGTGAGGAAGATTGTAGTCTACCCATTAATATTCAACTTGTATGTAGAGGAAGCAAAAAAGCAAGTAAGAGAATAATTTGAATTTGGGATTAGTGTCTAAATAGAAAAAAACCAGTATGCTATGATTTGTTGGTGACATTGTCCTGTTAGCAGAACAGACTGAGTATATTGAGAAGTTGCTGAATGAATTGAACAAAGCACTGAAGGAATATTTTGGCCTAAATACAAACTAAAGAAAGACAAAAGTGATGAAATATAGCAAGGATGATATCAATAATCTTATATCTATAAACGAGCAATTCTTGTATATACATATATATATATATTTATTCGGATCTCGGAAATGGCTATGATGATTTCGATGAAATTTGATATTTAGATAACATTTTGACTTTAAAGATTACCTAAATAGTTGTCTTCCCTACAATAAAGCGAGTTTACAAAATATGAACAATTTTTTCACTCAGTATCTCAAAAACTTGTTTTGTTTTGAAAGCAGAAGAAGATGAAGATGGAAATGAAATAAACAACTCAGAAAAACTAAAAAGGATGTGGAAGGAGTATTTTGAAGCCTTACTGAACCCAAATTGGTCACAGGATGATACAGTTGTTCAGGAGAAGAAGGAAAATAACAACTGTGTAGGAGAGAAGGAGAAGGATCTAACTTGGGAAGAAGTTGAAACAGCTCTGGGTAAAATGAAGGATGGAAAGGCACCAGGCATCGATGATGTGAGCGTGGAAATGATAAGGGCAGCGGGAGTAGTAGGAAAGCAGTGGCTATACCGTGTGATGAGAAAGGTATGGAATCAGGGCACAACTCCTGAAGACTGGAAAAAAGAAATAATTGTACCTATATTCAAAAAAGGGAGCAGGAAGGAGTTTAAAAAACTACACTGATGTGCCAAAGTGTATGAGAAGATCATTGAAAAAAGAATACGTGACAGGGTGGAAAAAGGGCTAAGGGAAGAGCAGTATGGCTTCAGATCAGGGAGATCGACGGTAGATCTGATATTTGCTATGAGACAGCTGCAGGAAAAACATTAGGAGTATGGAAAGGATCTACTGTTGGTATCCCTCGACATCAAGAAAGCATATGATTGTGTACACAGGAGTAAGGTATGGAAGGCCTTGAAGAAGAGAGGAGTTCCCAAAGAAACCATCAAGAGAGTGACGGAACTGTACCAAGGAAGTGTGAGCTATGTGAAAATAGGGGAAGGAAGATCAGATTGACTGGAACAAAGGAATGGACTAAACAAGGAAGTGCCCTATCACCACTACTCTTCATTGTAATCATGGATGAAATAATGCAGAAGGTGGCAGCGAGGATGGGAGAGGAAAACATTAAGGTGATGGCTTTTGTGGATGATCTGATGATCTGGGGAGGTGAAGAAGAGGAAGTGCAGCGGCAGTTGGATATATGGACAGACAGTGTGGAGGAATATGGCCTGAAATTTAATGTAAAGAAATGTGAGTACATGGTAACAACCAGGAAAAAGAATAGGGTAGTCCAAGGAATTGTGATGGCAGGGGAACAACTAAAGAAGGTAAGCAGGTTCAAGTACCTGGGGAGTGTATTAGAAGAACGTGGAGGAAATGATGGCAAGATAAGTGAAAGAGGAAGACAAGCAGAGGCGTTCCTAAGGAGCATTAGAAGCCTGATATGGAATAAAGAGGTGCCACAGAGAAGCAAGAGAGTAATCTATCATACGTACTATGTGCCTATCTTAACTTATGCTGCTGAAACGTGGACAATGAAAAAGCGGGACATCAGCAGAGTTCAAGCAAGTGAAATGAAGTTTTTAAGAGGTAGAATGGGAGTCACTAAAATGGACAGAATAAGGAATGAAGTGATTAGACCCACCATAAAAGAGGAACCCCTACAGGAAAGGGTAAAGAGGACCAGACTGAGATGGTATGGGCATGTCAAGAGAATGGGGGTTCAGAGAATCCCGAGAAAGATCCATGAAATTAAGATGCAAGGTAAACGACCCAGAGGAAGACCAAGAGATGAATGGTTGAAAGGAGTGGAGGAGGGTGTACGGAAGAGAGGAGAGGACTGGAACAAAGTGGTGACAGAGAGGTGGTGGGATGAAAGAAGCAAATGGAGAGGCTTGTGCATAAAGCAGACCCGGCCAAAGGCTGGAAACTGTTGAGGATGATGATGATCTCGAAAATGGCACTAGCACCATCACATAGACAATTCAGGTACCAGAAAGCCTACAAATAGTTTCTCTTTGATTTCAAAGAATATTTAAATGACCACTTCTTGTATACTGGCTGACCCGTGGAAATATTAGCACTGCAAGTTTAATTGTAAAACATTTAAAAAGGAAGATAATGAAAAATTTATCATTGGTTTTGTCAGAGGTGATACTTTACAGAAACTTCTTTAAAAATAATATTACCGGTACCAGTTAAAAAGTAATCATCGTTTACTTTTTGACGGTAAAAAGTGGTTGTTTGTTTGTTATTAAATACTACCACGCAAGGTATGAGCATAGTTTTATCGGAGTGAATGAATTTAGCACTGATTATGTTCAATCATCACAATGTGATTATGAATTCTTATAGAACGCAATGAAACATATCGAAAATAAGGAATAAATGTTCTTGATATCTCGCTTGGTTTTTGAGTAAAAAATCAGTTATAGGGATAGTTCCTTGTGCTTTTGGCGACGTTTCTTCTGGTCCAGGCCGTATTTCAACCTAACAACAACCATTAGGAACAAAATAAAACATTGAAAGTACATTACCACCATATAGACATAGTGGTTTTGGTGGATTTTTTTTTCTGGTCCAGGCCGGATCTAATCCTAACCTCTTGACTTGAGCTATCAGAAAAATAAATTCTTTATTTTCAATTTGTCTTGACAAGTTTCATTCAAATTCATCATCAAACTTGGCTATGGAAAAATGTATCTTCTGGTCCAGGCTGCATTTCAACCAACCACGTCAATTTTGAGATAGGATATCTCGAGAACTAAGCAAGATATATATATATATAAATTGTTTACTTTCTCATCGAGTTACATAAGAATCCATCATCAAGGGTTATCGTAGAATCCCCTGGATTACCACAAATCTCGCACCATTAATTAATCCCTGACTGGCATTAAGATTTCTACTAAATGTAATAATAGCATTTTTCTTTGAAAGCAATTTGTGAGGCGGTCTCGCAAATGAATATAGCGATTTGGATGAAATTTCATATGTAGATAACGTTTTGCTTTTCAAGTTTTTAACATGATATTTTTTTTAAAAAAAAAAAAAAAGAGCAACTTTTGCAATTATTTTCTCAAAAACAGCTCTAACCTCATTACGTAGATGGTTCAGGTACCAGTAAGCCTACTGATGTTAGTTAAGCTTCTCTTTGGTTAACTGTGCACCCCAAAACGCATAGGAAGCCATTTAATTTAATCAAACTTTACTCAAAATGTTGCATATTGAACAGAAATCGAAAGATGCCGAGCGAAGATCGGTCATCCAGGTACTAGTAGATTAAATAAAAAAATAGTTAAGTACAATAGGAGAAGTAGATTCTGATACTTAGGAAGTAAGATTAAAGCTGCTGGCTGATGTAGGAATGATTTTAATCGCAAATACAAAAGAGCCTTCTTGAAAAGAGAAATCTTTCAGTTTCAGAATTTAATTCAGGACCCAGGAAAAAGTTTTTAAAATTCTATATGTGGAACAGAACACTTTACTGTAGCAAAGCATGGACTTCGCGATACCAGAAAGAAGGAAAATTGAAGCAATTGAAATGTTAAAGGAGGATACTGAAAATTAAGTGGACCGTACAAAATGAACGTGTATTTGAAATGATGGATGAGAAAAAAGTGGAAGAGTTGAAAAAATGAATTGCAGAGGTAGACAAGGACTTCAATACATGAAGCAGATAATTGAGGATGCAGGTTGTAAGGGATATGTTGAAAAGAGGAGGTTAGTGCCAGAGCGGAAGGGATAGAGGACTGTATCAGTCGAGAGAGTGGTGATGCCAAAGAAAAGTATCAAATCCTAGCAATAAGTTATCACCATGTACCATGGTCCTTAAGACCTATATCTAAAATAAAGCCCTAATAAAATGGCCACTAGTCTAATCCTCTAAATGGACATCCATTAATTACATGAAGTGTTTTTTCTTAAATTTGGACTCCCATTCCCCAATGTGAGATTGACCTCATAATGTTGAAGACTTTTTTTTTTTTAGGTCTACTGCTCTCTAAAGGGCAGCAATATGAAATAAAAAGTTGACATGCCATTTTTAAGAACCTCCGTCCCCTTGGCGAGATTTTGCAGAAATCCACCCACTGTTTTGAGCTCACGTATTAATTGATGCCCCCTAAGAAATGCCATTGTTGATGATGTTGATTATTAAGGTATTATTAGGATATTTTATAAAAAATAGCAATCATATTTTCGTATCCTGTAATTAACATATTTATGCTGGTCCTCGAAATATTCATGGCTATTACAAAACGTAGTTTATAAATTATGCTCACTCATAGAGAAGTACCACTTCTATTCCATATGAACAATTTTCAGTAATTTATGTTTTGTTATGATATCTTTAATTCTATTAGAATTAAATTTTTAATATTGTGCCTGTCCCATCTACAGATTGAGAAAGTGCTGTGATAATGTTATCTCTGTGGCTTGAAACATTCACAAAACATTATTTCTTGAGTACAAATTGAGCTATTTAGACTTACAGGTTTTGCAGAAATTAGACGGGATATCTCGTCAATGCATTAGTCCCTTGCAGCTTAGTGTTTGTGGTACTGACCGCTAAGTTCGAAATCGGCAGGTGGCTGACAACGTTTGGCAGAGCTCAGAACGGCACGTGGAGCCAGGATGCTGCACGTGCATATGTCAGTGGTATGCAACATGCACACTGACGTCCACGACCTCGGCTTCAGGTCCCTGTCCACCAGCTTTGCATCTTTGTTGGGGTTCTGATCCTGAAATTTTTATAACAAGTTCAGTTTCGGACTTGAAATAAAAAATAACTATGCTACCAGACGTACATGCAAAACCACAAATTATACATGCTGCTTCAAGTTAATGTCTTGCATTTTATAATATGAATATCACTACAAACTATTTGTTTTAACTTATCTTTCTCACATATGTTCTAAATGGTAGTCCACATGAATGATTTTATTAGGGTTTGTCATATATTTTTATTTAAATTAATTATGATGAAGCACAAAATCTAGTGGCAATTTCTCGATCCACCTATTTTCAATTTTATTATTTATTAGCTAGTACCCACGACTTCATTTGTGTTTGTAAAGAATTTGGATTGACAGCTAATGACATCTAACCACCATAGTGCACAATGTGAGACTCGATGTTATTACCACACACAAACGCCAGTCAGCCGCCCTATGTAGTTCAGGCAGCAAAGTAAAATATACAGACACATATATCTTTAGTCGAAATGCGAAAATATCCTTGATTTACCACCATATCTTCCACACTCCCACAGTTACCAAAATTCGGCCAACGTTTTGATCGACAGGTGACTCTGTGCTACTACCACACACAAACACTAGTGATCTGCGCTAGATAGTTTTGGCTGAAAAGTGATACACCATGACACATACGTTTTTGGTAGAAATATGAAAGTGATGCAGGTCGACCTTTTTCAACCACCATACCTCCCACAACCCCATAGCTACCGACATCTAACCACCATAGTACACGATAAGAGACACAATACCAATGGCCTATGCTATGTAATTGAGGCAGCAGAGTGACATATATGGAGACACGTCTTTGGTCGAAATACGAAAATATCCTTGATAGGCCTCTTTCAACCACCATATCTCCATGTTCACAGCTATCGACATTTGGCCAACATTGTGCACGACAGGAAACTCCATGCTACTTCCACACACAAAGACCAGTGATCTGTGCTAGGTAGTGGTGGCTGAAAAGTGAAACATAGGAAAACACACGTCTATTTTTATATATATATATATATATATATATATATATATACGAGGGCTGTCCAGAAAGTAACAGACGTTTTGACCTGGCGCAACAATGGGTGCTCCTAGCGCCGCCATCTTGGCGTCAGACTGTTCATACATTCAGTACGCAACCAGCCGTGGTAGTTTGCACATCGTTCCTATCGTACTTTGAATACAGTAGAGTGTTAAAATGAGCGCTGCAATTAAAAATCCCGCCAGTTGTGATGTGCGAGCTGTAATACGGTTTTTGCTGGCGAAAAATCACAAACCAATTGAAATTTATCACCATATTTGTGATGTGTACGGCCAAGGAATAATCAGTGAAAGCCGAGTGAGGCAATGGTGCATGGATTTTAAAAATGGTCGAACCAATGTTCACGATGAGGACCGCATGGGTAGGCCTAGTGTTGTGAGTGATGAACTGGTGGTGAAAATCAACGAAAAAATCCGTGAAAATCGTCGTTTCACGATTACGGAGCTTTCAGAACATTTCCCCCAAATTTCAGGGAGTTTAGTTCATGAGATTGTGGTTGGTAAACTTGGTTACCACAAATTTTGTGCCAGGTGGATTCAGAAAATCTTAACAGAAGACCACAAAAAACAGAGACTTGCTGCAGCACTGATGTTTCTGGAAGACTACGCCAATACTGGAAACCAAGTTATCGATCGTATCGTAACTGGCGACGAGACTTGGGTAAAGCACGTCACCTGTGAAACAAAACGGCAGTCTATGGAATGGGGACACACGCATTCGCCCAAGAAACCGAGGAAGTGTCTGCAAACGCTGTCAGCAGGAAAAATTATGGCTACTGTGTTTTGGGATGCTAAGGGTGTGATTCTCGTTGAATTTCTTGAACGTGGCCAAACAATCACTTCAGAAAGGTATTGCGAAACACTCAGAACATTAAGACGCGCGATACAAAACAAGCGTCGGGGAAAACTCAGTGAGAAAGTTTTGTTCTCCACGACAACGCTCATCCACACACGGCTAATCGTACCCAAGAGCTCTTAGATGGTTTTGGATGGGAAGTTTTCAATCACCCGCCGTACAGCCTGGATTTGGCACCGAGCGACTACCCCTGTTCCCGGCGAAGAAGACGTGGCTCGCAACACAACGGTTTGAAACTGACGCTCAACTGCATGCCGGTGTAAACCAGTGGTTGAAGTCTCAGGCGGCAAATTTCTACAGAGAGGGTATCGAAAAGCTTGTACCACATTATGATAAGTGCCTTAATTTAAATGGCGATTATGTTGAAAAATAGCCTAAGAGTTTACCTCTAAAATGTATATAATAAAAATCGTTTTTTTTCACTTTATTTATTTTTTTATTACTAAACGTCTGTTACTTTCTGGACAGCCCTCGTATATATATATAAGATTTTTATGTCAAACGAACTTTTCAGGTTGTCTGAGACAGTGAGTTAAGCAAAACAAGAAGAGTGAATAATGGTCTGTCTCAAGGCTCAGTCTCGTCCTGCTCCTTTTTAATGTATATATATCCAACATTACTGAAACTGAATCCAGACAATCCTCCTATGCTGCTGACCTGGCACTACTACAACAATCTTGCAGCCTTCAGCAAACAAACAGCAGACCTCGGAACTTTGAGTGCCTACTTTAAGAAATGGCATCTTGCACCTAGCTCAAGTAAGATGGAACCCAGCATCTTCCATCTCAACAATCATTCTTTTACTTGACGTTCTTCTTGATGGCACCCTCCTTTGACACAACAAAATACTTGGGTGTTACAATGGATCCCATCTTGTCGTTCAATAAAATTTGATCAACCTTGCAGCAAACCTAAGAACCAGAAATAGTATCCAGCGAAGATAAGTGAAACCACCTGAGGAGAATCTGCCTAAACTATTAACACCTTGGCACTGAGCTGAGTACTGTTCATCGGTCTGGATGAATGGCAACCATGTTAAAAAAAAACTATACAATTTTGAACCAGTTAATGCAGATAATCAGTGAATGTATCAGGTCCACTCCACTGTACTAGCTGCCCATCCTGAACAACATCAAACCATATGTTCCCAATATAACAAGATCCGTCATAACTTGGTATTTCCCATCCATGACAACATGGCTACCCAATTAATGAAAATTCAACCGAGAATACCAAGCATAAAAACTGGAAAACTTCTTACATCCAACAACTTTAATGGGAGAGAAGTTTCGAGATCAGAATTGATATCCTCAGCCGCACTGGAAAGGCACTCACTATATGACACTAAAGGGACCTGGGCAGCTCTTAGCAGAGTCAGGTGTGGCCATGGAAGACCTGCTTCATCCCTGAGAGATTCACTGAGCTGGATTGTGGTGAGGAAGAACAAACTATTTGACACGACCTTTGATTGCCCACTTCGAACCTTGAGGGGATCCCAGAAAGACTTCATAGATGTTTCAAATGAAGCATTACATTGGCTGCACTATGTCGACTTTGAATTTTAACACTTAACTGTAAATTGTATTAGTGTGAATGTACTGATTTAATTACATGTAATGTATTACTGATCATGTGCTATGGCCATAAGATAAATAAATAAATAAATTTTTATCATAATTTTCTCCATCCACTCACAGACCTACACTAGGTTTAAGGCCATGAATGTCTTTGGGTATGGTCAAGCGTCTCCAATAATTTGCCTCTTTAAGGGTCAGCGAGCAGGACAGCTTGACCTGTTATGCCTGAAATACAAAATGGATCCATGTTTCACTCTAACATTTCGCTCTGCAAAATTTGAAGAATTTATGTTGAGTTTGAATGGAGTTAATATACTCAAATTCAGAAATTTTGCATGGACAGAAATTATGCACTATAAGGTAAGAGGGTGAAAGGTAATTGTCACGTGAACTGATATGGCTGAAATATTAACTTGAGCAGTGCTTCACCGACTTTTTCACGTGTTCAAACCAATTTTTGAAACATTTTTTCCACTCTGATTTTTGTAAGTCAAAACATCTTTTTGGATGGATTCAACAGCTTCTTGAGGTGACGAAAATTTCTGTCCACACATTATTTGTTTGACAATTGGGAACAAAAATAAAGCGTTAGGCAATAAATGTGGTGAATACGGGCAAAGGGACAATAATTATGTTTTTCAAAGTCAAATAATCAACTGTTTGGTGTGCTGTGTGAGAGCTGGCTGGCAATGTCATAATGGAGAATGGCACGACATTTTCGGTTGTATTTCCCCGATTGCATCGATAATCCTGGCAAACATTTAAGTAGAATACGAGGCAGGATTGGGATATTGTGTCTATACTAGAACTGCCATAAGAACATCACTGATACATTTTTGCTGTGATGTTGTTTGGAGAATCCAGATTTAAAAGAAGAAGCCACATAATTTCTGTTGACTTTAGTCACAACTAGGGATTGCAATCCAGCAAAGCAGGATCCCGCATCATTAGATAGTCTGGCGGATCTCACAAAAAATTAAGCGAATCCGTAATCCTCAAAATGCAGCGAAAGCGTGTGACTTGCCATCCTGTCGTTGTTTTCTGGCCCTACTCGGCCTCTATCGGATGTATTGCACTGTATGCCTCTACCTTTGCAATAGGCATTTGACTCGTGTGAATAAAAGTTTGTTTTTGCCAACCTTCGTCATTCATAGATCAAATTTTACATATCGATTAAAACTTACATTTGTTTTGAGCACAGATTTCTATAATTTGAGATATGTTGCGTATTTAGTACAATTTTCTAACTATATAATAAGTATTTTTTATGTGTCATAAATGTCATCTGAACTACACAGTTAGAGATTTTTATTCAAGGTTTCATTATTCCCATTTTCTGTATTTGCAGATAAAGTAATCTTCCTGTATTTGCAGCTGAAAATTTGATTATTCGTTGATACAAAACTAATGTTATCGTAACTTTTACGATCGCATACCTATTTATTTAGCAGCTATCAAAAACAAAATTTTATATCCTTTGACTTATTGTTGTCTCAATGTGTTCGAAACACATGGTTTTTTTTTTTTTTTTTTTTTTTTTTTTGGGGCAAAAGTCGACTACTTACAAGTGCTGCTTTGGCTTTCGATTAATCCCTCTTGTGATGATTTAGTCAATTGCCACAATACATTATTTTTGAGTGAATGGCATGTGTTCTTTCAACTCCTTGTTATTATTTCGACTAAAGGCAAAAAAGTTATAATGAAGTCTTTGTGGGTGTAACGCCGAATTGTGTTGTAAAAGCACCATACTTCGACGGCTGTCTCTGCCGTCTTTCTCGCGTGTCAAATTTTGTGTTTTTAAAACGAAATCCATCGATACATCCGTGAGGCCTTTACTGCAATCATACGCCAAGAAAGTCTCCTTCATTACTAAAAAAAATATATAATTTCCACTCTAAAAAAGTTGTTAT
Organism: Vandiemenella viatica; assembly: GCA_031002005.1. Classification (NCBI taxonomy): domain Eukaryota; kingdom Metazoa; phylum Arthropoda; class Insecta; order Orthoptera; family Morabidae; genus Vandiemenella; species Vandiemenella viatica. Next base: position 258,070,235 of record JARYHS010009186.1, read on the forward strand.
GTCACTTAAAGTAAAACTGATACTTGACAGTTTTTTGTCTTAGTGGGTAGTTTCTTTTAATAACAATGAATCAACTATAAGATCAATCATGGAATCAGGTGACATAATAATGAATGCTACAAAAATTATTCTTGTAAAAATAGGCCAAGTGTCGTGCTTGTGCAGTGACCAAAAGTTATGAGATCTTCTTTATATCTTCAGCTGGAAGCCATGCTCACTCTGGTTGGTCGAGAGCTCTGGCTTAATATGCGGCCTGCTGCGGTCACCGACTGGCGCTATTTACACCTTTCACACAGACACAATCTTCTGGGATATCTTCTGTCCCAGAGTATGAGGAAGTTCTTTGCTGAATCAATTGCATCTCCTTCCAGTTCATCTATGGCTGTATTCGCTGATGATGTGGCTTAGTTGGATGTGTCACTTCCGGATTGATAGCATATCTTGCTATGACCTGAGTCAGTAGCAGGTTTTGTTGCTGCAGTAGCTGCATCATGATGTTTAGTTGGCATCTACTGTCACTGTCCGGTGTAGCACCTTGGTGGTGCTGCTGCCGGAGGATGGACTGTTGCCACGAAGTCATTGTTTTGTGCTGAAGCCGTGGGTCGATATGAGGCTTATGCAGACGGGCGTCGGCTTGTCGACGCACAGGTGTCTCATCACTGGGCACCCACTGTAGCAAAGTTTCTCAACATGAGTATTTAGCGTATGTGTTTCACAATTTTTCACCAATAGATCAGTAATACCCGCATTGTTTGCCTTATTGAAATAACAAACGAGTTAATCTTTATCACATTTTAATGTTACACTAGATATTAAAGTTACCACAATCGCCATATGATCGCTTATACTGTCTTATAAAAAATTTTATCTGCAATATCCGGGTTGTTTATAAGAGAAAGATCCAGAATGGACAAGGTTCTTCATCGCACCGGCTCTTCAACAATTTGTTCAATAGAATTTTCCACGATTTTTTCTAGGAACGTTTCAGGTATTAACCTATCTCTTCTGACTGACCTAAATGTACATGTGCCCTGCTTAACCAACGGTAGGTTAAAATCTAACCCGTGATCAACATATGTTCCCAAAATGTTTGAGCCATATTCGTGCAAAATCAAATATATCTTTGATGTCCCTAAGCATGCCTCTATCCCACATTAAGTCTCATGCCAATTCTCTTCAACCATGTTCAACACAGCATCAATATTTTTTGATACGACGACACCATTTTGGTCAATACTCACGAAATTTATCACTGACGGAAGCAAGACCATGACGAAATTCAGCAAATCAATTGTATTTCTGCCATGATTCCAGCTCAGCTGCTGGGGCCTAGATCTGTAGAGATTCGGTTAGTGGAGACTAGACCTATAGAGGTGAAGCCTGTGGAGGCTTGGCATGTGGATGCTCAGCCTATGGAGGCTGAGCCGATAGAGGCAGAAAGTAGAGATGGTGGGTTTAGTGAGGAGGGTGAGAAAGATGATTGGCATCTGATAATAAGTCATAGGGGAAATCAGGTTAATAGGATGAAGAAGTCAAACACATCGGAAACTGTGGGGAAAAATAGGTTTAACCTGTTCCCAGACTTTGGAGGGGAAGATCATTGCATAGATATAGGACTAGTTAACTTGTAGCATGACTATAGGAACAAGGGCATGCAAGGAAAGAATACGGATGAACATGGTTCTGCTGCTAGGTAGTAGCCATAGGAGAGAGGTAGGCCCTCTTCTGCAGGATTAGTTAGGCACAGGCTACCAAGTCTCAAGATTTTTCAAACCTAGTGCAACATTAGGATATTGGGTCACTTTGTATGAATTTCACTAACGATGATAAAGCAGTGATAGTCAGAGGTGCGGAGGATAGTATCGATAGAAATGTGAGTAATAGTAAAGATAGAGCCTTGGGGAAGGTGGTGAAGGAGGTGCAACATTCGAGGATTGAACTCGTGCAGGTCCTAAGTCGCCACGTCCGGCCTCAGTTGAACCACACTGTGAGGCAGGTAAATGTGGAAACATTGGGAAAGGCATTAGTTCATCTTGGGGGTTGTGCCTGTGAACACCATTGGTAGGTGGGTTTCACTAGGCATGACCTGCACCTGAATAGAAGGAGCAAGGGGTTAATTTCTGAATTGTTAGCCGAAGCTGTAAGGGAGCCCACCTCCAGTGATGATGGAGTCATGACTGTACCTTTTTTAGGTTAGCAGCTGTTGATGTGAGGATGGAAACAGATGATCAAAATGATGCTGATTGTAGGTCCATGTTGGAAAAAGTCACAAACACTAAAGAAATTGATGAAGCTGCTGGAACAATAACTGAATGGAGCAGAACTGGGAAGCAGGAGGTTAGTGCTGAAAATATTGCAAAGCCAGTAATAAGGGTGTAGCTGGTGAACTGCAGAAGTATAATAAAGTAATATAATTCACAATCTTGATAGAGATACACAAACCACAAGTAATTATAGAAGTAGACTTCTCGTTAGAAAAAGAAGTACTATGTAATGAGGTTTCTCTGGACAGTTACAAAGTGTACCACAGAGATAGAGGAGCAATTGGTGGAGAGGATTTCATACTGATGTTTATACACGATGACTCGGTTAATGGGAGTGGATTTCTGGGGTGATGAAGAAAAGGAATCATGGTGTTGGTGGGTTACGATAGTGGAAGAATGATTGATGGAGATGAGACTTTTGAGAAGTAACTAAATTCATACTCAGGGTTCAGAAGTGAGAGTAGAGTAGTCATTATTAGGGGATTTAAATTTATCAGGTGTAAACTGGACAGGAAATAAGACTAATAATACAAAGGAGCAGACATTTGAAAATACCTTAATAAGAGAAGGATGTTTTACACAAGTGGTAGAGCAGAACACATGGGGATGAAACATGTTGGATATTTTCCTTACAAAGATTGGTGGTAACCTCATGGGATATAAAGTAGTACCAGAAGGAATAAGTGATCATGAAGCTTTGGTCTAATTTGAAGAGATATTTCAGGGAAAGTTTCAGCCAAAGAAAGGAAGGCACAGTTACAGTGGAGTAGAGGACAGTTCAAGGCGATAAGAAAAAAAGGATGAAGAAAAATTGATATCAAAACAGAAAACGTACCAACGTACTATAATAGGGAGGTGAGGCGGTTAAAGAGATTGTTGAGAAGAGAACGTGACAAAATTAGGTGACAGAAAGGCCATAGGAAATACTTGAAACAAGTAACCATGGAATTCATAATAGAAAAGAAGGTGGCTAATGATGAATTTATGAAGAATATTATTGGTACAGGGGACCAATGATGAATGAAGAAATGTGTATAGCTATGTTAGAAAACTGAGGGGATGGGAGGGTGTTGAGACTATCATAGATAAGGATGGAGAAGACGTTACTAATGACTTGGAAAAGCCAAAAAGCTTTTAAATAACTGGTTTAGTGACACCTTTAGAAACAATGATTCAGGGATAGGAGGGTGTAAATCGGAGAACAAACTTATGCACACTATTACAAATGGTCAGACTAAAAAAATTTGAAATTCATTCTGATGATATCATGAAGGAACTAAGAAAGCTGGAAAATGATAAAGTGGCTGGAGTAGTTTACTATAACTACAGATGACTTAAAGATATGAATATGTGATGTTGTACCTTCCCTTGAAACGTTAGTTAAATTGAGTTTGGGTACTTGCTACTTACCAAAGAACTGGAAAAAGTACAATAGTAGTACCAATACATAAAAGAGGGGTGAAAAATTAGGTCAAAAACTGTAGGCCAATCAGTTTCATATCAGTAATAAGAAAATTAACAGAGAGACTTATATACTACATCAGAAATGTGTGCGAGAAAGTAAGTAGTTTTCAAGTCCAAAACAAGGCTTTAGACTAAGATATTAATATGAATCTGGTTTTTAAGTTATATGGAAGATATTTCGAATGAAATGGACAGGGTGGTCAAATCGGTAGTGTAACACTAGATCCTTCGAAAGCTTTTGACAGTGTGGCACCAAAAGGGATTAATGGAGGCATTAGAGATGGTTTGAAGAAGAGCCGCCTGATTCGTGACAGGTATATATAGTTGGAGGGAAAGCGTAAGTACGATGTTGAAGGAGTTAGGTTGGAAAGACCTGGAACACCAAAGGCATTGCTATCGACAGAAGCTAATTGAAAAATTAACTACTGACATATTTCAAAATGACAGCAAACAAATATTGCTACCAGCAACATTCATTTCTCGGAATGACCGTGAAAATAAGATTAGAGAAATCAGGGCCAGAACCGATTCTTTTCTGTATTCATTTTTTCCACGAGTTATTAGGGAATGGAATAGAATGGATTTACCGGGCAAGTAAACTTAAAATCCTACAGGAGAAGGTTTCGATAAAGCTCTCCGGCCATCCTGATCTGGGTTTTCTGTGGTTTTCCCGGATCACTCCATGCGAATGCTGGGATGGTTCCTCACAATAGCCAATGGGTGCCTCCTGCCATATCCCGTACATCCCTTCCAAACCATTACTTTTCCGGATAGGTGCAATCCACCCTCTGCCATACACTTTTAGTATCGCGGAGTAATCGTAATAGTAATAGAAGTCAATAGTAGCAGTGGTTAAAACTATCACTAAGCTCACTCTGAACTTCTGGGTGCAAATATAAGTATGTTTGCCAGAGTGGACGCTTCCTTACAGTGTTGTGCCTTGGAGGATAATCTGCTTCTCACATATGAAGTTTGATGTTGCCTTAAATGTTTTCAATAGTGTAATCTGATACCAGTGTTAACTTCAGCAAACTTTCAGAATATATTTCAAATTCGTAACTACAGTGAATTTATTTCATTGATGTATGACCAGTTAGCTATTACAGGGTAAACTAATAGCTTGGCGACCGGTTTAAAGACCTTTAGCATCTTTGAGAAAAGGTATCAGTTATACAGGCAACACAATCAAGTTAACGAGTAATGTTTGAAACCCAAGCAAGCATATCTTTGTGACAAGACCTTGGCATAACATTAGGTAACAAACTCAAATGTTAGGAACACATTGATAAGGTTGTAGGAAAAGGTTTCAGAACCCTTCATTTTTTGGAGAGAGTGATGAGGGGATGTACCAGATAAATGGGTTAAAACACATTGGTTAGACCAATGCTTGAATACATTCATGTAGTATGAGGCCATCATTTTGGGTATCAAATACAGCCATTGGAGGGGGTGCAGAGGAGGGCTGCTGGATTTTGTCTGTAAAAGACCGCAGAACTCAACCAGTTACCGATATGATAAAAAAGCTGGAATGGGATCCACTGGATGATGGGATGTGGGTCATGGGAGTGTACAAGGCCTATATTGATGATGAGGCATGGAAAGATATTTGTGTAAGAATTAGGAGTTGTGGATGGAAGGAAAAAGATGACTACAAGCTTTCAGGCACGATTGATGAGATGGTTTTCTTTCATAGGAAAGATGGGTGTGTAGGAATATTGCCACCAGTGCATGCGCTCCACTGTAATTAAATGAAACATTTTGATTTTAAAAATGTAATTACTTTGGACCTTTAATTTTATATTTTACTTTAACGAAGCTCTTAGTTAAGTGGTTAAAGAATTAAAGACATGACCGTTACAAAAGATCAGCAGGATACCACGATTGTAATTTTGGGCAGTTTGGTCAGAATGGCACACTGGATACGTGGAGGTGCAGACTAAAATATATGTCCTGTTGTACCACGATACCTGTTTCGAGAATTTGTTATTACGGAGGTGAATATTGTGAACTGAGCCACGCAGAATAACATAAAATACATGACTCTCAATTAGTGTAAACCTTTTTTTGGCAACCCTAATAGTCAAAACTTTAATTCTGCTCTCGATGCTCTTTTCTTTAGAAGTGGTAACACAGAAAACCCATGAAAGAATGGTTACTCACCGTAGTGTGTGCTTCTTGCAGAAAGTCTTTCAGATTCTTCTGGATCCATTCACTGCAACACATAGATTTTGCATTAGTCCAGTCACTTATAGTGTTTTAAAATAATCAACTAACAGGAAAAACATATTCAGAGCTCATCTTATAACGATTATGTACTGGGTTGGTAGCAGAAGTTGGTGTAGAAAACTCTTGAAGACGTTATAAATTTTAAAATTAATGTCCTAGTAATACGAAAACTTGGATGGCTTGGTGTGTTAGGTCCCAGCCTGACATCCAGGCTGGCCGCATATTATGTAACCCCAGCTTTACTTAACACCACAAGAGAGTCTCAGGTTTGAAACCACATCAGTAAATTTAAGTGGAAATTAGGTTTACAACCCATTTCTATTCCTGTATTGTTCTATTTGCAGGCAAGGCAATAGTTCTCCAGCAAACTCACATGTTCTTATTATTACTCTCTTACTTACTTCCTCTGCATGATTAGGCCAAAAGCCTGGTCCTACCTCAGTTATTTATTATTTGCTTTCCACCTTAAATTCTTTGAATGTAATTTTACCACCTATCTACTTTTATCCTTTAAGAATTTTAATGTTAAATTCTTTAACTGTTTTGGTAAAGTATTCAGCACATCCCTTCCTAATTTAATCCAATTCATTCACCTATGAAAGAAAATTTTCTCATACACTTGTGTCTGAAATCAAGTGCCATCTGTTCCCTTCCATGCATTGCTCCAAATATATCTACTAATATCCTTCAAAGTCTCATTGCCAATATAAGCCTTACATAGTCCAAATAAACTCTTCACCTTCCTCCTATCTTCACATGAATTCCAATCCAGCTCCTTTATCATGTCATTTGCTGATTGTGTTCTGTGGTAATTTCTGCAAAATCTTGTATTTCATACCCACTCCACACCATCGTTTACCCTATTAGTTATCACAATCACATCCTGGTCACTATGTTGCTGTTTGCAGTTTTCTCCCCTTTTGACACTTTTTTTTTTGCTGCTATCAGTCTCCCAACTGGTTTGATGCAATCCTCCATCTGTTCCTACCTTGCTCTAAACTCTCCATCCCAACATACCCCTAACAACCCAAATCCTCGGTTATCTGCTTCATATGTTCTAATCTCTCCTTTCATCTACAGTTTTTACCTTCAACTGTTCCCTCCACTAATAAGTTAAGCAATCTGGCAAATCTTTAAGTGATCAAATCTTAGATTCCTGTAATACTCACTCCTCACTCACCATTTAAAAAACATGTTAATTTCATTATTATATGCCCACTTAATTTTCAGCATTCTTCTGTAGCACTGCATTTAAAATGTTTCAATTTTTCTTTTTTCTGGTATTCCTAAGGTGGTCATAAAGTGCTGTGTTCCACATATAGATTTTTAAAAATTTCTTCCTGACAGGTGAGTCCCAAATTAAATTTTGAAACAAACATTTTTAAGAACGCTCTTTTTGCTAGTGCCATTCTGCTTTTAACATCATTCCTCCTTGGGACATCATTGGTAATTTTACTTCATAACTAACAGAACACACTCACTTCTCTTACTGCAACAAATATTATTTTTAGATTTCTTGTACTATAACTGTTATAATTTCTCCAGTATTTTCTTTGTGCCATTCAGTAAATTCTCAAGATTCTCATTCTGTTCTGCTAACAGAACAATATTATCAGCAAATCGTAGAATCCCAATTTTTTTTCTCCTCGAACAATTATGCCACATTAATTTTTTTCTTTTACTTCCTGTTTGATTCTTCCTCACAATGGTGATACATTACAATCTTGTCTCACAATTTTTTTAACTGATGCATGTCTCTCATGATTCTCTGCTTCACTTCATTCTTCTCTCTCGATATTTTAGACCTAATTTCTTTAAAATTTTGAACATCTTGTTCTGCCTAACATTATTAAAACATTTGCCCAATCAACAGTATCTTTTTTTCCCCTTGATCCGTCCATCAGACATTAATCTTAAAACTAGAATCGTTTCTCTTGAACCGCAGTTTTTTCTGAACTCAAACTGATCACCAACAACTATCTCTTCTACTACCCTTTGCATTCTTCTGTGTATTATCCTATTTAGTATATTTGAATCAATAAATGGATTTAATTTAATTGTGACGGAACGCACATTTCAGTGGCAATTTTCCTACACACCCATTTTTCCTTTTTCCCGTACCCACCTGCCTTTGCACCCTGCAAATACCAATTTTAAATTCTTTCAGCACTTTTGGATAAATCATTCATCATTTCTCATAGTAACTTATTTAAATCCTCTTCCCCTTCCCTATGAAAGAAAATCTTACCACACCTTTTTGTCTGAAATAGAGTGCCAGTTTGTGGCCATAGTCATGATTTCCCTTCCATGCACTACCACTGATTCTTATACCAGTATCATTCCATGCCTCATCACCAATATTCACCTTGTACCTTCCCATGACTCACTTCACTCTCCTCCTATCCTTCAGCTCCTTTATCATATCAGTAGGTGATTGTGTTCTGCGGTATTTTACAGAGAAAAATCTAGCAGCCGTTTTCTACACCCCCTGCATCACTTGTATTTGATACCCAAAATGTGGGTCCCATAATACACCACCATATTCAAGCAATGATCGGATCAAAGTGTCGTAATCCAGTTCCTTTACTTCTCTTGTACATCCCTCATCACTCTCTCCAACAAATAAAGGATTTTGAAATCTTTTACAATGTGTTCCTAACATTTGAGTTTGTTACCTAATGTTACATCTCATGTCTTAAACAAGCAAATCTTTCCTGTCTTATAATCATAATCAAGCTTAAGTTTTTTTTATGTTTGTACCTAATAAGTTTTCTTTGTATTTGCCGCCATCCCATATTTACCAACCCAACTAGATATAGTGTTCAGATCACCCTGCAGCGGTTTACATTCCTCTGCCATTTTAATCCTTTTATATAGCATTATGTCATCTAAAAACAAACCAACGTCTGACAGTAAACCTTCAATTCAGTCATTAATTAGAATAACAAATAGCAATGGTTCCAAAATACTACCCTGTGGCACACCCATTTCCACTTCCACTTCCTTTGATACTGTATTTCCTAACCTCACTTTTTGTTTTTTCCCATTTTAAGATTTCTTTTATCCAGGAAATCACTTTTTAATTCACTGCAACAGTTTTTACCTTATTTACTAATGCTTTTGGATCACTCTACTCAAAGCCTTTGAAAGTTTTAATGCTACACTATCAATTTGTCTGCCCTTGTCCATTTCATCTGAAATAACTTGCATATAACCTACCCCATGAGATTCTCATAAATATTCTTGTCTAAAGCCATGTTGTAGAATTGAAAACCCCTTACATTACTCACACATATTTTTGATGTGGATGCATATAAATCTCTCCATTAATATTACCTACCACTGACATTAAAGTATTTGGCACATAAATTTAGACATTATTTGTCACCCCTCTTTTATGTTCCAGTACTACTATCGCACTTTTCAAGTCCTTTGGTAAGTAGCAAGTATCTAGACTCAATTTAAATAATATTTCAAGATAACGTACATTGTCACATCCTGCTACCTTTAAGTCGTCTCACCAGGTTACCATCAGACTTTAATAGGAAAATATACAATATGTTTCCATCCTTATGCTCTGCTATATCACTTGTGAAAAACCTCCTTTCTTTATCAAGGTATTTGCAAATCTCTGTTCCCTTGTGTTATTAATCTACCCAATTTACACCAGACAAATTCAAAACATTACTATCACTTCTTAACTCTCAGTATGAATTTAATTTCTCACCAAAACTCCATCATTAATTCTTCTGTTATAGTAAGCAGCCAACATCCTGCTTTCTTCTGTTTTACTGTCCCAGAAATGTATCCCATGTAATTCATATTTATGATTTATAAATACCAGTGAACTGTAGCATTCTTTACTAACAAATACGAAAACTCCTCCAACAATTATGCTGCTCTATCTCTGCGGAACTCTCAGTGGCCATTGATAAAAACCTCAGTGTCTAGTACTACTTCTATTAACAAAGACTACACCTATAATTTATTTATCTATTAAGATTGCAAATTCTATTAGTTTGTTCATTAAACTTTTGCAGCTCACCAGTAACACCCTTGTTATTGGCTTTGTGATATTTTCAGCATTAATCTTCGCGTCCTTAATTAGTTATTGTTTCAGCAGGTTTATCTACTTCTTTAGGATTTCTTCCATCATCGATCTACAATCAGTAACCCTTTGATAATCTATCTCTAGCCCCTCACCAGCAGCACCTAACATAAAAACAGTACATGCTGACCCTATCATTACTGGAAGTTTTTTTTTTTTTTTATTTAGCTAACAACCCAGAAAGTACCCCCTTCTATATAGGTGTAGGCTATTCCTACTGAAACTCTGTCTACCAATGGTGACTACAGGCACAACACCCAAGACAGAACTAATGGCTTGCATAAATAGCACCTATGTTTCCACGTTTACCTGGCTTACAGCGTGGTTCAACTGTGGTCGGTCGTGGCGACTTAGGACCTGCAAAAGTTCAACCCTGGTATGCTGCGCCTCCTTCACCATATTCCTTAAGTCACTCTCCATACTGTAACTCCACACCACTCCCACTATTATTACTCTATTGTCCTTGGTGAACATCTTACAAAGTGAACCTTAATCCTCTATTACCTGCCATAATGATTTAATAGGTTTGAAAAAAACTTGTGGCCTGGCAACCTGTACCTAACTGATCCTGCAGAAGAGGGCCTACACCTTTCCCACCAAGCGGGGCGGTGTAAGGGTTAGCGTTCTCGCCTCGCATTCGGGAGGACGGCGGTTCGAATCCCCGTCCGGGCATCCAGATTTGGGTTTTCCATGGTTTCCCCAAATCACTCCAGGCAAATGCCGGGATGCTTCCTTCAAAAGGCCATGGCCAAATTCCTTCCCATTCCTTGCCCCCATCCTTGCCCCCCATCCTTTCCCGTCTCTAAAAGACCTCGATGTTAAAAAGAGACGTAAAGCAGTTACAAAAAAAAAATACAAAAAAAAAATAAATAAATACACCTTTCCCATTGCTACTATCTAGTAGCGGAACCCTTTTCTTACTATACTTTCTTTGCACTCCCCTATTCCTACAGGCCTGCTGCATGTTACCTAGTGCTATATTTACATGAAGGTCTTGTCCTCCTTAGTCTGGTAACAGAACCAATTTTCCTTTGCAATTTCTGAAGTGTTTTGCTTCTTTATTGTGTTAACCCTGTTTCCACTAAAACCTTTTACTAGCCCCCAACCATGCTTGTCACCCTACTCTTCTCTACTTTCTGCCTCTTTAGGCTTAGCAACCACGGGCTAAGACTCCACAGGCGTATCCTCTACAGGCCAAATGTCTACAGGATGAGCCTCCAGAAGCTGAGCCTGCACTGGTAGAACCTCCACGGTTGGAGCCTCAACAGGCACACCTCCACAGGCTTTGCCTGCACAGGACTCACCTCCACGGGTCGAGCCCCCACAGACTTAGCCTCCACAGGCTGAACCACCACCTGGCAAGACTCACTTTAGTCAGCATGTGCTTTGTTTGGAAGTGTGAAGATGATTCTTATACTGAAATCAGTTGGAATCTTTTGCGTGACATCAGTTTTAAAATATTTGGATTCCTTCTTGTTCTAAGAATATCAGAAGTTCTTCCAGGATATCATCAATTCCAACTATATTATGTGATTTCAAATCTTTCAAAGCTCTATCAAAATTTTTTCTTAAAATAGAATCTTTTAAGTCATCAATATCAACATCGCCTTCTTTTTCAATACACTGTTGTTTAAATCAAACTCACACATTTTCTCTATGTGTTCTTTCAATTGGTCAACTTCTGAACTTAAAATCATTTGCTTTTCTACTTTTTGCACTTTTCTTGCAGCCATTTTCCTTTTGTTTTCTTGAATTTCCTGTTTATTTGATTTCTATAATGTTGTAGTTTTAAGTTTCTGATAAATCCTGAGCATTTTTTTGTGTCTCCTCTTCTGATCCAACAATTACAAATTACTTCTGTTATCCAAGGTTTACGGGTGGCTTTTTTCATAAAACTTTACTATCTTTGATTCGTTCCTTGTTCATCTACATATATGCTCTGCAATTCACAAAATTGTGGGTGGCAGAGCGTGCTCAGCACCAAAGCTAATCTTTTTGTTGTGCATTCCAATCCCTAATGGCAAAAGGGAAAAAATAATTCATATAAGAATCAGTGCGGCACCTTATTTCTCTAATTTTATCTTTCCTGTCATTCCGACTCAAATAGATTGTTGGACGAAGTATTTCACTACACTCGTAAGTGAAAGTGGGAGTACACATGTTTACCAATAAGTTTAAACAAAACATGCGTCGTCTATCTGCAAGAGACTCCCAGTTCTGTGATGCTTTCATACAGACTATAGCAAGCGGTCACGAATCGAGTGGCTCTTCTCTGTACTTTCTCTATACTCTCAATCAACCCCTTACGAAACGGATCCCAGATGGCACAACAGTAGTAGAAATGTGGACACATAAGAGATTTGTATGCTATCTCCTTTGTTTGTTCATTACAGTTTTTCAAGATTTGACCGAGGAAACGCAACCTAGAATTAGCTTTACCTACTAATGAATTAATGTGTAAGTCCCATTTCATGTTCCTTTGTTCTGTTACTCCCAAATATTTCAAAGAATCAACCATATCAATAATTGAACTGTTTACCTTGTATTTCTGAACAATCAGATTCTTTCTGTTATTTATGCTCATTGTCTTACACTTTTTACAATTTAATGTGAGTTGCCACTCAGCGCACCATGCCAAAATAACATCCAGATCACGCTGAATTTCTAAGCAATCGGCCAAGTTCCTTACTTCCCTAAAAATAACTACATTACAAGCAAACAATCTAAAAATGCTTTTCACTTTGTCTCCGAGATCATTTATAAAAATTAAGAAAAGAATTGGTCCTATTACACTTCCTTGAGGTACACCCAGTGTAACATCTAGATTAGAAGAACTTTCTCCTTCAACGGTGACATACTGCGACTGACCAATTAGAAAATCCTTTATCCATTCACAAAGCTGATCCAATATACTGTACGCTCGAAGCTTTGCTAAAAGGTGGTTGTGTAGCACAGAGTCAAATGCTTTCTGAAAATATAAAAAATGGCATTTACTTGTGAACCTGCATCAATAACTTTCATTACATTCCATTCATACTCAGTTGAATTTCTTTGAGAATCATTTCTTAAAATCACGTCTATCATCTCTGTAACATTTTCTCTCATATTAAACTGTTTCAGTTTGTTTACTTTCAGTCTGTTCTACCTGCGTTTTTTTATTTTTTTATTTTTTTTTATTTTATTTTTATTCGGTTGAATTTCAGACTGTAATTATCAGATTTTCGTCAGTCCATGTGAATGCTTTGCAGTATAGAATTTGAATCTCATTATCTGTTTGTCCATGAAATAATCCTGTGTACCCAGGACATTTCCATGATGATTTTATATTTTTCACAAAATTCAAACAACCTGCTTCCTTCCTCATTATTCCATCGTTCCTTCTTCTTACCGCATTCAATGCCTGGTGTCTGTCTCCTGTTTCTGCCTTTAAGTTTCTGCAGCTGTCTTCCTTCATACATTTCTAATGTTATTCCATATCATTATCACCCACCCTTTATGGACCAGTATTACTATAACAATTTTCCAGTCCATCAGTAAGAAGCAAGTCTTCAGACTAAATCAAAAAATGTTCAACATACAGTGTTGTATTTCATTAAACTAAGGAAAAAGGAAACTGCTTTAGGCAATATAATTGTAAGGACAGGGAAAATGACTCATCACTCACCAAAGTTGACGGCAGCGACGAGAGGAGAACATATATAAACACACAAATAAACTCAATATTTCGGTTAAACCTTAATCATGATGTAGAAAATGAGTCATGAGGCTCGGGAGGTGTGCACACGCCGAGGGTTGCTACATGACTAGGTGGATTATCAATATGGCCTCATTAAACCATTTACTTAATATCTCTGTCTTTTTAAAATCATCATTAACTTCTTTTCAATCCTTAACTACAATAGTCTGAACATCGTGCATTCACCTCAGGCAAACATCATCAGTGGTCCCTGTGGCCCCATAACATTCTTCCCAAACCAATTTTAAGCTTACCTGTTTGCTGTTATTAATTGCTTGCTTAGTGGTTACAAGTGTCCTATGTAGCCTTGCTGTCTCTTAATTCTTTTGTTCTCTCTTCTCACCAACCTTTTTAGTCTCCTCACCTTCCTAATACTATATGTATGTAGGTTCTTTGATTTTCTTTATTTTCTGTTTTGGAATTAAAATTTCTTACCCAGTTTTTATTATCTCTTTGAACTATTCACATTTCGGTTTCACTGCTCTTGTGCCTTACACATAGTGAACCTTCTCCTGAAATATCTCTTCAGTTCTGAATTATATGCCTTTTTATATCGTTACCTATTACAACCTTTAGTTTTGTTCACTGGTTTACTGAAGCTTCAGAAATACTTCATGCTCACCTATTCCTTCCATTATTTGAGACCCCAAATGATTATTATCTGTTTGCCCTTTTTGTTTAGATACAGGCCATATCTGATGAAATGTCACTTACAAAGGCATCCGCAGTCATACTCCTGAAGACAGTACTAGTGCCTTTGCCAAGCATTACCCCTGTCTTCATGTTTGGGCACCTTACAGCATGATTCAACTGAAGACTGAAAAACTGCACGAGTTCCACCCCCGTACACAGTCCTCCACCATCTTGAAGTTGTTTTTTTGATTAAAAGTTGTTGCTGGATAGGGCTGATGAATGAAATACTGTTGTCAATTACTCAACAAATTCAACAATATTAGTCATATCAAACTAGCCCGAAAGCCCATCGAAAATGACGGGTTTAACGGAGTGTTTTGGTAATTTATTTCTCTGCAGTTAATTAACTAAATAGAATTGTTACAAATTGAAGCTCACTGTCTCGACAACGATCCTACCAGCAGGATTGAGAGGAAGACTACAGCTTTACTGAAGAAAGCCGAATTTTCTGCAAAGATCAACAAGAAACTCAGACCTCGTGCTGCCAGACCACCTCAGCTATACGGTCTGCCGAAGGTACACAAAGAAAGTGTGCCACTGCGACCAATCGTCAGCAATATTGGAGCTCCAACTTATCCTCTGGCAAAATATCTGACCCGTCTTTTGAGTCCTTTGGTTGGCCATTGCGACCACCATGTCAAGACTATGAAACTGAAGGACTCTGACATAATGGTGAGCTTCGACGTCGTTTCATTATTCACCCGCGTCCCGTTGAAGGACACCCTGTAGATGGTACACCAACAATTTTAACCAGCCAATGTGGAACTTTACAGACACTAATGGCCCAATATTAACTTCCTCGGCCTACAACGAACAACTGTAGCCCTGCCCACTCATTGCCAGCCGCCGGGCACGGATGTCGGAGAAAGTCGTTGGCCTATATAAGGAGCTGCAGCACCTGGGCTGTCTCAGTACCTGATGGTCAGCCGACCTGTACAAACGTCTCGACACCTGATGAAGGCGACGGAGCTAGTCGTCGAAATATCGTTTTTTTAAAACACTATCCAGCGGTACACGTGTGAAGACTTCATTTCTTAACCAAGATGTTCTGTATGTTTAATTTTATGTAAATTTGGAAAGTTATGTGCTTAACCTTACCACTCCGCTAAATACTGCATTGGTAATGTGATAATGGATGTAATATCTAATGTATAATATTTGGATGTTGTAAAAGGGAATATGCAGCTTAACTGTTGGGTATACATGGCTTCGTGTGTTTGTAACTAGTTAATATTGAATAAGTGTAGTAGTCTATGTTTTATAAGTAGGCTTTCATAGTATATAATTCCACACCTGATCCATTTGTACTAGTTTTATTTAAGACCTCAGTTAATCCTTCAGTTATTGAGGAATATATTTTTCAAAGATTTGTATTACTGCAGCCAAAATTTTTCAGTAATGTTTATACTACCTCTCTTTTCTCTATCTAATTATTTAATCTCTTCATAAACAGATTTTTATTTATTGTGTAAATCATTATCTACTTATATTACAGATTTATTCTAGCTTTTGTGATGCGTTTAATGCACTTCTTTCCTTTTTCACTTTCACCTCTGTTTTTTGTAAACTCACTTGTTTTACCGAACAGCTATTGTTTCATTCATTATCAACTTCTTCCTGCTATACCATATCCACTCCGGCTTCCAAAGTCTCATCCAAGAGTTCAGGATTATTAGCACTTATCAGAAATTATATGGTTATCCATTGGCGGAAGAGGCACATTCACTGAGACATATAGTCGCACAGTGCCGACCATAATGGACTGAGACACACAGTGAATGCAGTTGATTTTGTTATTTGGACTGGTTTAAGTATGAAAATCTCCCAATGAAGGCAAATCTGGCAGCCACAAAAGCCATACACACCACTCAGATCCTTCACACTTTTTGTGGTGCTTCACAGGCAGCACCAGAAGGCCCTCATACTACGTCTGCAGTACTGTTGCAGTGTTTTGCAAGCACACAGCAGTGGTTTCAGATCCATAAACCATCTGTGGTACTATCATTACGGGTAAAAACTTCTCAGTTTGCACTCTTGTGTTTCATGTTCGTAAAATCTATTTAAACCCAGGCTCATAAATCTATTGTTGATTCATTAATGATCGATGCTATTGTGATGCGAAAGCTTGTTACATCTATAGTTGACAGATTTATGAACTAAGTGATGCTGTGAGTTATTCAAAGATTATACACATTAAGCATATTCTACTGCCAAACACTAACCTGTGGGGACCAGTGTAGATAAAGTTGACCACGGAGGCACACCCCTTGTCCTCCCAGGGCATGGCCACACCCAGCAGTCGCCGCCCAGTGCCATCTTCTGTGCACATAAGCGGGCCTCCCTCATCACCAGGACATGCCAGCTACAAATTAAACCACACATACAAACGTCAATCTAATCCATTTTTATGCATGAGAGTTCATTTTTTTTTTTTTTTTTTTTTTTTTTTTTTTTTTTTTTTTTTTTTGTGGTCTGTTGTATGGAGGAGGATGTGAGATCAATTTAACCTTATTCAACAGTATAATGCAACATTTATAAACACTGGTACTAGTGTGCTGAACATTCTGCTGTATACAAGTATAGATTTCACAAAGCAAGGATCTAATTACCATCAGCTGAGATGGTAATGTAGACAATTTTGTGTATTTTTTATGCACACGATTCCGACCAACAAACGCCACCATCCAAAAGAAACATTTAATCTTAGGTAGTATGATTTTAACCAAAAGTGTATTCTGCACAGGGTAAAAATTTTGTTGCAATGTTTGTAGCATGAGCTTTATTTGCAATGCAAAATCTTATTTTTTACTAATCAAAATATTTGGCTCACATTTTCGGTTAATAACCCTTCAAAATATCTCCTGTTCGGTGAAGTAGTATTGGTATAGAATATACTTACTACATAATTTCCAAAGCTCACACACTCACCTCTATAGCTATTGGCTAGAGAAGGATGAGGTCACGAGCTGGCTTTTGGGTGCAAATTAACAGCGACTATAGATATTTTTGAAATTGGAGGTTAAATGCACAGTTCAAAGTTCAGCAACTGCTATAAAATTAATTGCCTGAGTACATTCATTAAATTTGCTTTTTATAGCATTTTGTTCTTAAAAGATATGGAAAAATTTTACAGCTGAAAAAACGTGGAACTACGAGTACCTTTCAGTAACATGTCACTAAGGCTGGCATTATATGGTAAAAGGTTTTTGGCACAGATATTTTATAAAATATTTTACCGTGTAATGGAATATATTTTATGAAAGATTTCCTTTCTGGTGTCTCACGTGATTTTTTGGTAAAGCTACTACCATTTCACACAGCTCTTGCTAAAGCAGGTCAGTTGCAACAGCAATAAAAACAAATTCAGACTTCGGAATGTGGCGATGTAGGAGCCAACGTCCAGTAAGAGTAGGTCAGGAGTCAGCAAGAATACACTGAACGATGATGTCATTTGGCAAAGGATGGGAGAGTCCTGGAGGTAGCTATTGGTCGAAAAGCCTCCCTACCACCAGAAGATAGTGGGGGACCGAGGATCAAAACCGGAGTGCACGGAGCAGAGAGCAGTGCTGGTTGATGGGTCGATCGGATGCTCTTGGCTCGTTTGGTCCATGTGGAGATCGGCTGGGGCATGTTTGCGGCCGACTGTGAGCCCCCAGCATCAGCAGCAATGATGGAAGCAGCTTGAAGCATACACCATCATCTTCGAATCAACAGGTGGGACTAAACCATTTGGGAACATGTCATTGGGATGTATCAGTCGTTAGGAAGTTAAGGGTATACTTCTCAGGAATTAGAAGCAAGAAATAATTGTCTTAACCATTTAAAGGGCTCAAGTAGTTGATGGAGAATTGTCTGTATATAAAGTAATCCATAAATAAACATAAATGTGTATATACTGTACCTTGCTGTAATGTCATTTATGAAAACTACCACTCACGTGACTTAGAGTCTTACCCACAATTTAATGTACCTCTTGGGAAGTGGCAGTGCGAAAGATTCACCAACCCACCACAGTATAGGATTTTGAATGGTGTCATGGTGTGGCATCAGCCAGCTCGATAAAGTGGCGGGTGTGAGGGTTGTAATACTCCAGTAGGTGGGAATTAATGGAGAATTAAAGTAAGAAGAATTGTAAGACAGAAAATACCTCTCAGTAAAACAGTGTTACAGGAGTCAATGCAGCAATAAGCAGTAATGGCGAGTTGAATTGACACAATACGGCGAAACAGTTGCAGAATCAGGGACAGCAGCAAAAGGTCGCTGGTCAGCATGTCGGCAACTCAGCGAAAGAATGAGTAAGCAAGCTTCGCAGCCATGCCAGACAGTGCAGGTAGCGATGGTTCAGCCAAAAGTGAGAACTTAACAACTCTCTGAACCCTTTAAATGGTTAAGACAATTATTCCTTGCTTCTAATGTCTGAGAAGTATCCCTTCAGCTTCCTAATGACTGATATATCCCAACTACATGATCCCAAATGGTTTAGTCCCACCTGTTGGTTTGAAGATAATGGTGTATGCTTCAAGCTGCTTCCACCATTGCTGCTGATTTTGGTGGCTAACGGTCAGCCTCGAACATGCCTCGGCCGATCTCCACATCAACCTCAAACAAGAGCCAAGACAAATCAACCAGCACTGCTCTTTGCTCCATGCACTCCGGTTTTGATCCTCTGTCCCCCACTATCTTCTGGTGGTAGGGAGGCTTTTCGACCAATAGCTGCCTCCATGACTCTCCCATCCTTTGCCAAATGACGTCGTCGTTCAGCATATACTTGCTTACTCCTGACCTACTCTAAATTGGCGTTGGTTCCTACATCGCCACATTCCGAAGTCTGAACTTATTTCTACTGCTGTTGCAACTGACCTACTTTAGCAAGAGCTGAATGAAATTGTAGCTGCTACAATACTTTACCAAAAAACCTAGTAGGCCACTGCACTTTTATAGAATTTTTTTTATAAAATGTAATATGTTGTCATTACATTTCATAATACACTTTGTCCTCTTGCGAAAATAAACAAAGAAAATGACGCAAGCAAAGTTACTGAAGTCTATTAGGACTATCGAATCAATGTAAATCTTGGTTTCTAAGTTTGAACAGAAGACAATGTTGTATAGTCAGAGTCATGCATATTATAAGCACAAGAATGAAAAAGTGACATTTACGCAAAGATTGCGAAGTTAATTAGTTCTATGACAAAAGACTGTTCTGTTGATTAGGTGAAAAAAATTAGTGGATTAAGATGATGCTGGTACTTGACAAGTTTCTGGAATAATAGCAAATGGAGTATGATGAAGTGTACAGGTGCTGTATTGCAGAATGGTGTAGTGCCGCTACCAGTAATTGAGGACAACACAGTGCATCAGTGCATACACACCGTAAAAATATACACCCAATATCATATCGTTAGGATTCAGGGTGATAATTCTGATGTAGAAATTTATGAAAACATTGTGGTAAGGAATTTCTGAACCTATATTGCAGCTTCAACAATATTTTTTTATGATGTGGCATATCCTCACAATGAAGCTCTTTCATTAAATTTTCATGAATTACTTTCATATCAAGTCTTGTAATCCATTGCCTAACCCAAAAATGTTTATTTATCATGCAATAAAATACATAGTATGACAGCTCTACCTACTTCGGATGTGCAAGCGTAGACGTTTACTTCATACATTTGAGAAAATTATGATGAAAAGATATCAGTTTAAAGACTAAGTTCTTTGGTTTGGTTGCATCATATTTTAAAATAGGATTTTTTTGGAATTCGACCCTGAAACTATCAACATGTCTATAATGAGTTTTTGTGTCACAAGCCATTTATCTCCCTTGATATCTAACCGAATTCGAGAAATGAGATATTAGTCTCCGCTTTGGTAACATCATATTTTGAGAAAGGAATTTGATCCTTAAAGGGCAAATGTATCATTATTTCCATAATGTGTTTATTTGTTATGAGGCATCTATCTCCGTTGATAACTAACCGAAATCGATAAATGAGGTATCATTTAAAAGATTAAGGTCTCCACTCAGGCAAAGTTATAAATTAAGAATGAAATTTTTCGTAATTTGACCCTCGAAGGAAAAAAATTAATATGTTGCATGTATGAGATAGTTCATAGCCAAGCCAGTAGATAGCAGCAGCACATATCACAGAGATATTAGTAAATTGCTTCACTGGTTTGACTTTTGTTATGTATCCTATAACACTAAACAAATAAACAATTGATACAAAAGAAACGGTTATTCTATTGTCCTATTACAAAGCACCAACCTTTCTTATTTATCATAATTATTCAAAAAAATTTCACAGGTTATCTAGTTTTTTATAAAATAAATATGATAAAATCTTGTATAAAAGATGTTTGTCAAAGAACTTTTATGTTGCACTATGGCAGTGTGGCTCACCGGCTTCCTCTGGTGGAGGCCGCACGTGAGAATGCCGGAGGTGGCTGCCTCGTGGCAGGACGCGGTGGCGACGCGGCACACCGCGCTGTCCTGGCGGCTCCTGTCCGAGTACCCGAAGCCGTAAAAGTCGCAGTCCCGGCTCCAGCCGTGCGGCACACTGCACACCGCCACAACAGACAATCCCCGTCTTCATACACATTTCCACCAATTATTAATAAGAACAACTCGAGATTCCTAGGTTAATGGTTGCCAAATAATCATTAGTAAATTAATGCATTTAAATCTGGGCTGGTATTTAGACTGAGTTTGAAGACTTGCTGCTTACCCTAGGACTCAAAAAGACCAGTAGTAGTACCAGTCCTTAAGGGAGATGAAACAAACAGAGTTGAAAATTATAGGCCAATTAGTCTAACATCAGTGGTGGGAAAGTTGATGTATAGATTGGTAAGCAATCACAACAGGAATGTTTGTTTGGGAAGGAACTGATTTGCAAAACAACATGGATTTAGGAAAGGAAATTCATATCAATCTTGGTCAGTGGGCTACATGCAAGATATTACCGATGAAATGGACAAGGAAGGCCAGGTTGACAATTAGCGCTGGGTAACCAAAGCATTTGACAGTGTGTGCCATAAAATCGTGGTAGATAAGGTAAAAACCATAAAGAAGTGATTTGCTTGGTGGAAGAATACTTAAACAGTAGAAAGCAAACACTTAGGGCGGAAAAAGTGGTAACAAGGGAGGTAAAAGTTAATATAGGAATGACTCAAGGTACTGTATTGGGATCATTGCTATTCATTATTCTAATGATTATTATGTTGATGGTTTACTATCAGAAATTACATTGTGGGTAGTTTAGCGGTGGTGGTGATGTGCAAAATCCTTCTTCACCTACTGGTGGGGGAAAGAATTGCTGGTTGAGGACTTGAATTTTAAATAACTTGATCTAACATTTGATGCTTAACTGACGAAACTGGAGATAAGGGGACGTGCCAGACAAATGAGGGAATTGGTTCCCACATTTTGGTATCAAATACATGAGTTGGAGAGGGTGCAGTAAAGAAAAGATGGAACTGTTTATGAAATTTATAGTACAGACCACAATCAGTAACGGATATGATAAAGGAGATGGAATGGAAATCATTGGAAGACAGGAGGTTTTAATTTAAAAGACTCTACACTTGTTCACATAATTAGAGGTAGGGAAAGGTATGTGTGAAAGGAACTGCAAGGAATGCAAACATGACCTTTTTAAGGAACCATGATTAATTTCGCATAACCGTGTAAAACCAAAATCTGGATGGCTGGACGTGTATTCAAACCTGCATAATCCTGAATGTCAAGCCAAAGCGTTAATGCTCATATAAAATCATTAAATCTCTTGCTATAAAGATGTCATGAACAATATTCCTGATTTTATGAGGGTGATACCTCCCTCCCTTCCACCCCAAATGGATATTTTTTTTTAAAAGCTATATATTTTCAAATGTTTTACAAAACAACATTATATTCATCAAAATATTCTCCATTATAACTAATGCATTTGTCCGACCAGTGCTTCCACTGTTCGAAACATTTTCTGTAGTCATCTTTAGAAATGGTTGGCAGCTCCTCCCTAGGTTTTTTTGTGTTTTCATTTTTTTTATTTTTGACCTCTTCAGTGTTGTCAAATTGTTGTCCTTTCATGCCCCTTTTCATGCGTGGAAATAAGAAAAATTTGCACAGAGCAGGCCAGGCGAGTAAGGTGCGTGGGGTAGTGGAACCATGCCATTTTTAGCCAAAAACTACCTAACAGAGACAGTTGTCTGTGCAGCTGCATTGTTGTGGTGGAAGAGCCAATCTCCTGTCTGCCACAAATCGCATATTTTATGACAAACACTGTTGCGTAATCTTCTTAAACCTTCCAAGTAAAAGATTTAACAACCTCTGAATGAACTGCACCCTTGGTATCAAAAAAGCAAATGAGCATTATTTTGATGTTTGATTTGACAAAAAATTTTTGGATGGGGTGACAATGAAGTCTTACATTTGTTTGACTGTTGCTTTTTTTCTGGATCACAACCATATAACCATGACTCATCACCTTGGCAGAAAATCTGGATAAATTTCACGCTGTTGTTTCAAAGCACTACATGTTTCAACTTGATGTTCTTTCTGATTGTCAGTCAGATCCCGAAGAACAAACTTGGCAGCAACCCATTTCATTACAAAATCTTTGGTTAATATTCGCTGAACCAAGTTCCAAGATAACTCACTAATTTCTGTCAGTTGATCAATTGTCTGTCGACGGTCTGAAAGCACAAGTTCTCGAATTTTTCCAACATTTTCATTGATTCGGGCACTTTATGGACGTCCAGAATGAGGGTTGTATCAGTCAACAAGTCACCATTTTTAAACTGGGTGAACCACTCGTACACCTGAGTTTTTCCCATAGCGCCATCTTTCTAAGTTGTTTTAAACATTAAAACAGTTTCAGTAGCATATTTATTGAGTAGAAAACAAAATTTCACAGCTGTACATTGTTCACTTAAACTTGCCATCATCAAAAATGAAACAATAACAAAACAGCGCTAGCTAAAACAGTCACTGCAGACTAACAAAACAAGCCAGGCCGACAACACAGGCGGCACTGAACTGACAATGAGTTGTGCTATAAACGCCTAGCGACAGAAACACATGCTATACAAGCTCTGCCCACGGCAATGCTATTCTGGTTATTGTTGGGTACCCCTTTGTAGGTATGTTTCGTTACTATATTATTCAATGTGAACCTAATGTGTATTCCTCCTTTCTTGAATACTTTGCTTACAACCTTGCATTTAGGTAACTGAAGGTGTACAATTGTTTTTAATTTGGTTGCTCATTTGAGTTTTAAGTGTCCCCTGGCTTTAGAAGTTTTGTTTGATTTTCTCGATAAGTTTTTTGACTGTTCATTTTCCACAGCAGTTGTGGCCATAACGCCTAAGGGAACACACATTTTTGAGTAAAAATTCGACGATTTAAAAATATATGCTGCAAATTGTTAACAACTGCAGATGAGCTACAGTATTGGGTATAAGCCAAGACTTACATGCTTCGGATAGGAAGCTGCGCCCAGCTGACGAATTGTGTCTTTTTGAAGTTTTCATTGGTGAAGACCAGCATGAGCCCTCGATCTCCACGCGGCAAGAAGTGGACAACCTTCAACTTCTGAATGCCGTGGTCACCAGCTGCTAACTGCCGGAACGCCAGCAGCCGATATGTCACGTGGCCCACGTGCACCCACGCTGCACCGAGAATCATCCAGCACTTTTTCACCATCAAAAATGTCATCTTTATAGTAGTACCTAATGAAGAATTGCTTGTTTAAGACTGGAAATGTAAGTATCTTGACATAACATTTGATAACAAACTCAACTGGGAAGAACACATTTGATAGTTAATAGGATAAGATTTCCTAGTAGTATTAATTCAATTGTTGTAGACAGTGATGAGGGAGTGTACCAGAGAAGTAAGGGAACTGAGTTACAAAACCTTAGTCAGACCATTGCTTGACTATCGCAGTGTAGTATGGGACCCACATCTTGTGTATCAAATACAGGAGTTGGAGGGGGTACAAAGAAGAGCAGCTAGATTTATCCCTGGAATTTACTGCAGAACACAATCAGTAACTGTTGTGATAAAGGAGCCGGAGTGGGATTGATTGGTACCGGTAGACGATAGAGAGAGGTATGGGAGTATACAAGGCACACGTTGGTGATGAGACTGGAAGGATATTGGTCGAAGAATTAGGAATAGTGCATAGCAGGGAAAAGAGGACCATGACCACAAGCTGGCACTCGGTTTCATGCATAAGCGAGTAGGAAAATTTTCTTTGTGGGCAAGAGTGTCAGGGATTGAGAACAAATTACCAAGTGATGAATAATTTACCATAAATGCTGAAGGAATTTAAATTTTTAAATCACAAATGCAGATGGAGGAGGAATTTAAAACTTAAAGAATTTAAGATAATGTAAAAAAAATTGATGTATGCATCAGTGTGTACACACGAAAGAAGTGACACTTCTGTGGGTCATTCACACTTTTATTCTGATTATGCTTCTTGTTAATCCTTCGAAGAAAATCAACCTATTATTAAATTTTATTAAAAATGAATCTGTAATCCTATTAACAGCAAATAGTAACAAAAATAAATTCACATAGGATATACACGTTACCAACACGGGGATCATTCTTACAATCTTATGTATACTGACATATTCATCAAACCACACAACTATTCGGTTGGCTTAGGAAACACGGCTTTTCTGTAGGCTTATATACACAATTTAAAACGTCACAGATTCTGACTCAAATTCTCAAAAGCAAAGGCCAACTAGAAAGAGTGGTATTCGGATGAGATAAAAGAAGTGTTATTGGATAAATCCACATTTATTGTTTTCTGATGCCGATTTCCACATTGAAGAACACTCCTAAATTAATCTCGTAAATAAACGAAAATTTAAAAATGTTAAAGCACACTTCAATACATTATCAGAGAAACTAGAATGTATTACATCGAACCTTAGTCCGTATTTTGCGTTGAACTTTTATATCGGAGAACAACTTGGAATTTTTTTTATAATAACTGTTCTTACAGTTAATCGGATGCAAGAGTCATCAGAAAAATAACATTATTTGGCACACATAAAAATTATTTCATCAGATAAATTTTTACAGAGAGTATGTTGTTGATAATGATATTAATATATTACTACTATTATTATTATTATATTCTAATCCCATTGTGTTTGGTGAATTTGTATCATATACTTTTGTAATCAAAGGTTTATAGTACCTAACTGAAATAGAAAATATATGAATTCCCAGGCTTCCATGGCCATCTTTATTAATAACAACTGGATTTTGCTGGAATGCTGTGTTATTTATTTGACAGTGAGCTTTCGGTTGCCACTCTGGCGAATGAAGGAGGCAGCAGAAATTTTAAAGAATATGAACAGTTTCAATCAAGACAACTACCCGTTTCTCTGTGATGCTTGGCGTTCGTTGCTATGTAAATATAAATAGTGTTTCTGATAAATATTGTTTCTGAAAAGCTTTATTTATTTATTTATTTATTTATTTATTTATTGACATTCGGTTATGTAACCATACAGCCATCACTTGTAACATGATTCATTATCGTTAACTAATAACATGTTTGATTGTACTCATTATTATATTGCATCTGTTAATTATCGTCATACTTATGCTACTTACAATTTTGATTATATTGGTTACAATTTTAAATAGAATTTATCTAAACGTAATTAAAGACTTTCAGGTATAAAGCCGAATCGCAGTAGCAGTTGATACAATTCGTTTTCAAGTCATATTGCAGGTATACGTGAGGCAATACCGACATTGGTATTCATGCGTCTAAATTATTATTTTCTTTTGTTCACGTTCGGTTATATGACCATACATCCGTGAATTAAAGCTTTGGCTGTCAAATAAATAATGCAGAATTCCCGCAAAACCCAGTTATTATTAGAAAATATATTAATTATGGCCCACCTACCTTGTGAAGACTACATCAATCTCTTGCTTGAAATTTGTGGATTAATTTGCAAACATAAATTGAAGTTATAAATATCCAACCAGCTTCTTGGTTTTGTCTAGTGCAAAATTGACATTTAAATATTAATTAAAGAATCATAGGTATTTTATATTATCTTTTTAATGTTAGACAGAACCTTGTAATGTAAACAGTAATAATAAATTATGTAAATAATCAATAATGTCATTTAATTGATTAGAAGAAACATTCAGCTTTATAATCCAAATGTTTTTCTTATTTTCAATTTCACATTGAACCACACACAAGACACCAACTGTTGATGCCATTAAACCACACTCAATGGTTTCTGCGCAAGCACTCAACATTACGGCACTTGCACAGTAAATGCGCTGTAAGTATACAGGGTATATATGTGCCGGGAGCATCACGTGATGAGGTTCGGCAGTCGGGAGCGAGACTTGAGAAAAAGCGGGTACGATTGCCGGGAAGTGCGTCGTGTAGTGCCCGTCTCCGACAAAAAAACGCAAAGCATGATTTAATTAGTGCAGGATATTAAATAGTTCAGAACAGTGAAAGTAGGCTGTGAAACAGGAAAAGACAGCCACATCATTGTGAGGAACGGTGTGTGTGATCTCGCGTAATTAATAACTGTTGGTGGTCGAACTGCCTCATCATTTTGATCTCCTCCCATGTTTTTGATCTGCAAACAACATGTGAGAGGTCATCTGTCCACTTCTGCACATCTTGTCTCATCTCTGATATAAGAGATCTGTTATCCTCCCATGCTTCGGCAAATTTCACATCCATTTGATATCTTATACTCTTCTCCATACTTGGATTCTTGGTTTTCATATCTTCCCTAAGACCTTTAATATTTTCGCTAAGACTGTCTTTTGTTTAGCCTTTCACTAAGCTTATCATCACGATTGCTTAAATTTTCACTAAGCTTGTCTCCAAAATTGTTTAGATTTTCCACAATCTTGTCTCCAAAACTGTTTAAATTATCAATTAGCTTGTCTCCAAAACTGTTTAGTTTTTCGCTAAGCCTTCCTTCAAGCTCGCTAAGTTCTTTCCTAGGCTGCTCATCATGACTTTCCATTTTATTCAAGTGAGCAGCGAAAGATTCCAATAGATCCTTAAATTCCCCCATTGAACCCCCATGGTCTTCAATTACTCCTGGCATGTCTGAGGTCCAACGCAGAAACAAGACAAGACAAAACCAGAGGAAACAGAAAAATAATCAACAAAGCAACCTGCTTGCATACAAAGGCTAACTACAGGTTTATATTTGCAGCAAGCTGCAAAGCTACAACGTCAAATATGATTATGAGAGAAGAGACTTCATACACTACGGTTTCTTTCCCTACAGAATTTTCTACAAATTTGCGGAAAAGTACTAACATATACAGGAAAGTTAATGGAAGTAGGAAAGGAGTAATATTTTTGTTGCTGCTTAGGTTTCGGAGTCTTCCACTAATCACCGTTGGTTTTCCATGCCGCCTCCACGTCACTCATTCACCGTCAGTTGTGATGCGATGGCTGTTGCCTGTGGAATGAATAGTTGTAGCTGCCACCGCCACTACGAGACACCACCATTGTTTTCTTGCCCAGAGTGGAATATCTGCCAACTGTCAAGTGTGCTGTGCAGCCACGCCAGCTGTATGTAGAATGTCTTTCCCGTCGGTAACTTTGCCTCTTGTCTCAGCAGTCCCTCCAATACAGTCCCACTGTTGACTCGATCTTACTTCTTTTATCTTAATTTTTACAAATAATTATTAGTTTTTTTTTTTCTGTCTCATTACTTTCAGTCGGTCAACAAACGCAATTTCTTATGAAATCGACTTGAAATTATTTCCAAGCCAAAGTTTGTCTGGTCACTGCATGGGAGCCACATAACATCAAAAGGAAAAATATATCACACCACCATATGGATGGGAAATTTTCTGAAATATTTTAAGTTTTCAAATAAGAAGTCAGAAGCTGCTGTAAGACAACAAACACTTTTAATCGTCTTCAATGTTTGCTATGACCACAACTTTACAATATGACTGTGAATCTTTATATTGGAACTTCGTATTTCTTGCATTTGTTAACACTTCCACCAGCTCGATAATGAGTTCGACCATCAGCAGCTATTAATTACGCGAGATCACACACACTGTTCCTCATAATGAAGTGGCTGTCTTTTTGTGTTTCACCACCTACTTTCACTGTTCTGAACTATTTAATATCCCGCACTAATTAAATCATACTTCGTGTTTCTTCATCGGAGTTGGACACAACACAACGCGCTTCCCAACAATCGCGCCCGCCCCTTCCCAAGGCTTCCTTCCGGCACAGATATACCCTGTATACTTACAGTGTAGCATAGCACGTAACTCATAACACTCACAAATTTCTCCCTACCATAGCCTAAGAATGTGCTCCATTACAATTAAAAAATATTTATAATAAAATTCTTAGCCTTGAGCATAACCTTGAGCTAACAACCTGACAAGATGAGTTATGATAAAGGGTTTTCAAAGCGCACATTCCTATATACTTTGCTATCAACAAACATCTTAATGCTGTCAATACAGAAGTCTATTGTGTATCATTTTGGTATTTTTTAAGCCAATCACGGGTATTTTTATTGAACGGAAATAATGTTATTGGACAATGTAATCGTAATAGCAATTCAGTTGCTAGATCTTGTGAGCAAATTCCCACCACCAACCCACACAACGCGATGTAAATGTCTGCATCTAGAACAGTGATGACTCTAAAAGGGGGGGGGGGGAGAATAAATAAAATCAAATCATGTGATACAGAGATAGGGGAGAAACTGTACGTAAAATATGGCACAAGGAAGACTGCCTATTGTATTAGCAAGAAGGAGAAAGTCGCTATCAATTATACTTATGTTGTTTCAAAAGAAACTGATCACAAACATGGTATCAGTATGAACGTTGCCCTAAATATATATCGGTAGCAAAAAGATTTGATTAACACTTCAGGGTTCTGGGGAAACTAGTCAAAATACTTTGTCAGTGCCTCGGTCCACCATAGTGCAAACTTTTCTCTGATACATAGTCAGGCGTTGTTTATGCACGGTAGTAAGTTGGTACTGACAGGTTGATTGTAGCCGGCGGGGGGGTGGCAGGGTCTGGCAGATGTCAGCGCGGTGCGTTGAGACAGCAGGCTGCACGTGCAAATCACATGCGTCTGCAACATGCACACCGATGTCCACGACCTCGGCGTATCGTACCTCTCCACTGGCTTTGCTTCTTTCGAGTAACTCACTGCCTGCAACAGCAAAAACAACCACAGCTGCTTACTGTCTTAAAGTAAAATTAATCTTCAATTTTCACCCCAAAACAAACTGAACAAGTATCTGGTCTATAGGATCTGTAGGAATAATTTAAATAGTTGTGAAGAAAGGAAGATGGCTTATATATTTAGTACAACCAGGGAAAAAATGTTTAAGATTTAGACTAGATCACCAAACAATAATTATCAAGTAATATACATATAATTTTGTCAGCATTTTATTTTAAAATCTAGTTGGCCAGACATTATGTTGCTTTAATGTCTTTTAATACTGTTCAGTTCTTTTACAATCAATGAGATATTGTAAATTTTTCGGTTTTACTATCTCTTTTAAGCAAAAATTTTAGTTTATTGTGAATTCTGCATGGCCGAACCACGTTGCCAAACCAGTTATTGTTAAGTCACTGATGAACTCGAGGTTGGTGATCCCTGAAGTCTAAATAGCACCAGTAACAACGAAGCACTATGACACATGTTTACAGTCTCTTAGAATTTGTGTTTCTTGTCTGGGACTTTTAGTTTCATCCCTTCAAGCCTATTTATCTTATTGTATTAAATATCAATCAATCAATCCTATCAGACTGTGGCCACACAAACTTTATATTAAGATACAAAGCTATCAAACATTTTGGTCTTATGAACTGTAATCTGTATGAAACTTTTATATTATTGTTTAACAATGAAAGGAAAGAACTGCCGTGAGGCAATATTTATATGGGAAGGATTGATCAAATACACCCAGCACTCACCAAAGTTGAAGGGAGGAGGGCAGCAGCAACACAATACACACAAATGAAGAAAACTTACATTATAGTTACATTAATTAGGTATTCACTTAAGTTGTTGAAGAAAGAAAGGCACGACCAGCCCCATACGATCAGCATGCAGTTCAAACTGTAAGTAATTTGGTTGAGTTGGTATACTAGACCTAAAGATGTAAAAAGGGAAAGGGCCTGGATTGAAATATCAAAACTACCACTGCAACCAACCTCATTTCAGGAGATTTTGTAAACATGGAGAAAAACAGGGACACAGCCAGAATAATAATAAAAAATCATCAGCACAAATCTCACCTGACTCTATAGCAGAATACAAGACTGATCCACACTAGAGATAAAAACCTAATCCAATGAGAGCAGTCTCACTTGACGACTCAGTCAGGCCAGGTTGAACCAAAGATCGAGCCGCCAGAGATCAACAAGTGTCGAGACCAGAGTGCTGCTGACCAGAGGTGGTCAAACAGTGAGTGTGAATGCTTAGCAATCAAGTCAAATCAACATGAATGATGAACCTCTCATGGAGCTTGTTCAGGGTTTCAGTAAATGGTGTTTTAGTCTTAAAAAACATTGCATTTAATCGTACAAAACAACCCTATGCATAGAAATAGTAAAATGTAAGAAAATAAAAATTGTAAAATTGCCAAATATTGTGCAACAATTAGAATCATCACAAATAATTGATTATTTTATGTTTTATATATATAGAAAATATTTAGAATTTGATTCGTTGTCCTGTTCTGTTTGTTTAGAATAAATTATTTAGATAACCTGAATGTAAAAACTAAAAGATTTAGTAAAAAAATATATAAAGCAATTTATAATGGTGAAATTCTTCAATAACTATGAGATTGTCACCCCTTTAAACATTATTTTGCAGCCCCCAATTGTCGCTACGCACAGTGTCACCACGTACAGTGTTGCCACCCTGATTGTGGTTTGCTCCCCCCCCCCCCCCTCCCTCCCTCAATTCGGCACTGACCTCTAGTGCAAATTGGCCTTTACAGTACTGTCAGGTTATCTTCAGTGACCCTATAAGTTGACATTTATTTGCTGCATTAAATATTGTTTTCTGCTGAAGCTATAAAATGACGAAGCTACCAAGTGCTATACTCACCCCTCTGTCAGGAGACTTGGGAAGGTCGGCCACATTCTCCTCAATCCACCTTCTGCAACAAACAGAGGCTCAATTAGTCCAGTCACTTTGGTTATTGCATTTTAATGAATTAGTAACTTACAACATGGACGTTGAATATAAAGCAAAAGATATTGTGTTGCCTGGCTGATTCATTATATCTTCTAAGTGTTGGTATATACAATACAGATTGTCAGCCACGATTACTCTGTGCATCGGGGAGTTCCAGTGGGGACTTCACACTTATGCCCTGGTGTAACACCACAGTGTGATTATGTGAATATTTGCATGGAAAAGCCGATTTGAAGTTTTTGAAAATATAGATATGTTTTACGATGCGTGATATCGCAGGTGCAATATAGAATACCACAAGGTTTTTTTTTCTTTCCCCCCCACCCCACCCCCTTTCAGTAGTGGTACGATAGCGAGAGTGGTTGGAAGATGGCAGTTGTTGTGACAAAATAGCAGGAGATTGTGAAGAAGTAGGAAAGTAAATCGTAATAAGCACACGGAGAGTGAAGTCATGCAGCGTGTGAACAGGAGGAAAACGAGGACAGATTTTGTAAGTGAGCTTTGGCGAGCTACAAGAGTGCATTAACTTTTCTTAGTAGATGTCCTGTATAACCTTTAGCTGCAACCACCTGACTGGTGGCAGTGTCTAATTTAATCTATTAAATGCTTCGTAGCTAGTACGGCTATGATGATAACAACTTAAGAACTGTACATTCAAAATAACCACAACTACGTATAAGAACGTCACACTTGCTACACTTTCCATCTTGCCTGCACACATAAATTGCGCAGTCAAAAATGTACAAAAAGAGGGAACACAGAACAGTGGCCACACAGTAAAGGTAAGTTCCTGCAGTCCGAGTGTTTTGAGAGCTGTGACGATGTGGCCAACAAAAGAGGTTTTTAATAGGAGTATTATTTTATTGTTTACTGATTAAATAAAAAAAAATGCAGCCAAACAAGCGACACCGTACAAGTAAGTGGAACAAAAAGTGGCTTTTATGTAGAAACATACATTCACATGTTAACTTATTCATTGATTTGAGTAAAGATCCAGAAGACTGGTATGACTATCTAAGGATGGCTGATATAGCCTATAATGAGTTAGTGTACTTAGTGACACCCGTACTTGAAAGAGTTGATAGTGTTACGCTCCAGTTTATAAAATTAAATATTTGGTTTCTTGGTCATCTTCTTGGTCATAGGTGGCAAACGTTGCCTGTACTGGCACCTGTTTTGACAGAATCCTTAACTTTGTTATTTTCATTACAAAATAAAGTTCTCCAAGGATTTTTTTCCTCAGCATGTCCCTAGTTGCATTTGGTTCCATCTGAATTGCAATAACTATAACATTTTTGAAAAATAAAAAAAATACTTATTGTAATTACATAATTATTAGATACTGAAGTAAAAATTGTTATGGATCTAAATTACATGTCCTTATCCATTAAAAAAATAGATTTATTGTACTGCAAAGAAGGTGCTTATACATATTTAAATACACATACACCTCTTTTAATTTTTTTTTTTTTTTTTTTGGTCGGAATATTTTCTGGATTTAATCTCCCACACAGTCGACAATGATTTTTGCAGTTCTATGAACAAAGTTATAAATTTCTTGCAATAACTGAGTACATCACCTATTTCACAAGTATGCATTGTCAGAAAAAAAACATGCAAACCAAAAATAGTGCAGTCCAATTGTCAGCAAGTCGACGGTTGCACTAGCTGCTCTTTCAAGCTTGGGTGCGCTACTGTGTTGCTATCCACACACTCGCTTTGGTTTGTGCAGGTAAGAGCAGAGGCAAGACGAAGCATGTAGTTGGGGCATTACTGTAGCAGTTGTAGTCCCAACTGTACGTCATAGCCACAAGCAGGCCTTTCACACCCCTCACCCCTCTAGGAGCATGGATTAGACATTCAGAGTAAAGCATACATTACCGAATGCAGAAACACGCAGCCCACCAAAAAGTTTTATACATACACTTTAATTATGAAAAATTCTGTAAAAATAAGTTAAAAAAAAAAAATCAGTTTGGAGCACAATTTAAGCACTGAGACCATCATCCCAGGAGCAAAATTGGGTTTGTTTCATTTTGATGTGACATTGAAAAGCTGAGGAATGTTAGACAAAAGTGTCCGCGAATTAGTGTTGGTTTGAGAGCATCCATGGAGTGCATGGCACAGTCTACGGAGGAAAGGATGGGGTTTGGTCACTCGATATATATCTTTATATATATAAAAATCTCGCGTCACGATGTTTGTCCGAGATGAACTCCGAAACTACTTAACTGATTTTGATGAAGTCTGGCTTACTGTGTGTAATTTGGTCCAACTTAAAAGATAGGATAGTTTTTATCTCGATTATTAACCTTTATATTTATTATTTCGAATTAAATGTTCGTTCAATGTTTGTCATAGGACAATGGTTTGTTATTATTTGTAAGGGCCGTAAGTTTGAGCGTTCTGGTGGCTAAGTGGATAAGGCGCCTGACTTGACAGGTACGAATCCCTGTGCTGGCAGGGATTTTTATATGCACTTAACTCGGCCTTCACCTCCGGCACAGGGGTGGAATGTGCAGCAAATAGAAACCCTGTCACCAGGTCATTACGACCGCACGAAATTATTATTATAGTTCCATAGGTACCTAACAGATGTCGATGTATTAATTTATCAACACAACACTTGGTTATCTAGGTTGGGTAACTATCCAGTAGATGGCATTGTGTTTCAATTTATTTATGTTGCAGTCTACTCCACTATCATATGTGTTTATGTACGACATAACCCAGTTTCGTGAATTTTTCGTGTAGTATCATTATTATAATAGTACTGTGTATTGTGTTGTGACAAAGTAATTACACACATGAATATAAAATTGAAGAAAACGTTACAATAAATACAAAAACGTGTAAGTATTTGTAGCTTGCTTCTCATTTTTCTTCTTCTTTTCGTTATGGCCAGCTAGGGACCACGTGTCAATTTCAATTCTTTCCCTGTTGTTTTATTCTTTCTTCTTCTCTGGTACTCCTTCATTATTGCACTGTGTTTTCTCTTTCTCTCTTCAGACCATTTTGCACCCATTTTTTTCTCCTCTCTACCTTGGAATCCTGCCATATTCGAAATCTGCTTTCGAAAATGTTTTCTTTCCATACTGTTCACTGCTATTATTTCGTTTCAAATCTTTCTTAACCTCTTGAATCCCAAAAAATATTTTAATACTTCTTTTATTAGCCTGGTGTCATCCATGCGATAGATGTGTTGAAAAAAATCATTCTCCCTTTTTCTGACTGATTCTGTTATTTTTTGAATGTTATTATTTATTTCCTCATTAGTTCTTATCTTCCATTGTACTATATTTTTCAATGGATCTAAAATTTTCCTTATAATTCTCCATTCCAATATTCCAAGCTTATCCAATTTCTAATTTAATAGCGAGCGGTCTGGTTGCTTAGTGGTTAAGGTGTCTGACTGGAGATCGGAAGGTGCCCGGTTCGATTCCCTGTCTCGGCGGGGATTTTCATAGGCATTTAACCCGATTTTCCCCTCTGGCACAGCTTGCTGTGTAATGTGAAGTACGCCCATGATTCCTCGCTCTGCTTTTGCTGATGAGATTAACGCATGCTAAAAACAATCATTTTTATGGCGGAATGTCGAAACACTTCGTTTGACCATGAACATGCGAATATAATTGCAAAATGATCCATCGGCACAAGTATTTTGTAAGTAATTGCTGGATATTGGAAACGGTGAAATAGAACTTCATCGAAATAAACAATACATCAAATTACCAGACAAATTCTGCACTGTTGTTTACTCAAAAAATGAACTAATTGAGATTGTGTTTCCGGATATATCAAATAATTACTCAGATCATAATTGGCTCAGTAATCGTGCTATTTTGGCAGAAAAAAATGTTGATGTCAACGAAATTAACTTCCAGATACAACAGTTGTTTCCAGGTGATTTGATATCTATTAAATCAATAGACACAATTGTAGATGACAATGAAGCCGTAAATTTTCCAACTGAGTATTTAAATTCTTTGGATATACCAGGAATTCCGCCACACAAACTTCCGTTAAAGATTGGTTCGCCGATTATTCTACTTCGGAATTTGAATCCACCTAGATTATGCAACGGTACACGTTTGGTCATCAAAATGATCACCGGAAATGTTCTTGAAGCAACTATTTTGACTGAAAAGTTCAAAGGAGAAATCGTTCGGTTGCCACGTATTCCAATGATACCATCAGAATCCCCAATACCATTTAAAAGGCTTCATTTTCCGATTCGTTTGGCTTTCGCTATGACCATAAATAAGTCTCAAGGCCAAACAATGTCCATTTGCGGCTTGGACTTGGAAAAAATGTGTTTCTCCCATGGGCAGCTATATGTCGCCTGCTCACGTGTGGGGAAACCATCTAATCTATTTGTATTAGCAAAAGACAGGCTAACCAAAAATATTGTACACCAATTAGCCCTTTGATAAATTAAAATTATAAATTGTGATAATTTAAAATAATGAAAATAATTGTTAAAAATGTTTAAAAATCAACTTCATCTACCTCATTTATAAAACTGAAATTTCAATTTATAAATAAATAAATAATAATTTATTTATTTTTATAAATATCAATTTTTATATATTTTCAATTAAGTAATTTGTAATAAAATGTAATTAAATTATTTTATGCTCGATTGTCCTTAATTTCAACTATCCAAAACTCTTTACCGATTACTTTTGAATTTTCAAATCGACTAAAACATTTTTTTCTTTATTAGTGAATATTAATTTGATTACATTAGGTAGTTTAGAATAACATTGATCCAACGTACTATAACTACTGAGTCACAGCAATGCGTGACCGGGTCAGCTAGTATGTAATATAAATTAAAAGTTATTAATAACAAGAGGTTGAACAAAAGTTCTCCTAAATGCAATGCCATCAAATTATCTCCAGGGTTCTAATAACAGTCTCTGAGACTGCATAGTCTGAATAGACCCTTACATAAATAACAGTTATATCTCCCGTAGGTGAAAATATATTTAAAATGATAGTGTTGATGTAAAAAGTAATTTTAATTCACCATCATGGGCATGAACTCAGAGCCTCAGTTCTGCAAAGCCTGAAACTTTGTAACTCACTAAAGCCTAAGAGTATTAGTCATTTTTTTTTTAAATATATAAAACACACAAAACATTTTTAGCCAGTTTAATCAGCCAGTGATTATATAAAATCATTTCACTATAATTTCAAAGTAATTAAATCAGTTTAATTAATAACTATTTTTAGATTAAATGCCTATAGTGATTAATTAGTAAATTTCCTGGCCTCAACGTTGAAATGGTGTTCCCGGAGTTTAATTACGACTGCATACTACAGTTTACATTAATAATTTTTACACAAGTAAGATTATGTGGGATTGTATTATTAAAATTTATGCTTTCAAGGTTTAATCAAGATTACCTGGGATTCGATTAAGATATTTTTCTAATAACTGGTGGTAAATGAGATTCTGTAAAGTGAGATTTCAGCTTGGCAACTGTAATCATTAAGCACAATGGGATCTGTAAGCCCGATAGGCATGCTAGCTGTGTTAAATCTTGCCTTGTGCAGTATTAATCAAAGCTCTATTATGACAATAGCCAGGTGCAATAAATCTTGTCATTAATAACTCTCTTTGTTACCCTGGGCGAGTCCAAAGTTGGGTAAGGAAAGCAATCAATCAATGTGATGACAGCCGTAGCAGCTGCCGGGAGAGAGCCGGCATGTTCCATGACAATGGTTTTCTCAATATTACATGGCATTGTGTTTACCTAATTAGTATAACAATAGAGGATGTTTGACAAATATTCCCACGGTTGAGCCACCACCAGTGTCTCGTATCTACTAATACGTGAGGTTAATTAGGTTGTTCTCCTTGGTTTAAGCATGCATATATCCCACGGCCAGAGTATCTGTCAGCGAGAAAGCCATCTACACCGCTTGGACCCACTGTGCTTTTCATGACGCTCCACTGACTAGGCTTCAATGCAGACCAGGTTAACACTTAGGTGCCCAGGTTTATAAATCAATTATTGATTTGTAATAAAGTTGATGTCTCTGATGGCTCTTGCTGTAAAGTCTGTTTACATCTTTAGCTGATATATTTTTGAAGTATTCATAATTTAAACAGTGAAACAGATTTAAAGATTATGTACACTGAGCTGTGACGCCACTCACATGTAGCGACCAGTGTGGCCAAACTTGACGACAGGACTACAGAGTTTGTTTTTCTCCCAGGGCATGGCCACACCCAGCAGTCGCTGGACTCCGCCATCTACTGTGCACATCAGCGGGCCTCCTTGGTCACCAGAACACACCACCTTCAACATAAATCACACATATTCCGCTCATATCAATGTATTCTTTTAAGGGCAGAGGGTACAGGATGAGTCAAGGAGAATGTGATTGCAATTTAACACTATTCCAAAATTAGTAGTGCACGAATGACTTATGTAAGTTTAATAGTTGAACGCTGTGTTTAATAACCTGAGGAAACAAGCATGCTGGACAGGATGAAACATATAATAATTTAATAATACGTCCACAAAATTGTATTTGTGGAGAAAGAAACCATTGCAAGCTATCCACTTGTATTATTTTTAATGGGCACAGGTCATGAACTGTCTCTATTAGATAATGCGTCATAATATGTATAAAGATAAATTAAGTTTACACTGGTATTACCTACTATCACTCACCGAAATAAGTTGCATATTGGACGCATATAGCAACAGGTTAGTGAAGTAACTAAATATGCAGCAGAAAGATGTGAAAGTTCCTTGTTTGAAAAGAAATTAATTTTTTTTTAGTTTATCGTAACCAAAGAAATTAGAAGCAGAACGGGATTTTAAAGAATGAAAAAGATGGGTTTCGGCAATGTGGTGTTAAAAGAATAATCCACACATCCATGTGGAGTGATTTCGGATAACAGCAGAAAGCCAATCCAATTTTGCCAATTCTACCTCTTATCTCTTTACAAGATTCCGTGCATGACCTTAGCTATGTGGAAAGGTTTTTCTCTAGCATGTATGTCCTTACATGTTGTTAGAAACCTGGACAAATGCATCCACAAGCAATCTAAACAACATCTACATAGATTTTTAGTTACTTTATATTTCTATTATTAATTCCATGCTACAGTAACGCTAGTCGATTTTATGGTAAAACCTCATTACATTACTTCACTTGAAATTTTTGAAGAAACTGTCAGTAAGTGCAGGCTGCATATAAAATCCAATATCCTATTGGAGACTAAATGCCACAAATTGTATGGGAATGTGTGTACAAGCATGTTGTGTACCTGA
Organism: Vandiemenella viatica; assembly: GCA_031002005.1. Taxonomy (NCBI): domain Eukaryota; kingdom Metazoa; phylum Arthropoda; class Insecta; order Orthoptera; family Morabidae; genus Vandiemenella; species Vandiemenella viatica. The sequence goes on from JARYHS010009186.1 coordinate 258,109,258, forward strand.
TTAAGTCATAATCATTTTTTTTTGCAGTGTTGGAATTTTTAATTATATACTACCTGCAGAGGAATGGAAATTAATCACAAGACTTTTGCGATTTTACATATGAAGAATTTTGAACCTGGTGGGTGAGTGGTGGCACTGAGGCCTGGAATTTGGTAGCACACGGGTTCAAATCCCCGTCTGGCCATTCAGATTTTGGTTTTCTGTGCCAGAATGAGGACTTGGTCAGATTCCCACATAGTAGGAGGCCACTCACCAGTGCTCCCGCCTCCTGCCCGCAGGTCAGGGTGCCCGAGGCGTCAGCCTGGCATCGCACGTTCGCCACCGCACACACCTTGTCGTCGCCTCGGTCGGCACTGCTACTGAGTCCGAAGCCGTAGAGGTCACACGACTCGCTCCAACCTAGTGGCAAGCTGTAAACCACCAGAGCTCTTAGGCAGTTGTCATTTTCATTTGATGTCATACGAGTAAATGACATTGTGTTGAAGTTCAGGGTCACCAAATAATCTTCACTGCAGGCCATTCAAAATAATCAACAATGACTAAAGTGAGCCAATTTCAATAAAAAATATTAGCATATATAAAATTGGAGGAGGAAACTTGTCCGAAAACCAACATTTACATTGACTACAATTGGAAAACCATGAAAAATTATTCATTTATAAAACCTAATTTTATACAACACCACACAAATATTGCTGAATAGATTTAAATTGGATTTTGATGACAATAGTAGGAATGAGATTAGTTTGCCATAACTTCAAAACTACTGATCAGAATTTGACATGGTTTTACTACACCAAACCTTAAAATTAGAGGTATATTTAGTATTATTATGTCTGGTGGCCCCAAGTTAACTGCGGCCATGAGTTGAACCATGTGGTGAGGTGGGTAAACGGGGAGGCTATAGTTCTGTCTTGAGGGTTGTATTTGTGGATGCGATTGATAGGTAAGGTTTCAATAGGCATGGCCTACATCTAAATAGAAGGGACACAGACTGTGCTATTTTAAGGTTAGAGTTTGCTTGTGAGGGCTAGAGAGAGATGATAAAAGGGATACTGACTGTAGATCTTCTTTTGGATGGGAATAGTGAAGGTTAATGATGAAAATATCGAAAACACAGTAATAAGAGTTTTATTGGTGAACTGTATTTGCCAGCAAAGACTACTACAGCTGAATGGTGCTCATAAATCATGACCATGAGTTACTTGGGGAAGACTTCTGGGATAGTAAAAAACTAAAATCATTGTATTGGCTGTTTGCCGTAATGGAAGAATGAATGATGAACATGAGGCTCTTGAAAAAATACTAAATTCATATCCAGAGTTCAGAAGTGAACTTAGAATGGTCATTATTAGTGAGGATTTAAATTGACTAGGTGTAATCCTGATAGGAAATAAGAATAATAACACAAGGGAGCAGAGATTTGCAAATAACTTAATAAGGAAAGGAGCTTTTAGACAAATGGTAGAGCAGACAAAAGACATTGGATATTTTCCTAATAAAGCTCGGTGATAACTTTGTGGATCTCGAGTAACTGAAAGAATAAGTGATCATGAAGCAGTTCTGAAGGATATCTGAGGATTCAGTAAACCAGTGGTCAAAACTGAAGTGGGAAATAGGTACAACTATAAAAAGGCTCAAATTTCAGAATTGAAGAGATATTTCAGGGAAACATTCAGCAAATGGAAGTGTGGAAAAAATACAGTGGAATCAAAGTGGGAAGAGTTCAAGGAGGTAATATAAAAAGGAGAGCTAACAATTATTCCAAAACAGAAAATAAAGAGAAGTACAGAACCTGTATAGTATTACAGGGAGGTGAGGCAATTAAAGAGTTTGGTGATAAGAGCACTATAGAGTTAAAAAGTTGTTACAGATATGGCAATAAACAACAACTGTCTCGTAACTATCACAGCTTTAAGGTAGGCTATGTGGACTTGTTATCTGCAATTGAACATGATCTTTTTCTCTTGTTCCTGCATACTTATGTTTCAGCTTTATGGTCATTTTAATCTGAAAAGAATACACCTTCAACATGAATGGACCAATCGAATGATCGAATTCTTTACGAAGATGATACCCCCACAAGATATCCCTACAAATAATGTGGACGCAGAACATGTAATTCTCATTATTCTTTAGAGTTCATGCGTTAAATGTAGAGCCCCAAGAAATGAAACATCATTACAAAACATACAGGAAGAGTGTTAGTTCTGGTTCCCATTTCACTTGTTCTGTAGATGACACTACATGTGAAATCCCACTTCTCAGTCCGTCACTGATCTCTCCCATCCCTCCTCCCTCCCATCCCACTCCCGATAAATATCACCAAAGAACAATCTGACATCAGCTTATTACCTGATGCTTTGCTGTAGTATGTTTAAAATCACCTGACGCCACCTGTACATACCTCACCCTTCTAGTAGCAGAGCATGTTTTTCCTTCTATGTTACATAAAGTTTCTACTCATAATGACCTGCTGCACCTCTCCTACGCACGCATGTAGCAGAGCACTGCCCAATTCTACTGACAGGGCAGACACCTGAATTGTATGAGAACTTATCCTGTTTATCATATTTGACCTCAAAGCCATCCTTTTCTATTTACTTATTATCAATCAGACTTTTTACCACACTTGACCACTGTAATGAAATACTTTATAGCTTAGGTTTTTTTCCCAGCTACTTGAACATCTCTGGGAACACATATTTTAAAAAATAAATAAAATAGAAGCCTAATCAAAACTAATTGAATGATTTTAAAATGTATCGGCGACTGCAGTGTGACTCACGTGCTGTGGTCGGGAAGCAGTGCCCAGTCGACGAAATGCGTCTGGTTGAAGCTGCCACCGACGAAGACCAGCATGAGTCCTCTGTGTGGGTGAGACAGGAAGCGCGAGACCCTCAGCTTCTGAATGCCGGCGTCGTCGTCTGAAGAGGGCCGGTACGTCACGTGGCCCGCATACACCCACGCTGTCCCCGGGATCATACTCTTATTTCATCGGTTCCTACAACTTTAGTGCTTTTAGCGAAACTAATTACAGAAATTTTCTTTTTATATCAGTACTTGGTGTCGCTTATTGGAGCAAACTAACATATAAAAGAACATGGGGATTACTCTTAAATCGTGGCTATGGTGTTCAAAAAGCGAAGACTTTGTACATTAAAGGAATTATTTAAAAATCTTTCTCCTAGGTATGATACCAATAAGGCCAAGGCAGTAAGAAGAGAATGAATAAACATAACTGAAATATTTCTGAAACACTCCTATCAGATGAGATAAGTAGATGTAAGGAACAAATATCATAATGCCATCGACCCAAATGAATTTAAAGGATACATTGCAAAGGATCAAAGTGCTAAAACTAGGATTTTTCAAAAGATCAGTGCAAATTATCAAGAAGAGGAACACATTAAGGGAACTAAGTCTAAAGAAGAGTTTGCTGTGACCATGGCATATCTCACACTACAGATGCAATATGCCAGTCATTCATTTTGCTTTCTTCTATTACTGAGATTTCAGCTCAAGAACTGATGTTACTGAAATTTATTTGCATTTTCCATAAAACTGTAGGATTAGTATCAATAAACGAGTAATATTTGTATAAAAAATATTGTAAATAATGTACAGTAAGCAGATTTATTTTGAAAAACTCATTTTTTTAAATTGTGATACGTTCAAGGTTATGGCCGATGAAACCCACAATGTCAAGAAGCACTAAAAGACTGGAAGCAGATCATTCTCAACAGAGTAAAGCTGAAGTTCCAACTTATAAAACAAGAACAAATCAGAGTATTCCAGCCAAAAAATTGTTTTCATTAGAAGTAAGATAAACAAAATGAATACCAATGTTTCTTATCAGAATCATTTTGCAAAAATGTGAAAGTATCATTATGTGAATATGAAATTTCAATAAAAAAATTATAAAAATAATATTATATTGACCTTATCTCTGTTAAGTGACTGAAATATAACAAGTTAATGTCTGAGATAAAAACTGATTTATTTACAAAGCCCTATGACCAAAACTAATCCAGCTAAAGCTATGAATTGGTGGGTCTTCTTATCATCATGTCAATACAGCGTCATCAGATGTATAAACCAAACAACAGTCACAGATAGACATTAATTTGATATATGTTACCAAATGACAATGGTAATCTGTTACCAACATGCAAAATCATGATAATGTGTGTATTTTTTAGTAAGAGAAGGCTGGAAATACTAATGAAAAAGAAGAAACACTTACTGATAATCTCAAACAGTGAACAAATATTCTGAAGTTGACAGAGTATAGGCAAAGTAGCAAATAAATTCTTTCGCTCATAAAGTATGCAATTACAGCTAGGAAGAATGAGCAAGGAATACTTGAGTTTGAACCTTTCAACTCTATATACATTTCAAGAAGTAGTTTCCAAAGAAATGAGGCATGGAAAGATATTGCAATAGGTATGAAAAGTAGTGCATGGAAGGGAAAAGATGACCATGACCACAAGCTGGCACTCGATTTCAGGCACAAGGGTGTGGGAAGATTTTCTTTTTTAGGTAAGGGTGTCAGGGATTGGAATGAGTTACCAAGAGAAACGATGAATAATTTACCGAAAACTTTGAAGGAATTTAAAGATAAAATTTGTAGAGGGCAAATGTAGGTGGGTGCAGGATAGGGGGAAGATGGGTGTGTAGGGAAATTGCCACCGGAGCCTGTGCTCCATTGCAATTAAATTAAATTAAATTAAACTGTTAGTGCCATATATTAGAGGAGGGTGTTTCTAAAAGATTTTCATTGTCTTTCCTTCCAAATTCTAAGAACAGATAACTTTAATACCTGCAATGGACTGAAAATTTATGTCAAAGAAGGTTCTTCACAGTCGAAAACAACTTTTGCTGCAGTAAAAGATTATTAAACAGTGATATCAGCTCACCTCAGTTAATTTAAGACCATCATCCACAGTAAACAATATTGTGTAATTTATTGACACAAATACGTAGATGATGTAATCTGCCTCCTAAATGAACCACCAACAAGCATAAAAGAATTTAACATAGACATAAACGGCATACACAAAAAACATCAGTTTCTCTACGGAGAAATAAACAAACAACCGACTACCTTTCTTAGAACATATATCACGAACACACAAATATACACAATATTTTGGTTATTAAACCTTACTCATGTTGGAGAAAATCAGTCATGAGGCTCAGGAGGGGTGCACACGCCGAGGGTTGCTACATGACTGTTATACTGTATCATGTGAGCAAAATTTCCACAGCATGAATTAATAATGAAACTAAGGAAAAAGTTAAGGAAAGATAAATTAACCCATCACATACCGTCAGTCCAAATATGTGAACGTAGAACAGTTTTGATTCTAGTTAAGAATCCTTTACATCTGATACAGAGATAGGGAAGAAAGACCCTATAAATTTAGACCCTAGCAGGCCTGCCTATTGCATTGGAAATCAGGAGAAAGATGGTATCAGTCATACCCAAGATAATGTTAACTCTATTTGTTTGGTACTGACAGTTGTTGTAGCTGGCAGGTGGCCGACAGGGTCTGACAGAGGAGAGCGCAGCAGTTGGAGACAGCAGGCTGCACGTACAAGTCACGTGCGTCTTCACCATGCACACCGACGGCTCCTTTCCCCTGCTCACTTCCTTCGCATCTTTGTAGTGTTCCGCTTTCTGCAACACCAAAAACATCTATTGTAGCCTATCAGAGACAGGGTCCGGCTATACCAAATTAGACATGGAAGCTGCTCTGTATTAGCATTTTACTCATTAGCTTAAGTAAAATATGAAACAAGTACTATAAATTATTAATCTTTGTAAGTTGTAAATTTTCTATTGTAATCACCAACTTTGATGTAATAGAAGGATTGATAGCTCCAATTAATCTTAACAGGATAAATAAACCTAAAAAAAGGCCCATCTGTAAGTATTGTCATAACAAGTTGAATAAACGTGAAGCAAATTGATACTTTCTGTTCAACAGAGGATTTGAATTGTGTGATAGAACTACTGTAATGAACACCAGGTTTTAAAGCGTACAGACCAATTAGTTTTACTTGAGTGATGGGTAAATAGATGGGCAGATGGATATGCTATCACATCATTAATGGCTGCAAGGAAAGAAACTGGTTTTCAAAATGGCATCATGGCTTTTCCAAAGTATATTCATGTGAATTTCAATTACTGGTCTAAATGCAAGATGTTTCAAATAAAATGTACAAATGGGGTCAAATAATTGGGTATCACTAGATCTTCCAAAGGCATTTGTCAGAATGAGCCATAAAATGGTGGCAGCAAATAACAAAAACAATTGGAGTTTATGAAAAAGAGATTTCATTGGTTGAAGAAGCCTTAGAGTAGAAAATGCAGTATCAAAAGAAGTAGAAATCAAAATGGGGGTGTAACAGAGTAGAGTATTTGGACAACTGCTATTCATTATTCTAATGAATGATTGTGTTGATGGTTAACTATAGCATTTAGATTGTTTGTAGATGATGTAATGTTATATAATAAGATCAAAAAGATAGCAGACTATGAACTGCTGCAGTGTGATCTGGACAGTACATCTAGCTGGATAGGTCAACATGGGAAGAAGATAAATGCAATACAAAGAGTCAGTTTACTAGGTACATAGAGAAAAAAACTAGAGGTTAATTTTGATTATAAAGTTGGGAAGGAATTGCTTGTTGACAGCTTGAAGTGTAAATATCTTTGCATAACATTTAATAATAAACTCAACTGAGCAGGATACGTTGGGAAGTTGGAAGGAAAAGGTTTCAAAATCCTTCATTTATTGGAGATGGAGATGATGGGATACACCAGAGAAGTAAGGGAATTCGGTCACAAAACTTTAGTCAGACAATTGCATGAATATGACAGAGTAGGTTGGTACTCACATTTTTGGTATCAGATACTGGAGTTTGTTAGATATGGTTAATAAAATTATCATTGTTTCCAATCGGTTGGAATTCATTGGAGAGTGCTGGGATGTTTTGATGAAAACTGGTAGAGGAATTAGTACTGCATGGAAAGGAATAGTTGACTATGAGCATCAGCTAGCGCCATGATTTCAGGTATGAAGTAGAGATAATAATTCCTTTTGTAACTAACGGAGTCAGGGATTGGAATAAATTACAAAGGATATTGGGGATAAATTTACCAAAAAACTTGTAGCTTATTTAAAATTAAAATTTTGAAATGCAAAATTAGATGGGTGGTGAAGTTTTAATTTTTTTTTTAATTTAATTTAATTGCAATGGAGCACAGGCTCCGGTGGCAATTTCCCTACACACCCATCTTCCCCCTATCCTGCACCCACCTACATTTGCCCTCTACAAATTTTATCTTTAAATTCCTTCAAAGTTTTCGGTAAATTATTCATCATTTCTCTTGTACTCAAAGATAAAAAAATGAGAAAATATTTTTGTGGAAAAAATGGCCACCGGGCCATATACTCCATTGCAATTAAAATTAATTTGTTCAAACCATTTATTATATAGTTTACAGAAAATGGGAAGCAACATAAGTTGCCAAGAACGGAATGATTTTGCTGGTAGCAAACAGTCTATATGCTATCACATTTGGAACAGGAAGTAAAAGGATACAACAGAAATGGATTGAAATATTTAACCTGCTGTAGTGGCTATCAAATTATGGTTGCCTATAATAAGTGAGGATAATAAAGATATTTCAGCCATAGAGACATAAAATAAATCAACATAAATCTCACGTGGCACAACTATAGATGGAATATCTAGGAACTCCTCAGTGACCACAAATTTGACATTTACATTCTGATGATGTTTTCTTTAGAAAGTAATAAAAACTCAGTAACCATAAAAAGAACTAAACGTAGACTGCTACTCACCAGCTTGTGTGCCAGATTTGGAAATTCAGCCAAACTCTTCTCAATCCAGTTGCTGTAACAAACAGAGTTTGCATTAGTTCCATCATTTAATGTTTTAAAATAATCGGTAGCTTTGGAGGTGGACCAGATAGATTCTTTGGTTGATTCACATCTATACACTACAGCTTGCTAGGCCTAACATAACCACTTGTCAGATGTGTTCACTCTTACCATAGCACTCGTAGTTTCTATTGCACTTCATCCCTACAGGCAGTCAAGGCAGAGAATTAGGGTTGGTTGTTGGAAGAAAGTATATTTTAGAAATCCGACATGTTTTCCAGTCATCCTCCTTCTGGGTTATATACTCCAAATAATTTCAAAGACCCCCTATGAATATTAATGTTGAGCTTTATTTTGTGTAAGTATTACTCCTAGGTTTCCATGTGGGCATGTGATGGAGTGTGCGTGCATGCATGTGTGTGTACTAATGAGCCACAATATTATGGCTACCTGGCTAACAGCACGTTATTATACATTTGAAATGCAATGCAGCTGCAGTTTGGTGTGACATACATTTGATAACTCGTTGGTAGGTTTTTGGAGGTATCTGGCACTAGATTTCTACGCATAAGTCACATAGTTCCCTTAAATTATGTGTTGGTAATTTTTGTGCGTGGATCTAGTGCCTAAGAAGTGTTCTATTGGTTTCAGATGAAGCTAATTTGATGGCCAAGACATTAACGTGAGTTCACTATCACTATCCTCAAACAACTGTAGCATGATTTTGGCACTGTGACATGGACTGTCGCAAGACATGAAACGTGAAGGAGTGCAGGATGTCCGCAATAACGTAGTCCACAGCTGATATGGTGCCTTTGATCACAACCACAGATTAATCCAGGTGAATGTACTCCATAATATAGAATTCTCCCCAACGTCCAATATCCGTGGCGTGTAGCATGTTTTGAAGAGTTGCTCACCTCGAATATGTCATATCCAGACACTGCCGATCTCCACATTCTGTGATGGTGTGTGGACATACACTGCTTCGTCCCCTACTCGTGGTTCACGGTCCTTCAACCATTTCCACTGATGCTCAATACAGGAGCACACCAACAGCAAACAAACCCTAATAAAATCAATTATGTCTGTGGATTTCCCTTTTTTACACATGCTTCTTCATTACAATGACTCCACATTTGTATGTTTTCCTTACCACATGATATATCCGAAAAGTTGCCAGACGACATTTAATATCAATTAGTGTTGGTGATAATGTTTTCGCTCATCGGTGTATATCCTTCAACCTCTTTATAGGAAATATCCACATGAAGCTACCATAATAATACATCGATGTGAGGTGACAAAGAAACAAACAATAATAAACTAATAATTGAGTAGTGATAGTGGGATGTGTGGAGAACTGGGTAGCCGCTGGTTCTGTCTTGGGAGGCTGTGCATGATCTCACCACAAGTCGTGCTCAGCACAGTACTACTCTGAATTTATAGATAGTCTACTCACATTTTTTAAAATATTATCTGCTTGAATAGTAAATTAATATAATAAACAAATAATATTATAGTTTTTGATATCTAGAAATAGTAGAAACCCTTAGAGCCTACAAGCTCCAGATCTAAAACAAATAGGCTTGCGTATCTTTGAATCATCGAAGGTCAGTGTCTGTACCTAAATTTGGTTATGGTTTACTTTTTTTTACAGGGCACATAATCTTTCACTATATGCAATTAAAATGTTGAACAAAGTGGAGACTTCACAAAAGGAGGAAATAGGAATAATGAATTCTAATGGACCTTGATGCAACATTACATGTGGATTCAATATGTTTGTATATCGATGGATGTAAATGTAAATCTGTCACTGAGCATGGTGGGTGAGCGGTAACATTCTGGCCTAGCATTCGAGAGGATGCAGGTTCGAATTCCTGTCCTGTTTGGGTTTTCCATGGTTTTCCCAGATCACTCGAAGTGAATATCGGGAGTCTTCATTCAAAAGGCCTTCGCTGAATTCCCCCAATCCTTTCCTGCCTTTAATGACCTCGACATCGATGAGGCATGAATCCATAACCATAAGTAAGATCTCTACTGCCAAATCACAAGTTGTCGTGGGTATTAAATTTTATAATCATTTATTAGACTTAAGAAAGGTAGTTTGCTTTCTGAGCCAGGCGAACCGGCGTGACTCCACACACCATGCCTGACACCATTTTCTTACGTGAGGTCTGTCGTGTGGTTAGCAGAGCTGAAGCGAATATGCGACAAATTATTTTGATTCGTCTCGACCTCCACCAACCAGTCGGGACGATCAGTTGTCTGCGAGGTTAATGTCGAGAAATTAAGTTATTTCTTAGTATTTATTGTTAGTAAAGGAGCCCTGCAAGCAGTACAGATTATGTCCTTTAAGTATTGTGGCTATTATACTGACTGAATACATAGCACATTTCATCTAGAATTATTCTTATATTTCTTTAGTGAATCTTGAAGGAAACAGACAAGGTAAACACAACTATTGGTTTTTACTTGTGAAGAGAACATACAGTTGACAAACACTTCAAATAAAGATGTTATTTCATAAACACACTAAATTACGAAGGCACTGATAATACTAGATACACATTGCGCAACATGAGTATTATGCTTGGAATGGATTCGACCTGCAGCATCTATTGGAGGATAGAGTGACTTAACATATAATAATTCTACGTTGATATGATCATAAAATAATTGAATGGCTCAAGATGTAATGTACACAAGCAGCAGTTTACCTCAGTGAAGTGATGTTACGAACTGGAATGTTAAATGCATTTGAAGAGCGAGCACACTCTTTCCTCGAGTGAGGGGAGGTTCCTTAGTGGTGGGATTTAATTTAATTTAATTTACCTACTTTCTGATTGGCTGTTTACAGTTTTAGTAAAAGTATAAGTTCTGGTTGGCTGCTGATGATGTCTACAAAGTATGACGAATGGGGATTGTTAGCATTGGCTGTGTGTCTATGCTGACAATTGGTTGCAATGGCCTTCAAGCACAGCTTCAGATCCCACGCGTTGCTGTGCAGCCGTAAGGAGCTGGTGTAATGTCACACAGGTATCGTGGTTGATAAAACTCATCAAGTTGCATCGAGCATCTGGTATATTAAGTTACTTGCTGGGAAATCAAGTCCTCTAGACTGTTATGAACGAAATGAAATAAATACTTTAAGCTATTGCTATATTGCAGAAAAGGACTTATGCAACAAAGCAATTGAAAGAGTTCTACAATATGGTCTTAATATGGAGACAAACAACCTGATGATCATAAGTGATTTTCTGTCTGAGAAATGGGAAAACCTATTAGCTGTCCCACTTTATTTACATAAATTGTTTTTTTGGTATGGGAGGGTTTAATGTTCATGAACTGGCATTTATGCTACAATCTGTATGTTAAACCTAAGTAAATCCTTAGTTGGGTCAAAAAGTGTTCTGCATGTCTACATAAACACCATAAATGGTAATTATAATTCGAGAAAGAATGGTGTAAGATAGTGGCTGGTTACTGCCCCCCCCCCCCCCCCCCCCTAGGAACATTAATGGCTCCAGGTAACTCCTTATATGCCTGGCACCAGTATTTACATTAAAATTTGATCTAGTTATCCTGTAACATCTCAGAAATCCACCATGAACAGAAATAGTGACACAGAAATTTAATGCATGTGCCCGACAGATGGTCCAGAGTGAAACCTGGTTCAAGACTCGATCACACTCACCAAAGATAATTAATCTGTTAATAATAGAGCTTGGATTGAATTGTCAAACCAAATATTATCTGTTCACCCAAGAAGGTGTGAGGTTATAGATAAATGTTTATGCTGACACCTCTTTGAAGCAGAGTGAAGTAGGTTGTAGACAGACTAATGTTTTTGTACACATCAGTTGTATGATTGCTAACTGAATGAAAAAACTTACCCTACACCATGCTTGTTCAAAAATTTTGAGAATTACATTATTTCTGGAATAAGATTATAGGACTTTGGTTTAAAGCTTGAAAGATAGGAATTTCAGTGTTTATAATGACATATAAAAGGAAGGTTATTAAAGCTGTGGGTGTCAGAAAGAAGGGACACTAAAAATCATGATAGTAATATAAGTATCAAAAAACATGGTTATTAAAAGTTGAAGCCAGCTGCCAGTACCAGTGACAGCAGGCACACAGTAAGGGGGTGGTCCATTTTGAGGCACCACTGTTCTCCTACCACTAAGGATTATTGACCTAACATACTATCCTGTCAGATTGAAGGATGTCAAATCAAGGTCGGGTTAATTTTTTCTTCGAGATGACCCACATACTCAAAGTACAGAATTCATGGTACAGTTCGGAAGTGACCTATATGTTGTTAACATTTATACCACTGGTGTGACCTGAGAGAAACTCTGATCACTGCAGAAGCAGAACTAAAAGCATCAAAAAACGCAATGATTAAATGAAATCCCCAAATATTAATGGTAAACATACAATTTTTTAAATATAAATACTGTATACGAATGTGAAGAGAGGAATAGGAATTTGTGGAAAAATTGGTGTTGTAATAAATTTACAGGGAATCTCTTAATACTTTAAATAATATAAATAGTTGAAACACTGCGAATATGACTTATCACTTCAATACATACTTGAAAATATTTCTCAATATTGAGAACAGTGTTTGAGTTTGTATAAGTGGTAGTGGGCATGTTTGACCAAAAGATTTATCAGCTAAATGTTGATTGTAGTTATGGGCCGTACAGCCCACATAAAATAATACGTGACACTAGAAGAAGGTAACCAACAATTAACAACAACAACTGGACATAGCACCTATAATGTAGAACACGAATATTACATACACATTACATCAGAATTGAACACTGAATTATCTTAGCCGTCTACTAGCATAGACAACGTTATACACCCGATTATCGTTGTACTATGCATAATGCGAATGTGCATCTTGTGGCTCAAACCACTACGAAGCCACCAGGTGCCATTGCTACCGCACTACCCCCCTAGTAGCAGGCTTGTCGTGGGTGTAACAGCCATCTGACATCAATACAGTGATTAATTAGATTACACAGTGAAACACAAGTTGAAAAATTACATCATTTGTGGAAACTATGACGCCACTCACCGGTAGTGACCAATGTGGAGAAAGTTGACAGTGGAAGTACAGCCACTGATGTCCTCCCAGGACTTGGCCACACCCAGCAGTCGCTGGACACCGTCGTCTTCTGTACACATCAGCGGGCCTCCCTCGTCACCGGGACACGCCATCTTCGACATAAATCGCACATACAAACATGACACAAACCAATTCATCCCAAACAGACTGCTGTTTAAGGAGTGAAGAAAGACGGAATGTGACGTCAATTTACATTACTATAGGACTGATCAATGTAACTTAATTCTTATGTGTACTCTTGTGGAAAGCAGTGTGCAGGTCAATTTCCCACGTAAAATAGTGAAACTGGTATCTGTTGTCTGTTTAAAACACTTGTAATTCTTCTTTTCTTTAATGCCACAGTGTTTCGTTCGGGATTTGAATGAAGTTAAATGAATAGTTCTTCACCTTTCTGTGAAAATGTTAGTCGCTTAAGATTCTATAGTACTCTTTTTGACACTCTAACCAACCAGTAACACATCAGAGAGTTCGACTGTTAAGTTTAGATCGTTGGGCAAGAAGACTTCCGGAAGAGCAGTGGAAGTGATGGGGCTTCAAGTGAGAGAGGAGGGAGTGATGAACTGAACGGTCAGTCATGAGAGTGGTTAGTGTGGAACTAATTTATAAAGCTCAAAAACATGATTCGACTTAACCTGACCTCGAGTGTGAGTGATACTGTTGAAATTCTGGATTATGAGGTGATCAACTGACCAGACTTGATATCTAGTGTGAATCGGTAATTCTGACATGATTGTATGGTCAAAACTTCTAATTGTAACACAGCATTCATTAGCTTCCCAGTACTCAAGATAATGTGTAAATTAAAGCCTTTAACATTGAAAGCAGATTATATTACTTAATACTGAAGCATTTTTAGAGGCAAAATAGGAGTGGCACAATGTCATGGAGTTGAACCAAAAACTAGAATGAAAAACGTCACTAACAATTCAATGGGTTCTATGATAAAATGATAAGCATTTTTATGAAATGGATATAGAGTCAAATTGTTTTCATTTAAAACAGCAACTTAGTTTGAAAGTTATTTTTGTTAGCGGCTAGGATGAGTAAAATTGTTAGTCAGTCAGGTGACATCATGCTCCCGAGTGTGGATAATAGTATTTAAGTAAACAACAAAAAGGCACCTATTTAAACAAATAAACAATAACAACAGCAAAGTCTAATCAACAATAAACAAACTTTATAACACTCCATATCGGTTTGCTCTTTGATAAGGAAACTTCCATACTTAGCAAATTTTACCAAAATTTAGTTATAATTATAAAATTATTTTAAAGGATGAGATGAAGTGGACTTTAGTAAACAACCTTTTAAATTCTGTGTGTAAACGAACTTTTATTAAATTTCTTCAGGTCTTCATTTCATGTGATCATAGCGGATTGATTATTGGGGATTTCATGATTCTTGAGTGGAAGTGAGTGATTGTGACTTTCATGTTGCAGTAATCTTCATCTTCATATAAGTCTAATTTACGAACGGTATTAGAAATGTAATGCATGCCTGATATCAGTATTAACTTCAACAATTTATGCAAATATATTGAGTGACTTTCGCTTAACTGTTTTATGATTGACTTTTCCACCGCGACTCTTGCTGTGTGTTTCAAATACAAGTAAAGTCATGACTGATTAGGAAAGAACTTTGTAAAAGGATTTATCATTAGTATCAGGATAAGGAATACATTCCCAGTCATTGCTGATGAGGATGTGTCTATACCCCAGGAGACATTTTCTTGTTATATAATCTTGGCTATGGTTCTCCGCCTCAAAATTAGTAATTTTTTCCCCATGATGCATGCAATGCAGAGAGACAAAAACTTATAAAGTTGACCTCTGCATCATTGGGAACCATGTAAATTATTATGCTAAAAAAAATTTTATACCGTATGTTAACTTATTATACTAGTTGTCACTGTGTAGTTTCATTGAAATTCAGAAGTAATTGTTTGCTTGGTAACTGTTTTCATTTTTCTGAAATGATCAGTGACATTATTAGCAGGCACTTTTTCAATATGCACTACTGCAAAAGAGTAATTACACACACAATGTACATTAGAAGTTGCTTTCTAATGGAGCTTTAACATCAGTGGCTCTGTCTCAAGCTTTGTCACGAGCCGGTGATCACGATTGTGCTTTGAGGATGAATGCCATGTCCTGCTTGTCTGGTGGTTAGGTTAAGCTATACTCTCACCGCTGGTGCCGCCTGCTGCCCGCAGACCAGAGCACCCGCAGCATCCGCCCGGCACGGCACCCTCGCCACCGCGCACACCATGTCGTCGTCTTCGTAGTCGCGGCTCCCGAACCCGAAGCCGTACACGTCGCACGAACTGTTCCAGCCGTCTGGCAAGCTGCACACCACAACAATACACTAACCAGAATGTCGGTTGGTTGGGTTAAATAGTTTGATATGTATAAGTTCTCTTGTATGTATTTTGTAGGTAATACTAGCCATGTTCTTCACTGTGTTAATGAGTGGACAATTAAAATACCGGTAGGCAACAGATTTATATTAAAAGTTTTTAGAAGATCATCAGATTAGTTCCTTTGGTGGCCAACTGACTTAGTGAGATTTAAAAGTTAGTATTGATACTGTTAGGCGCTAGCTGTGCATGGGGGATTGCAACACTTTGCCTAAACTTTGAACATAAAGTTCATGACCTGTGTAGTCTTCTGGTACCTTAATATTTAATAAAATGGTTTGCCACGGGTTTTCATTATAGGCCCTAAACAAGTGCGGTATAACTAAATAAGTTTTCTTGAAACAGTTCTAGAATCACAAAATACTTATATTCTTGAAAAGTTCACTCTTACATTGTCGGTACCTGAATTACGAACAAGACATCAGATAACAGTTCCATAATAGACTGACAGGCTAAGCACACTCAAACGAGAAGACAAACTCACCAAGTCCCCCTAACTTTAGTGAGAATACGATTACGCCATGTTACTATGTGCCGCAACAACTACCGCGTGGAGCAGTTCACTCTGCGAACTGACACGAAGTTAACGGTTTCAAAGCTGGTGGAAGCCTAGGCAATTTCAAGATGGCTGCAGCGACTTTTATCAACTTTTCAATTCCTATGAAGTCAGCAAATTCCTTCAGAAATTAATATCTCCCAATATACTAAATGGTTTAACTTGCAATTAGTACAGGGGCTTCCTGTTATCATATTCTATCTATTTTAATTTAATTCAACAATAAAAAGGGTTTCTATAAGCTCAAGTCTCTTACGTCACCAGCTTGGCGCAATATATCACACTTCAACAACAATTAATGACACTCTATCTTCAAAATCTTAATTACCTCACTAATGCTTAAAATTTTTACCGATACTACTATATATTCATAATCCTCTCAATTTAGGCTATCTACTGATACAAATTTTTCAATTCTATTCATTTTAGTTAAAAACTTCACTTTTTCTCTTAATTAAACCACTAATTAAAGTTTGCCAAATTAGTTAATTTTACTTTAAAAAAATACTGAACAGTGCAGAATATAGCTGGTGGTAAAAGAACAGCTGTGACTTTACTCAATCCAGAGTTATTTCAAATTTTAAATATTTGCTTTCTTAACAGCATGGTTTAAAACACAAACTAATTAAACTCTCAAATTTTTCTGGACATAATGAATACACTTAAAAATGATTTTCATGACAAGTTTTCACTGTGGAAATGAATGTAGGAAAATCCATTCAAGTTGAAAATTACTTTACGTGAAATTTCTGTCCTTCATTAGCAGCTTCAAAATCACACTATAGGCTATATTACTGCTGGGAATAGCTAGTGGGAATGCTTTTGGTGAGCTAAAGGGTATCTTACAATACACTTTTATGAAAGGTTCACTTATTGATTTTATAAAAGATTCTTCTAGAAATAAACCTGCTCATTTTAGGAAAATTGCTCCTCAAAACGAAAAGATCTGACACTAGTCGATATAAATTTTCTGAAAAATATGGACTTTGAATCCGTTAAATGGAATCCAAGAGAAGTTTTCACAAGATAACCACAATCAAATGATTACCAACTCTCAAACATGGCTAACTATTTAAGCACTTGCCAGAAAAGCTTTCTTCAACACTGAACCCCCATTTATAGTTTACATGTCTCTGACATCAGAAAACTCAATGTGATCACTCAACTGGCCAGTCACGAATTTTCTCAACAAATTTCTGGACAAAACTTTACAAATGTGAAACTTTTGCCATCTTAAAATTTCTGCTTTCGTCTTTTTTCGGCTATAACATGAAATATCACAAAAAATTACCCTGCTACCAATCTTTGCCAATTTCACACAAAATGTTGCCTGAATTCTAACAAGCTTTCTATATAACAAAATTCCATAACTAACCAAAGTGAGCATTAATTTCAATATATTTCCATTTTAATAAAACATCCAATTAACTTCCTAAAAACTTTATTTCATTAAACCTATATTGGTATCTTATTCTTTATATATTCTTTCATTAATTTTGTTGGCTATTAAACTTTCCCTTTTAATTATGAAAATATAAATAAACTACATTTTACTTACAACTATGAAATGATTCAGATAACTTCTCAAATAAAATTCTTCTGAACACAAAGTATATCTCGCAAAATAAATACATTAGCCTTGAAGAAGGTAGAAACACTTTTTGTTAAATATCACCCCATTTTCACTCCTCTCTAAACCAAAAGTGTCGGCTTTCTGGTAACTTTACTAAAGAAAAATACTCCTTACTCAGTCAGAAGACTTTGGAGAAATTTTGATAAATTCTTGTTTTTGTCATCTTAAAGTTTTGAGTGATTACTAAATTTTTTTTTTTTCTTTGAAGTAATGTACGAGGCGTATTCCAAAAGTAAGGTCCGGGGTACAAGATGTCACAGATGATAGGCCTGAATGACGTTTCCCACCTGCAGCGCCATCTACCAACTCCTGGTAAATATGCAGTATTGTTGGCGTGCCGCAGTAGCCGTATATCTATTGTTGAGAGCAGTTCGAAATGGCCGCGACAATCGTAGCTCCCGCCAGTTGTGAAGTGCGCGGTGTGATTAGATTTTTGTGGCAAAAGGATCGTCAGCTGCGGACATCCATCGCGAATTGTGTGTAGTGTATGGACCAAACATAATGAATGAGAAACAAGTTCGACACTGGTGTCGAGAATTTCAAAGTGGTCGCACAGATGTGCACGACGAACAGCGGAGTGGCAGGCCCAGTATTCGGACCGACGACATCGTCGAGCAAGTTAGCCAAAAACTGCGAAGTGATCGGCGTTTGACGATTAGTGGTCTGGCTATGGAATTCCCAAATGTTGCTAAAACCTCAATTTACAGGATTGTCACTGAAGAGCTTGGATATCGGAAGCTTTGTGCGCGGTGGGTGCCAAAACTGCTCACCGCTCAGCACAAAGAGCAACGAATGCATAGCGCACGACAATTTTTGGAGCGCTATAGACAAGATGGAGACAGTTTGTTTTCCCAAATTGTTACGGGAGACGAGACGTGGATAGCGTACACCAACGCAGAATCAAAACAACAATCAATGCAGTGGCGCCATTCCGGTTCACCCAAACCAAAAAAGTGTAAGCAATCGCCGTACACGAATCGCAAAATGATGGCTTCCGTGTTTTGGGGCGAAAAGGGCGTCCTTTTGATCGAATTCATGGACCGTGGGACAACCATTACAGCTGACGTGTACTGTGCAACGCTCACCAAACTGAGACGTGCCATCCAAAATCGACGCCGCGGGAAACTGTCGTCTGGCATCATCCTCCTGCACGACAACGCACGCCCGCATACCGCTTCCAAAACCAAAGAGAAGATTCAAGAGTTTCGTTGGGAAATCCTAGACCACCCTGCTTACAGTCCAGATCTTGCACCAAGCGACTATTTTCTCTTCCTGCATTTGAAACGGTGGCTTGGTGGACAACGATTTCAAACCGATGAAGAACTCAAGACGAGCGTTACCAATTGGTTCAGGTCCCAGGCGGCAGACTTTTATGCCGAGGGGTTAAAGAAACTGGTACAGCGTTACAGAAAGTGTATAGATATGAACGGCGATTATGTGGAAAAGTGAACTAGATATGTAGTTACATACTGACGTTAATAAAAACCTTGTATCCTGAACGATGTTTTTATTATGATCAAACGGACCTTACTTTTGGTATACGCCTCGTATTTATGCTGAAGCAAACATCTATTTTCCAGCATAATACATAAGGTCGAATTATTGGCATTCAGCAATGTGATGTTGTTAATTTCTCTCACACTGTGAGATTGACTCAGCTGTATGGACATTTTAACAAAATGCAACATTCCATCTTATAGAAGAGACAAAACTCATGCTTTAATGATCAAATTCTCACAGGATTATAATGTACCAGCTGGCTGTACTACTGAACTGGTTAATAAGATTGTACCAATTGGAATTGCTTAAGAAAATTACGCACAAAGTAATAGTTCGTTAACATAAATAATAAATGGTACACGAAAACACTTTACCCATTTCCTGTTAAACGGTTAAATAGATTAGTTCATAAATACATGGTGTTTGTCAGATTCCTTCTCCCCCCTCTCTCTAAAAAAGTAAACCATGCCATATACTGTATCAAAACTGTGCCTTCAATTACAACTATTGATGATATTCAGTGTCAAAAGGATGATAGACATATGGCGAAGTATACTGCCATCATAAAAATAACTAATTCTTGGATTTCACAATCTATCTTATGTACTGTTAGCGACTTGTTTAGATTTGGCTACAAGCCAAGACTTACACGATTTGGTTTGAGAGCAGGGCCCATGTGACGGTGTGTGTCTTGAGGAACGATCCCTTGACCATCACTAGCATGAGTCCGTCCTCGTGCTCCAGGTAGTCAGAAATCTTCAACGCCTGAGTTTCGGCGTCTATGTCTGATACGTTCAGGTACTGCACGTTGCCCGCGTAGACCCACGCTGCACAAAAATCCGTACTCAGTGTGTGCTGTTAAGGACTTTTGGATGGCACAAAAGAATTAACATTTTTTAGCCAAAAGTAATGTACAGAAGTTATGCTAATAGAACGAAAAATTAGCTCCTAGTTTAAACATACATCTAGCTCTCTAGCACAGTGCAAGAAAGCCATTTACCACCACATAAAGTCCGAACTCATAATGCAATCATTAGCAGGTCATACAGCAGCAAACTTTGATCGCGTGAACAATTCAGCAATGGGAGGTTTCTCACTGGAAGAACTGGTGGCACAAATGTTTGGTGTAAAGAAATCAATGATAGTGCTTCGTGAATGGCATTTACGAGTACACCTCACACCGGTGAGACAACTGTGAGCCTATGGATCGATTTAAACGAGACTGCATATGTCCCTAATTAATGTTATCACCTAACCTATCAAATACATCATAGCTAGTTTAGTAACTTATTTTCTGATCATATATTGGCAGATCTGTAAATATAAGTTAAAAAAAAAAAAAAAAAAAAAAAAAAAAAAAAAAAAAAAAAAAAAAAAAAACGCAGAATAACCTTCACCCAGTCAAAATATTAAGCACTTTTTTTCTGTCTTCAGTCTCTAGACTGGTTTGATGTTATCCACTATATCTTCCTATTTGCTTACTCGACTCACATCCATGTGTGCAGTTGCACTTGGATAAAAAAACTTCAAGAAATGAAAGTTTATGTTATGTTGACACCCTGACAAATAACCACTGGTCTCTCATATCTTCCATAGAAATGTATCTCCTTAATTATCTGTTTAGCTCTTTCAACTTAATGTAATGTACAGAAGTTATACTAAAGCAACCAGGAATCACACAACATAATGATTGAAATAGTGGCTGCCACAACACATATTACCTATTAAGAAAAAACCTTAATCCACAACCCGAAGGTTAATTGGATCCTCCCGAAGAGGTACACTAAGGCATTGTGTCAGAGGTAGGATGGCCAGTTCCTTCCTCTGGGACCTGCACTTTAAGGTGGAATCCGAACAACTGAACATCCTGGTGCGACTCTCAAAAATTCCTGTGCCCACTGGCATTTTAACTATGGACTGAAGCAGTGAACTTTTGAAAGCAAGTGCCTTAACCACTGAGCCACGAGACTGTTCTAAAACATGTAGCCTTTATGATGATATATTTATTACACAAGCTATCTCCTGAAATAATTAACTTGAAGGAATTATTATGTCTTTAGCCCAGGGACAATTTGGAATACCAGACAGTGTGTGTTACCTTAATATTGAAGAGATGATTACAGAGTCGAAGATGGTGAGTGACTGCCACAGCAATGCGCTTGCGAGTGTCGACTGCTAGGAAATATAATGGGATCTCTTTCTAATTGGTTACTGCCTTTAAGTGGGGGTTACATTACCGTTTCTTGATAGGGTTAAAGATGTACTATGTTAGAGGCAAAGTGGAGGGTTAAAATCTCAGCACTGACTTGTAACATATTTTAATAATTTGGTAGTTAGATGCAGTAATTTAGTGTGGTATAATCCACCATCCTTGAGCTGCCATATTGGGTGAGAAAGCACAGAACATGAAACCGCATACGCAGTTACTTGAATTCTTCATACAAAGACACAGAGCCAGCAGTTTACTGTGGGAGAAACAGTTCTCCAACTGGTCAATTAGAGCTCTGCGTGTATGTTGCGTGATGCAAGTCAGCCAATAGAAAATAGTCACCGCACTATGGAGTGACAGTGTGGGATGAAATTCTGTACCGGCTCTAGTCACAGAGTTTCTCTAAAGACCACATAATAAATCTGCCAAGCCTTAAGCCAATGATTTAGGCAGTATTAGAAAATACTTCACCACCACAACCATCTCTTTGTATGCTCAAAGGGCAAGGCTCGTACCAAACCTCCCATAATTTTATTCAGCCATTTGGCAATAGTATAGTTTGTTGAGATCAAGAATAAATGACTGTAAATCTCATCTCTGGAGTTCACTTAAGTTCCCTCAACATCATTAGTTAGAGTGTCATTAAGAATTTTCCAGCTAGCCAGAACTCGCAGACACCAACTGGAAACACCAGGAGTTGACGGCAAGAAGGTGGGACGAATCCACGTGCACAAATGGGGTAAGTCGAAGGTAATCTTCGCTCGGCCTTACCACATGACAGGCTGAAAACAAACTGTTACAATGATTATTTCCAGCCTATGAGGGAGAAACATCCAGCACTTCAGCTCCCACAGCCTTGAGGCAGAGTTTGACATTACAATCACTCTGATAACAGTATGTGTTCCTGTATGACGAGTAGGAACTGGACTCGGCTTGCTTTGGCTCACAGTTCCTAGGCTCAACAAAGCTCAAAGAAATCCAATAAATATTCCTTTTCCTTTCCTCAACTATTAACCCGTAATCGGCAGATTGCTGCAAAGGCAACATTATAGAAAATGGGCTCCCACTCAATAGGCAGCACTATGGACTACAGACTCCCACTGTATAGATGGCACTGAAGACAACAGCCATAGGGACTTTCCCTTGACCTGTCAACCAAATCATAGCTATTATGATTGCTATCCATTTGATTTCTGATACACTGTAATGGCATTACAATTCGGATTGCCACAGTGTGCACATAGTACCTGCAGATGTTGGCTGAAACTGAAAGTTTGTCTTTCCACAACATTAACTGGAAGCAAACCCATGAAGATTATATTTCAGAGATACACAGGAAATCATTCATTCATACATCAAATACCTCTATGAAATGGAGATTCACCAGCGAGTAAGACATTTGGTGAAGGTTGGACCAGTGAGCGCCTTAACCTCCCTACAGAGATGTCGACATTGTTCCTCGCTTCTGTATGATCTGTCACAACATTGTCAGCACACAAGATAATCATATTCTGTGATGTGGCAGTTTAGCACTCCTCCAAGTATACATCCATTATGCCTGCCAGTTTTGAACTTGATTGTAATGCTTACGAGTGGAGCCGTTTGGAGCTGACAGCGAAGGTGTCACCAAGATCTTTGGATTGATGGATGCTGCTACACCAGCAAAAGGAAATATGGAATGCTGCAACCCTCCTTCCATCTGGTCTGTATGATGTCAATATAAGGAAAAGAAAGACATTGGATCTTTTGATTAAGATCGGATTTAGTTATGATGTAATCAAAAGCCTTCGACTTTGTATCGCTAGGCAACCCACACTCCACGGACTCCCAAGATTCACAAGGAAGACAAAGTCTTATGTCTGATTGTGAGTGTCATACGTGGTTCTATATATAGTGCTGGTAAGTACATTATGGGAATGATTAACCCATTTATTTATGAATTGTCTCAACCATGTTAGGAATTTAGCCTAATTTTTTAACTCGCTCCAAAAGATGCAGCTATTGGCCACTGATATTATAGTCACTTTTTCTGTCATCTCATATTTCAACAGTAATCTTTCAAGAGAAAATTTACAGCTGTTGTTCATTTTTTTTTTTAACCTAACATCATAGACGTCTTTGAGTTTGTTCTTATTCCAACTTATTTTACCCATGGTGGGGGATTCTACTAACAGACGGACAGTGTTGCAATGGTTTCACCATTAACACTGGTGGTTGACAATCTTCTGAAAGCTCTATGTTAAAGCCAACAAATTTCTACAATTACATGGATAACACGTTTGTCATTTGGCCACATAGTATCCATATTATTTATGAATTCCTGCAACCTCTCAAAGGAATTCCCCCCAGCATCCAAATTACGATGAAATTAGAGGAGAAAGGCAGCTTGCTCATCCTCGCCATTCTTATCTGACAGTGACCGGATGGAGCCCTATGCTGTGCTCTGAAAACCCACAGATATGGAATACTTCTTACAAGCCGGCAGTTTCCACCACAATGCACCAAAGAATGGTGAGTTGTACACGTTATTGTGTAGACAAGGGACTTTACTGATGCCGATAACCTCTAAGTGGAAACTGAACATTCTCACCACACTTTCAGGAAGAATGGATATCCTGATCAAGTGAAAAAGTGGGTATTTCAGGGAAAGGCACAAAAACCTGCTACAGAGCAAGAAAATAAACCACATACTTTGACCTTCATCCCATATTCGGATAATATCTCTGTAGAAAGGTGGTTGCCCGACATGAAATCAGAGCATATTCTAGACATCTGGACCACCCAGCAAAGGATGATTTGGGATTAAAATCGCCGGGAATTTACAGTGTAACATGTTAGTATGGTAGCACATATACTGGTCACACTATATGTACCATCAAGGCCAGTGTAGTGAGAACTAACAAAATGTCTGGCTGTTTCAGTTGCAGGTAAGCAGGAAATGGAAAATGTTAAAAAAAATGGACTTTCGGAATGTGAAAGTGTTGATCAAGTATTTGATCATATAGGAATTGGTCATTAAGGAAGCTGTATGTACTACTGAATAACAGCATGATTAATAGCAGTGACGGTGGATCCCGAATAGAGTACTGCAACTCATACTTTACTAACAGAACAGTTTTCACTAGTGTAGGGAACAAATATTCCACATCTTCCGAGATACATGCAATAGTGCCTCTGTTCTTTAATTTATACATGCCAATCACAGATAAAACGCCTGTTGCTATTGTAAGAGACAATTTTAGGTAAATTAGAAAAGTATAAGGTGGTTGATTCGAGCAGCAATGTGGGTCACCGAACTCACGTGCTGAGGTAACGTGAGGCTCGGATTGACAGCAAGCAGTCACGCGTAAATGTTCTGGAAGCACCACCGAACATTGTGGACAATGTCTGCCAAATAAGCGGATCTCACCGATCACACGGGTTGACGTGTGACGGTCGGGAACATCATCTTAATCTGCAGACTTTTGTTTCACTTCTCCAAAATTTTGAACACATTTTTTCCATCAATCTGCAAGTTTGAAAATATCCTTACAACAGACACTGGCAGACATTTTCAAGACAAACCAAATGTTCACTTACTAATTAATGCACGGTGTAAGGGTAGCGTTAACATCAAGAGTGCTAGACCAAGTGGGAGCGGCCCTGACTACTGTTGAAGTAAACATCACCATGTAAGTTAAATCCTCATTACCACCCAAGATCAACCACCAATGCCCATGCATCCTTACACAACAATTAGCTGGCTCTTTAACCACTAAAGCAGTCCATTACACTATTTTAATGACAACACTGCAATCCTTGTATAGTCATGACAGTAATCTCACATCAACAACAGATCACAGCACATGCTTAATGTAGTCAATTATTTGAGAATTAAAGTCAATGTAGATACATGCAAGGAACTCATATTTATACAAAGATGTAGGAAAAAATGAGTCATGCACACTGGGGACTGATAACATTACACAATCAAACCATACATTTCCGAGAAGAAGTATCTTGGAGCTCAACTCAGTCTGAAGCTATCATGGAAGCTCTGCATAGACTTCATGGTTAGTAATCGCAAACTAAACAATAGACTCAAACAACTGTACTCTATGCCTAACAGGACTATGTAAGACCCTAAGCTGATACCGGGGTTGTAGTATCGGCTTAGTACCTTAACTAGCAGTTCAATCGAATTAAAAGTTCTGTGGAATTTTGACAAAATAATTTTAACTTGACCATGTGCCTGCCTGGATACTCAACTAAAATGCTTAATGGTCGCCACCAAATTTGTTCAAACCACAAACTTAGAAAAGGTTGAAACAGTTTACTATGAAATCACAAAAAAGTTCACTTGGACAAATTTTAGAGTTTATTTAAGAAGTCACATTTTCAAAATTAGCATTATACAGTTGAGTAGGCGATCGAACACTCGTTTCCAGAAAATTGTAGGTTGTGGAGAGAAATCATACCGAACGACCCCCTAAGAAAATTTAAAAGTTCTTAGTAGTTATTAAAGTAGCAGTCTTTTACAACGACACCCAACATGGCCGACATTGAGTGCAAGTTTCCACCAGCCGCCTTCCCGCTATCGCAGATTACCACACATAATGCTCCAGGAGAAAAGACGCCGTGAGGTTGCGGAATGACCTTTTATAGAAACCTCCCAAACCAATGACGTAAGCAACTGTACAACACCTTTCTGCTGCCGCCTAACAAAAAGTGTGTATATTTCACTAAACGATCTAGATTATAAAAAATGTTCAAACTTTGACAGTGTGTAGACTTATCTGCAAGATGCCCAAAGGATGTTTAGTGAGAAATTTTGAATGATTAGTTTTAATTTGCGTAGTGATACCAGGTCTTTTAGCAAGTGGGTATTTACCCAAATGTTTGAATTTATTCAATTTTTTCGAAGTTCTGCTGAATTGCAAGTTACCTAGATAAAATTAGTGTCAACATGTTCTCCAAAAATTCCTGAGTTTAATGGTGTAAATTATACCGAGATTGGTGTCGGGATAATGAAATTACAGCTTAGACAAGATCTGGTAAATTAACTGTTTAGAAGTCATATGGTTTTTCGTTAATAACTCTTAAAGTATTATTAATATCAAAAAGGTAAAATTATTGGAGTTTTCTTTGGATTTAATTACGTGTTTTAAAAGTTATTTTATCTCTGAAAGTGGTTGGGTTTAGTTGTAAATAATTCTTAAGTGAGACACGTGTGTTCCGTAATGAAATAATCTTTAAAATGTTTATAAAATCTGTTTACCTGAATGGAATGGTCTGAAATTTGGATATGTTAAATTACATTTTTAGTTCTTTCAGGAAATCTACTATTTAGATCGAGAAATTACTAGGAATGTGATAAAAAATGTTAAAAGTGAAGTGCATTTATCGAAGTGTTTAAAAAATTTATTTAAGTTATTTAAAAGGTCAGAAACTACAGAATTTTAGTGAATTTCGCTTTCTTTTGAATTATTTTAAAATTACTGTATTTCACTTAAAAATGTTCAGAAATAGTGAAATGGTCACGTAACAAAAATCTATTATTTGCAAATGGTACAATAATGGATTATCCTATTCCAGGTTGGTTTAAAAGTTTCTTTATTATTACAAAAAGTTTATTTAAATAAGAAAAGAAAGGGAAATTAACCCACCACATACCAAAGTGGACGGATGCGATGAGAGAACACTAATGCTGACAAACAAACAACACAATATTTCGGCATTTGCCTTGCTCACAAATAGAAAAAACGGGCCATTAGGCTCGGAACGTGTGTGCACACCGAACGTTACCCAATGACTAACCGTGTTGTGGTGAAGGGGGGGGGGGGAACGGATAAGGAGTAGACTATCGATATCGGTATACAATGTCTGAGATAATATATTTAATATTTTGGCAGGCGATGGTAAAATGAGCAAATGTAGTAATGGTACGGTATAAACATAGCAGGGGGAAAAAAAAAAAAAAATTAGTGATGGGTTAATTGGAATTTAACGGTGGTTAAGTCCAGGTGGGTGTCTTGTATCCAGGATATTCTGGTACGCTAGTTCCCTTCTCCGGAGTTCTGCTGCAGTGGTGCTGTCAGGGAAAACTCTGACTGCTCTCACAGTGAAACAGTCGTTGAGGTTGTTGGAATCATGGCTATTGGCATGTTCTGGTACTGGAAGGTACAGGTTACGAGTATGGACTGTTTGTCTGTGGCCATTCATTCTAACAGAGAGTTGCTGTGTGGTGAGGCCTATGTAAGAACTGGTGCAAAAGCGGCAAGTTAGTTGGTATATCAGATGAAGTTTATTTAATGATTTTATTAAATGATTTTATTAAATGCTGTGGGTATTTAATGCTTTTAAAATGATTTATTTACTAAATTAGGTTGTGGTATTAGCTGCTTTATGAAACATTTCATGTCATAACGTGTGTATGCAATGAAAACTATATGTTTAAATGAAAGCTTTCTCCCTCCTTATACTTGAGGCTAAGAAACTAGAATTTACCAAAATTCTTAGGTGCTTACAACTAATGCTCAAACAATGAATGTAGCACTCACACACAGCTCCGATTTGGGGGTATTCCACTATGTCTCACATTTGGAGAGTGCAATTAATTCAAAACAAAGTACTCTGAACCATAGAAAATGATCTACAAGGAATACAAACATCCAATTTATACTAAACTTCTGATTTGTGGCAAGTTATTAAGAATCTTAAAAAAAAAAAAAAAAAAAGAAGAAGATTAACAGAAAAGCCTTGCACAATCCTAATCATGTATTATGAAATTTTACGTGGTACTGGCAATATCTTAGCCAGCCATCTCTATTTCCTTACCTATCTCATTCTTTTAATTTTCCATAGTGTAAAACCTTGCCACGTTTTTCCTGCTGACACTGGCTCACCTATAAAATGTTTCCTCTCTCTTTATATGAAGGACCTATACAAATGAGAAGATGCGTGGCGAGAATGGAGGCACCCTCATAAACAAATAGAACGGCACTGCAGTCCCAATTGTCGCAGTGCGCACATAGGATAAGATGAAGGCAGCGAATGCTGTAGAGATCACCTTTCCACAACACCATTGGGCATCAAACGCACATACATTATATTTCAGCGATACGCTGTAAAACCTTTGTTTGCACATTTCTCTAAATGTTATGTCTGAACTTTAACAGTAAAAAAAGACACTAGCTTGATTCAAAATTGTGCAGCTCTGCACAGTACTTCCTAACTGTATCGAAACACTCGACTTATCGTGATGCGACACTCTTAGTCTGTACTGACAAGAAAGTGTGTGGCCGGCACGAGGCCGGCAGGGAGAAACGAAGCTCAGTGCGGCAGACGGTGACAGCAGGCTGCACGTGCATATCAAGTGGGTGTGCAACATGCACACCCATGGCGCAAGTCCCCTCTGCACAATTCCCGCCTGTTTTTGGAAAGTCGGTTCCTGCAACAGAAAAACCGCTGCAGTTGTTTAGAGTGTCTAAAAAAGAAATTAATCTTAAAATTTCCAGTTAAAATAAATGGAAGAACTGTTGCAATATTTCAATAATTATGGAGAAAAATTATTCATTATCTATACTCCATAAGGTTAGCTCATTTGATTACACAAAGCAAAATAGTAACAATGTTAAGGAAGACTGCCATACAATATGTGTCAAGTCACATCTGAGTAATCCACTTCTATTATTCTCAGAGACTAAGAGAGGTAAATATTGTGAGTTACTGTGTTCGTATAGTTTTTGTTTACTTTAATGCACTGTTGTATCATATGGCAAACTTACAACTTAATTGTGGTTTGAAGATAAGTCCTGCATGTTATATGCTGAATATGTGTGAACTAGCTAGCCGTTGGACTCACCCATTTAACGATCGGTTTTCCATTGCTTCAGAATGTATCACAGCTTACACATTCTGTCAATGCTGATTCACGCATAAAATCAAGTTGAGTCAGGGCTAAGATAAAAAAGAAGTCAAGTCAGGACAATGATCAAAAACACTACAAATGCAATCTCGCTGCATGGTTTGATCAAGTCAGGGGAAGACAGGTCGACCTGAAGATGGTACCGCAACCAATCGACAACGGTCAAAGATTGGAGCACTTCTGATTTGATTTGGCCAGACTGCTAGTGAAATCACTCGGGAGTCAAGTCAAATCACCAAGACGATGAACACCTCATAGAGCTTGTTCAGCATTTCAGTGAACTCTTGTACTCATTAAAAATATTCTGATTCATCTCACAAAATTATAAATGGATTAAAGTCATAAATAAAGTACTCAAATGAAGAAAGAAAGTACTTTATTATGCTACAAGGGTTATAAAACTGCACAATGTTCTACTAGCTTACAAGTGGGTCTGGATGAGTAATACACCTGTTGCCAGTAGTTCTTCCAGAGGCTTGCATCAGCAGTTACCACAGGAGAAAATGGGTCAAACCAAGAAAAATCACTGACAAGAATAAATTGCAGGGATATGAAATTAAATTATGACCCTTATATCCTCTGACAAAATTAAACTCCACATTTGGTATTATTAAATATTTTGTTTTTGATTTATAGACGGTCATGTCGTGAAGATCTGAAAGGTGTATAATGTCAACTAGCAGTCAACTTTATGGACTCTCTGCTTACAACCAAAAAAAGCTGTGGTTTGGTTTGCCTTAACTAACTACATAGCAGTTGTTGAGTGATGTATCCATTAATACATTTTTGCAGTGCTGAAGTTTACAGAGCATCCATGGTTGGATTGTAGTCTAGTTTTGGCAAAAATCTTTTTTTTTTTATGTAAATTTTGTTTGGTGCTATTGCACCTTGGAATTAACTGGATAAATTATGCCACATTGTTTCTCCTTCTTCTTGGATGAATATTGCCACAGTTGTTTTGATTTCATTAGCAGAATTTAAAGGAAGTCCATTGCGTTGAGTAATGGGTATGTTATACTTCTACTAGCTGCAGACTTTGCCAGCTGGTCTGCTTTCTGATTTCCATTAATTCCCATGTGTGTTTTGACCACGTAAATACCGTCTGTTTACCCATTTCTTCTAACCTGTAACAATCTTGAGGATCCTGTATATCAGATGGCACCTCTGTGCATTGCTGTTGGGGTGACGGAGGGACTTAGAAGTGCTTCTAGAGTTGGACAATGCAGCCATTTCAGCAGTGAAGATTGAAGCTGGGACCCTGTGTTTTGAGAGAAGGCACTTTAACCACTCACAGACCAGTCCACTCGATGTTAGTGTAGAATGTAGATGGTCGTAATGTAATGCTTTGCAATTAAATGGGAATCGATGTCGGTAGTAAGCCTCACTGGTTGGTCAGCGTTCAGCGTCTGAATGCCCATTAATAATAAGGAAGGAGGTAATTGTTTTCGATGAACTGTTATTCTATTCTGTTTTACCATCCTCTCTACTATTTTGAACAGAGGTGGCAATAGCACACTTGTTCTGAAGGCTGAAATCGTTGAAGGATTTTTCCAGGCTTTGGGATCAAAATTATTCTTATAGTTTTTAATCCCATGATTGGAAGTCTTTTATTCCATGTATTTTGGAAGTATGGACGTTTGATCAATCCATAATGCACATTGTGCGTACCTGGAGCAGTATTCCTGTTTTTCTTGGATCTTATCTCATATTCCTCCATAGTATTGAAATAGGGTCATTGGAGTCGTCAATGTGTATTAAGTTGAAGACTGAATTGACAGAAGGATGCTTCAGCGTTTGTTTCATTATATTCGCTGATATATAAGCTGGTATTGTATGAGCTGTATTGGTTCCAAGTTTGTAGTTTTTTCTGTTTACCATATATCAGTAAGTGACATGTTTCTGTTCTTATTCTTCTTCTTAAGTCACCTTCTCCTATTGGAGGTTGGCGGTCTGTGCATGAAACTGCAGCATGGAAAACCTCTTCTGACATGCAATTGAACCATCTCTGAATGTCCTTCAGCCACGAATTCCTTCTCCTCCCAACAGATCTTTTCCCTTCAATGCAAAATCATTCTAGACCTCTTCTCAGATCACCATCTTGAACAGCTCGTAACTGAACCAACGCGATGCCTCAATGGTAACGAAAATATTTTAGATATAGTTGTTACAAATAGGTCCGAACTATTCACGGATATTTCTACCACCGCAGGAATAAGTGATCACAAAGCTGTAATTGCTACAGTAAAACTAACAACCACGCGCAGAAAGAGAAAAGAGAGGACCGTTTACAGATTCGAAAAGGCTTCAAAAGAGTGTTTTAGAGGGTATTTGAGGCATAATTACCACACCTTCTCAGTAGCAGGAGGCACCGTTGAAGAGAGGTGGCATTGATTCCTACATATACTCGGGGAAGGTATTAACTTGCATATACCGAAATGGACAATCAGGGAAGAGAACGATCCCCCGTGGTACACATGGGAGGTTAAAAGGTTCCTCAAGAAGCAAAGGAAGATACATGCACCATCAAAAAGGACGATGCATCGGACTGATTTAGATAAGTTAGAGGAGATAAGGGGACGTGTTAAGAATGCGATGCATGAGGCATTTAATAACTTCAGTGAAAATTCTCTCTCTAAGAGCCTCACAGAAAACCCTAAGAAATTTTGGTCGTATGTAAAAAAAAGTTAGTTGTAGTGGGAACAATAAGCCAGTTATAATTAAAGACGGACGGGAGGTTGAAGACAGCCGCGGCAAGGCTCCCTTATTTAACACCGAATTCAAAAATTCATTCACGCAAGAAAACATGGAAAACATACCCACTTTGCCACATCGTGTGGAATTAGAGATGGATCCGATAGAAATTGATAGCGTAGGAATTGTAAAGCAATTAAAACTCCTGAAGTGGGGTAAAGTGCCGGGTCCCGATGGTATACCGGTAAGAGTATTTTCTGAATACGCGGAGGATATTGAACCATTTCTGTCAGATATATTCCGTAAATCACTAGAAGAGAGAAAAGTACCTTCTAGCTGGAAAATAGCCCAGGTAATTCCCGTTTTTAAGAAAGGAGATCGGAGTGATCCTAGGAATTATCGACCCATATCTCTAACATTGGTCTGCAGCAGAATTCTGGAACATGTCATATGCTCGAACATAATGAAGTTTCTAGATGAGAACGAGTTACTTACACCATGTCAACACGGATTTCGGAAGAAGAGATCGTGTGAAACACAATTGGCCCTATTTTCCCACGACATAATGAAAGTTATCGATGCAGGTTCGCAAGTTGATGCAGTTTTTTTGGATTTTCAGAAAGCTTTTAATTCTGTGCCACACAACCGACTTTTAGCGAAGATTCGAGCTTACGGTATTTTGGCTCAGATTTGCGAGTGGATACGTGATTTTCTAACTGGTCGATCACAATATGTCGTTGTTGACGGGGAAGCCTCTTCTAAGATAAATGTTACTTCGGGCGTTCCTCAAGGAAGTGTAATAGGTCCACTTCTTTTCTTAATATTTATAAATGATCTAGGTGAAAACGTCAAATGCTGGTAGTGATTGTTTGCCGACGATGCGGTTATCTATAGGGAAATAAGGTGATTCATGTGACGGGTTGGGATGTGACCACATCTTTCCCCCTGCCATATGTCTCGCTCCACATGACTAAGACTAAAGTCGAAATATTGTGCAATTCGTTTTTGTGTTTTTACGTGTCTCGCCCTACTGCCTTCATCTGTGGTAAGTGACGGGTAACTGTTTATTTTCCCTATCCTATCTTATTTTCAGTGCCTCGTGACAGTTTCTTTGTTTCCTTTATCTAATTTTCATTTATGCAACACAAACATTCAACCATTACAAAGATTCTCTCACATTTCTTGCAGCCATTTTATTGTTCATATACTTTCTAATCCTGTTTCTCTTCTTCATCTTTAACATTTTCATGGATTCTCCTATCATGTAATAGTTACACATTTTCCTTTCAGTTTCATGGTCTCAACCTATTTAATTCCTTTCTTACAATAGCTTTAAGTCTCCTAAATGTATTCTATTCGTCATCAGGTCAATTTCTTCAATAACTTCTCTCGGCAAGGTAGGGAAAAATTTGCTAGCCTTAGGCATTAAGAATTCTTACACAACCATTTACTGTGCCCAAGAATTTATTTCTAATCTGATTTTTTGTTTGGTAGTTTCCTCACTTCTAGTCAGTCTTAATGTATTCGATTTTAGTGAGCATTTCATTTTATCATACTGCAATCACTCTGTATATGCTTCCGAGAATGCTAAATTGTTGATAAACTGGGTTTTGAGCATGTGTTTAGCAATGAAATCATCTGGCTCTGGAATCAACCATGCGTGCTAGTTCTTATTGATAGTTGTATCAAATTCAACCTTGTGTCACATTTAAGTTAAAAAAAAAAAAAGTAAATAGTTTGAACCTTTGACACTGAGGTTTACCATAATAAAGCACTAAGGTAAGCTAATTGGTGAGACCTATATGATCACTATGCTTACACATTTAGTACAGTGGATAGTTTGGTCAAATTGGTATGCAGGAGGTTACAACAGTCCCAGATTGAAATACAAAACATCACATGCATCTACAGTCAGATTGGAACTTAAACAGTTCCCTGTTAGGTTAAATCAAATTTACTACCACTGGTAGTCCATGTTTTCATTCACTTTTAAACACACTTAATAAAACTAATAATAATAAATTTAGTGCTAACTAAGAGTGGTTACTCACTAGACTTTGCGTTACATCAGGAAAGTCAGCCACATTCTTCTTGATCCAATTGCTGCAACAAATAGAGAATGCATTAGTAAAGTCACAGCACATAGAACATTTTAAAATGATTAGTAACTTCTTGTACAGATGCTGAAGGAGTTGGTTCAATATGCTGTTTCCGTTGGTTCTTTCAGTATTCAATTTCAGGGTATTTAATACCTTGAAAGCACTCGTGAATACACTAAGCCTTAGAAGGCCACTTGTTGTAATCAAATTAAATTAGTCTTTCGCTATCTGTTGGTTGGAATTGTATCAAGTGGTATGCTTCACACATATTTCAACGTTTTTCATTCCATAGTTTATGTGCTATCTCGGTAATAATTATGATGAGACTGTTGGCTGAAGATGCAAAGGTAAGATACATTTTTATCCAATAGAATTAGCTAGGTGACAGTGATAGTGATTCAGTATATAACACGGAGAATCACAAGTCTATAGCTTAAGTCATTCGTGAAACTGTGATGTTGCTCACCGGAAGTGACCAGTGTGGAGAAACTTGAGGTTGGAAGTACAGCCCTCGCTGTCCTCCCAGGGCATGGCCACACCCAGCAGTCGCTGGACACCGTCGTCATCTGCTCTGCAGAACAGTGGACCTCCCTCATCACCAGGACACGCCACCTTCAATATAAATCACACACACAATCGTGACTCACAGTCATTCAGCCCAAAGATTTTTGATTTTTTTTTTTTTTGGGAGTGTGCGAGATTTTAACACTTGTATGCAATGTTTGTTCAATTACGATACATGGCGTTCTGGACACTAAACTTTCCATAGCAAAGCTCTCACATTGCAAAGACCTTTCTCCCGTAATCATATGCAATAGACTAATTATAACCTATAACCTAATTATAGCCTATGACAGAAATCACTATTAAGCTTATCTTAGTTAAATAATATCTCTAAAATAGAATTTTAGTCTCCCTTGATTCTCAGAATAATATTTAATCAAAGATGGACTTTGTACAATTTAACATATGAGAAGTGTGAGCTTAATTTTCAACGCAAATCCTCAACAGACTAATCACAACAGTATGCTGCATTAGTTAATAAAACTCCCAGTTCATATTTTCTTGGATCAAACAAAATGAATACTTTCACACTTTTCTGTGCAAATATTGTGAGTGGGAGCATAATGATTGAATGTAAACTTTTCAGTTGTGTAGCCGTATGGTGCCATGGAAACAGAGTGCTTCGTCAGCTGGCTCTGCTGTCTGTAACCATCATGCAGATGTTACAAGCCTGCCTGTGACTGCTTAGACTGTCTTAGCAATACCAGGGTTTTTCCATATTACTGTTGTCTGAGTCTTGTTTTCTTTGAACTCCATTTTTGCCTCATTCATAATTTGAATTTGTTATCATGCCAGTTAATTCGTGATGGATTTTTCTATTAAGATGGTGATTAATGGTGACATTGGGTCAGTGACTGTGGCTAACTGTTCACCTTTTGTGTCTCTGCAATGAAAAACGTGGCAGGGCTTGCTGAGGCGGCCACGCCGTTCTTGGCAGGCGATTGACGCTGGAGTGGATATATGACAAGGTGCAGCGGGTGGCATATGGCTGTTGGGTGCCATGCTGGCCTGTCTGTGAGGGTGGGGGACAGCTACTCTCGTTGCTCTCCAACCTGTTTGACACATCATTGCTAAGAGTGAGCACAAGTTTTTGCGTGTGCGCAAGTTTATGCATGTGCATGAATCACCTTCTATTTTATTCTGTTACCTTTATTTGCATTGTTTGGGTCTGAAGTTTTAATAATGCTCTATGGTGTGGCTTGTACTGCAATCTACACTGCAACTGCTATTTTCCAAGATAGATCTGCAATCATAGTAGTAATTGTCTCCATTAGAGACTACACCATGCACAGCAGGATTTCATTGTCATTTCTTTACCTCTTGTCAAGTTCGTGTCAGGTCGGTTCTCACCTGGTCTATTGCCAGTGTAGTGTTGAGGAGCAGCATAAACAACACAAAAGGCTGACGAAATTGGAAAAGATTGAGTTAGCTGAGCGTGCTGAGTTCAATAAAATGATTGTGCTGTCCATGGCTTCTTCTTTCTTGGACTTCATCATAAGTGATTCGTTGGAAATCCACTTGAATAAAAGCAACACCAACAGGGATGGCGAGCTCACCTGAGTGATGCCTGGATCCAAGTCATTACAGATCTCCAACAAGATCATCATGAAAGGGCAGAAATGGAGCAAATGACACCATCCGGACGTCACAATGAGCAACGAATTAAGTTAGCGATTGTAACACATTCGCATTGGATAGTGTCTATTGACTCGATGAATAATACGGCTGTCCCTGGGTGTAGTACTCTTCACAACCTAAAACTTTCCAAAAAGCTATCAGCCAACCCGCAGTCACCACATCACGATATTAGGCCATTTCGAACAATTATCCGCCATTATGTCAGAAATCTGTCGACAGCTATAGTAGGGACAGTGAGACATAGCACTACCCTAAAGAGGTGCATATGGGAAGCTGTGCCTAGGCAGCATTCACAGCCACTTATGATGCAGTCACAACGGGCCTGTCAGCATTGCAGACAGCAAGCTCCAAGTACACGGGGAGTGGACGCTGTTGGGAGACAATTTTCTGCAAGCCTATTCTAAGCTATTCTATTCTATATAAAAGGAAGTTTGATATGAGGCTAAGCAAGTCTATGCAGTCTTAGCATGCTACGTGATGGCTAATGGAGACGGCAGTGCCAGCTGTCGAAATATTGGGTTTTCTAAGACACCAAAGAAGGTAACATTGCTCAAATATTATTAAGATTTATTTCATGATTATTATTTTTAAAAAAATTCTTGACATTTAAATGAAGTTTGTAAATGTTGCAAAAAAAAGGTGCTGTATTCATTTTTGTTATCTCACAAGTCCAGTATTTCAAAAAACAACTGATCCATATGATATAATTGAGCAAAAATAAACGATGAAAATAATTTTTTCATGAGACAGGTTGTCATCGATTAAATGATTGTAATAAATAATATGTACATTAAAGTTTACTTTATGATTGGTTTGCAGCCCTGTATCGCAACATATACTATCTACTATATAATTTCCTAAGCTCACTCATCACTCACCTCGATAACTATTGGCTGGAGATCGTCACACACAATTTAACAGTGATCAGAGACATCACTAGAAGAAATTCAAGGTTATGTCCACAATTTAATACCTAAGCAATTTCCACATCACATATCTCAGTAGAGCCTTCTTTCATAGTGTCTACATTGGTGATATACATTGAGAGAATTGTCAAGAGAGATAGACTTTTGGAGATTGTCAGAGGGTTTTTACTATTCGGTCCCCTTCCCTGACCCATCTGGGTGGACAGGGGGACAAAGCTGAGAGGGGGATGAAGCTGAGAGGTGCATGGGACTCCATTACTCATGTAATGGTTGAGGTAATTAATTTTATGAGCTTGCAGTTGTTCTGGCACTTTGATACTTGGTCAATTGCTGATCGGTGTTTTATTTCTGACATTTCTGACCCTCGACTGTTGCTTAAATATTTTATGTTCACCCACCCTGAATACCGACTTAAATAATATGTGATTCTTCAGTGAGTTATACACCAGTACCACCACAAACTGTGGAGAATGGTCATACTTGACACACTGTTCTATGACTGCAACAAATCAATGGAAGGGGATCTAAATCACATCTTATTTCAATGCCGCAAATTCCACACATCAACAGAGTTTCCTGTCTTCCTCAGCGAAAAGCACCAGATGTCAACGCATGTTTCTTGTATATTGTATCATAACAGCAAAGAACCTTATAAAATGCTGACAGCCATAATTAAAAATAATGGGATGAGGAGTTAAGTACTAAAATTGTGTTTGACAATATGAAAACCTTTGAATCTTCACAGCACTGTGTTTACCTTTTTAATAATTTATTTATTTATTTATTTATTTTCAAATAGCCTACGGCTAATATATATACATACAATTACAATTCATACATCATATTAAACATAAAACAGAAAAAAAAACAAATATAAACAGACTGTTATTTTCAATGAACTCCTTCATGAGAAAATATCACAATCTCTTTCCTCTAACCATTTACCAGCTTTTCTCTAAAACTTGCAACAGTTTTGGTCCTTTTTATTTCATCAGGTAATTTGTTAAATATTTTTAAACCTTTGTGCAACACTGTTTTCTGTGCTTTACTACTTTTATTATAGGTCGAATGGAAATGATTTGCCTGCCTTGTCTTATAATTATGTACATCATTATTCTTTTGTACTAATCTAGTCACATATCTTGGTAATAAACTACTTTCCAATCTATATACAAAAGTCAGTACATCTCTAATAATTTCCTTTTCAATATGTAAATATCCTAAGTCCTTAAGCATATTACTGACATTTTCAGTTCGTCTTTATTTAGAACAGCCCTCATTCCCTTATTAAAAGTATTTTGCAGTTTCATAATTTCTCTTTTGTCTTGCCATGATTAATACTGTGGAGCAGTATCTTATGTGAGGCAGCACAATTGCTTTAAACAATAGCTGTTTACCTGGTTTAGATAACACTTTTCTTAATTTTTATATTAAATTTACCTTTTTTGCTACTTTTTTATTTATATAATCTACATGATCTATAAACTTAAGCTATTATCAATGACTACCACCAAGGTATTTATAATTTTGAACCCACTTAATTTTAGTTCCATTAATCACAACAGAATGCTGTGCTTCTGCCTGTTCCCTAAACAACTTTTTCCCCATCACCATACATGTTGTTTTTGCCACATTCAGACTTAACAAATTTTTATTTAGCCATTCATTAACTAATTTTAACTCTTTATTATTACCTGTATCATTTTTTCTAGATTATTTCCATAATAATAAATTAGTGTGTCATCTGCAACATGTGAATTTTACAATACTTCAGTTTTTCTGCCAGATCATTTATATACAATATAAATAATAGGGGACCAAGTTTACTACCTTGGGGGACTCCATGTTTCACTTCTCTTTCTTCTGATAGAACCTTATTGAATCTAACCCTCTGATACCTCTTTGTTAAATAATTTTCTAACCATGCATAAACCTCCCCAGTGATATTATACATATTTTTAATTTTTTTAACAGAAGTTCTCTGTTTGCAGTTTCAAATGCTCGCCTAAAGTCCAAAAATACTGCTATTACTCCCTCTCCCTTATCAATTGCCTCTAACCAATTTTCTACAACCAACTGAATTGCAGTCTCTGTGCTATGCTGTTCCCTAAATCCTGATTGGTATTCAGTTATGAGATCATTTTCCTTTGTAAAACTTAGTAAAGTCTCATAAGCTATTGTTTCAATAAGTTTTTCTATCAATGGCAAATTATTTATTGGCCTAAGATCTACACACTTAGAACTACCCTTTACTTTAGGAACTGGTGCAATAATAGATGTTTTTAATTGCTTTGGCAACACTCTTTGTTTCAGTGATTCATTAATTATACTAGTTACTGTACTCCCTACCAAAGGCCATACCCTTCTTAATACCTCACTGCTTATTCCATCAGAACCCACGATATTTCTTAATTTTTGAACTATAACACCAATTTTTTCCTCCGTCACTTCGTGAAATTTGCTAAGGTTATTATCAATCTTGGGTGTCATTACATATTCATCTATTTTGGGGATATTTTCTATTAACTCCTCAATACTTTCAATATAGAAGTCATTTAATTTATTTGCTATTTCATTCGAATTATATACATATTCTTTCCCAAATATTACATATTTTAATGCCCTGTCCTTGGTTTTATACAAAGTTTTTAAGCGTTTCCATAATTTTGTTGGTTCATTTTTATATCTTGTAAATTCTTCCTCATAAAACTGTTGTTTACTTTCCCTCCATAACTTTACAAAATTATTCCTATATTGTTTATACTCATTCCAAGCCTCATCTCTATCTACAGTTGCTTCTTCAATTTCTTTTAATAAGAGAAACTTTTTATAAGCTATATCCCTTTGAATCCTGACTTCTTTGATTTTATTTGAAAACCAAGGACATGGTAAATTCCTCACCAATAAATCTGAATTTCTAGCTTCTTGTATACTCTGGATTATGTTCTCATCTTTAATTCAACATATTTTTCCCCTACATGTGTATTATCACAAATTTTACTGTTACCTATTTTATCACTAATTATTTTTATTAGTTTCTTATAGTCAATCCTACCCTTTACTAGTACATTGCCTCTCCTTTAATATTATTTTTAAACATCCCTGTGATAATGATTAGATTATGATCTGATATTCTAGGTGTGTCCACTACCGTACATTTCAGATTTAAATTATCAGTAATTACAAGATCAATTAATGTTTCACTGTTGGGAGTGACCCTAGTCATTTTATTAACAATTGTTTCATTCCAAGACCTGCTACTTGTGATACTAGTCTTCTAGTATAAAATTCATCTTTTTTTGACCAATCTATGTTAAAGTCCCCCCCTATAATACAATCGTTTTGACTGATTTCCAGTATTTCCTCCATTACCATTGAGAACCAATCTATAAATATCCCTTTGCTACTACTAGGTGATCTATAAACACCCACAATTGTCCCCCATAAATGTGAATCCATGTACAACTTGATAGCTATCATCCACCATTCACCTTGTTTTTACATCAGTCCTTACCACCTCATACGAAAGGTTTTCAGTAACATATATGACTATTCCACCAGTGTGTTTGCTTTCTGAGTCACATCTTATATGATTATACCTTCTGATTTCAATTAATTTATCTACATCTAATTCAGAAACATGTGATTCAACTACAATCATCACGCTTGGTGTGGTCTCATGAGCATATGTGGCAATCATGTCTCTTTTCGCAATAAGTCCACTTATATTTATTACTACCATCTCCGCATTTTGGAGACCTTCCACATTTATTGATTGCTATAAACATTCATATGTGATTGACCTCTTTTTTTAAATTTATTCTCCTTTGGTAAACTGGACACTCCCAGCTTAGCACACTATGCGTCACACTTAAATTTAACTTTAGCTTGTTATTTGCCTCGATACAGTTACAACATTTATTTCATTGTTTTTACAATCTTTTGCTAAATGGCCCTCTGCACATTTCAGACATTTGATACCATTACTACAATTTTTATTTTTGTGGTCATAAGAATAGCATTTAAAACATCTAAATAGTCCTAAATATTCTACAACTTGACACCTCTGCCACTTTAGCTTTAATCTTTTCTGAGTCATTACTCTACTAAATGTTTGAGCATCCAAAGCCACTATAACCATGTAATTATTTTTTACCTTTTTATTCACCTTGACCTCAATTCTTGATTCTTCAAAAATTGATTCCGGGTTTTGATTCCTTATGCACCTTAACAGTTCTTCCTCCTCCATCATTTCTTCAACTCCCAAAATTCTAATCCTAGGATCTCTGCGTTCTGGAATCTTTACAACATAGTCACTTCCTAATTTATTCTTCGCCTCTGCATCCATCTTCCTAATTTCTTCTTTGCTACTGCATGTTATAACAATGCCACCATTTCTGATTTTTCTCACATTTTCAATTCCTATTTTCAGATCAGTTGGATTTAACTTCTCCTTACAGATGTTTTTTGTAGCCTCACTGTCCTGATTTGGTTTCTTTGGCTGCACTATAATCACCTTCTCTGTTGTCTGCTTCAGTCGGTCTGCATATGTACCATTTTTTGTTGTTTCATTTGTCCCATTATTCTTTATTAACTCACCAATCTTATCCATAATAAGTTTTTCCATTGCAGTCTTCATTGTATCCATCATTTCATTTACCGTCTTCTTAACAATATTATCGATCATCTGGGCGTATTGTGAGTTACAAGTTACACACATCCACTTCATTTGATTATTTTTTTTTATCAGTGACACTTCTGCAGTTGATAACCCTTCGCATTTAGGATGGAACCAACCTTGGCAAACTCCAACACACCCAATACAGCCATCACCATCCGCTATTTTCTTCTTACACTTTCCACATTTAACGTCTCCCATCTTGTCACTTTAAGGTTAATCGCACTTATTAAATGATTTCAGATTACTGTCTATTTGAATAAAAGGAAAATTTACTCATGCTTCAGTATCAGTAATAATCTATTTTTATTACGAATGTAAAAATGAGTGTGACTAAAGAACACGATTGTTTACTTTTGAATATTAACCTAAGTACTCCATGTGTTCACTGAGCAGACTTAGAATTTCAGTTTTTTTGCGCGTTACCACTGCATAATCTGTGTTACAATAATTACATTACTGTAAGATCCACTGACACAAGGTTTATTTAGTACACTTTCACTCCACAATTGTTTAATATGATTTAAAATATAGTGGACAAAAACTTAACTGCAGCCATTACCAAAGATATGGCCATGAAATTTATGTATATGAGAGTGGGTATCAGATGTCTGGATAGAACATTTTTTTTTTTTTTTGCTGTCGTCAGTCTTTAGACTGGTTTGATGCAATCCTCCATCCTTTCCTATCCTGTGCCAACCTCTTCATTTCTACATACCCCTTACAATCCACGTCCTCAATTATCTGCATCATATATTCTAATCTCTGTCTACCTCTACAGTTCTTACCTTCAACTGTTCCCTCCACTAACAAATTAACCAATCCAGCATGTCTCAAAATATGACCTAAAACCCTGTCTCTTCTTCCTGTAAGCTTCTTCCATAAACTTCTTTTCTCACCCATCAATTCTAAAACTCGTTCATTTCTTACTTTGTCTGTCCACCTAATTTTCATCCCAAGTAATAGAACTCACTCACTTCTCCTATTGCATCAGATCCTATTTTTATATTTAATCTGCTGATATTGGTATCATTTCTGCTACATTTCATCACTTTTGTTTTACTTTGATTTATATTCAGTCCAAAATCTTCCTTCAGTATTTTGTTGATGCCATTCAATAACTTCTCAATATCCTCAGCCCTCTCTGCTAATAAGACAATGTCGTCAGCAAATCATAGCATACTGATTTTTTCTCCCTGAAAACTTATGCCACATGGAAATTTTTCTTTGACTTTCTTCATTGCTTCTTCTACATACAAGTTGAATATTAACGGGGATAGACTACAACCTTGTCTCACACCCTTTTTAACTGATGCATGTCTCTCGTGATTCTCTACTTTTATCACAGCCACTTGATTCTTATATAGCTTATAGAGGATTCTTCTATCTCGATACTTTAGACCTGATTTCTTTAAAATTTTGAACATCTTGTCCCACCTAACATTATCAAAAGCTTTTTCTAAATCAACAAATGCCATAAAAGTATCTTTGTTTTTCTTGATCCGCCCTTCAAGTATTAATCTTAAAGACAGAATTGCTTCCCTTGTACCACGATTTTTCCTAAACCCAAAC
Source organism: Vandiemenella viatica (assembly GCA_031002005.1). Lineage (NCBI taxonomy): Eukaryota > Metazoa > Arthropoda > Insecta > Orthoptera > Morabidae > Vandiemenella > Vandiemenella viatica. Next base: position 258,152,711 of record JARYHS010009186.1, read on the forward strand.
TGATCTTCACCTACTATCTCTTCTACTACCCTTTCCATCCTTATGTATATTATTCTGGTCAGTAATTTTAAAGCATGTGATGTTAGACTAATTGTGCGATAATTCTCACATTTGTCAGCTTGTGCTTTCTTTGGAAGTGTGAAGATGATATTTTTATTAAAATCAGTTGGAATTTCTCCTGTTTCATAACTTTTTGATATCAGCTTGAATAATCTTTCGATTCCTTCCTCTCCTAGAGATTTAAGAAGTTCTGCAGGGATCTCATCAATTCCAACTGCCTTATTTGCTTTCAAGTCATTCAGAGCTTTATTAAATTCTGTCCTCAAAACAGGATCTCCTAAGTCATCCATGTCGACATCGCCTTCCTTTTCCAATACACTATTGTTCAAGTCCCCAACATACAGTTTCTCAATGTATTCCTTCCATCTGTTAGCTCTATCTTGTGACCTTAAAAGAGGTTTCCCATCGGCAGCTTTAATGTTCATACCTCTTTTCTTCATTTCTCCAAAATTCTTTTTGATCTTTCTATATGCAACATCTACTTTTCCTGCAACCATTTCCTTTTCTACTTCTTCACACTTTTCTTGTAGCCATTTTTCTTTTGCTATTTTGCATTTCCTATTTATTTGATTTCTAAATTGCCTGTACTGCTCTTTTCCTGCTTCATCCTGAGCATTTTTGTATCTTCTCCTCTGATCGATCAGCTGCAAAATTTCTTCTGTGATCCAAGGTTTTCGGGCAGCTTGTTCCCTAAAGCCTAAGGTTTCTTTGCCAGCTTTCATTATTTCGGTCTTTAATGCATTCCATTCGTCCTCTGTTGAGCTCCTTTCACAGTTAATTCTCAGACCTAAGTCTACCATTTCTGCAAATTTTTCTCTTGTGCTAGATTGTTTCAGTTTATACACTTCCAGTCTGTTCTGCTTATACTGCTTCCTTATTTGCTTGAATTTCAGCCTGCACTTCATTACTATCAAATTATGGTCCGAGTCTATGTCTGCTCCCGGGTACGCTTTACAGTCTAGAACTTGATTCCTGAATCTCTGTTTGACCATGATATAATCTAGCTGATATCTGCCTGTATCCCCAGGACGTTTCCAGGTGTATATTCTTTTTGCATGGTTCTTAAACAGTGTGTTCGCCACTACTAGCTTATATCTTTCACAAAATTCTAGCAGCCTGCTTCCTCGCTCATTTCTTTTTCCTAGACCAAAACTTCCTACAGTATTCCCCTCTTTTCCTTCTCCCACTATTGCATTCCAATCACCCATGATTATTAGATTTTCCTCCCCTTTCACATATTGGATTAATTCTTCAATTTTTGCGTATATTTTTTCTATTTCTTCGTCATCTTCCTGTGACGTTGGCATATACACTTGTACTAATGTGGTTGGGATGGGCTTAGTTTCTAACCTCATCAAAATAATCCTGTCAATAAATTGTTCATAGTAACTAACCCGTTTCCCTACTTTCTTGTTCATTACAAATCCTACACCAGTGACTCCATTGACAGCTTGTGTGCTAATTATCCTGTGTTCCCCAGTCCAGAAATCCTGTGCGTCCTTCCATTTAATCTCACTAATCCCAACAACATCTAACTTAAGTTGTTCCATCTCCCTTTTTAAGTTTTCTAACCTACCTGCCCTATTCAGACTTCTAACATTCCACGCTCCGACTCGTAGAATGTTTCTATCCATTCTGATGACTCCTCCCTGAGCAGTCCCCACCCGGAGATCCGATTGGGGGACTATTTTACCTCCGGAATATTTTACCCAGGAAGAAGCCATCATGATATATGTAATTTGAGAGGATTACATGTCCTCGGGATACCCTTTGGGTCTTTAATGCAGTGGTTTCCCGTTGCCTTCTGCATCCCCATGCCGTTGATCATTTCTGATTCATCCGCCTTTAGGGGCCGTTTCCAACCCCAAGGGCAAGAGGGTGCCCTGAACCGTTCCCCGCTCTTCCGCCCTCCTTTCGGAGGCTGTAGGCAAGCAGTGGGTGACTCCTTATACCGGGAATCTTTCAGTCGCCAGAGCCTCGTCCGTGCAAACAGGGTGCACCACGTGAAGGAGAGGTTGACATTTGGTTGGAAAAGACAAGTATAGTCTTTCCCAAACCCTTACGGATAGAACATAACCTAATGCAATAAACAAATAAATAATACCTGGAATGGAGGAATTACTTTACTATTTACTGTATTTTATTTTGCTGATTAAAATACAAATTTACAAATGTTCTTCTCAGATCTTTGCAATTAACTAAATTTATATTTGTACATGGTATCTACTATATTGATGAAACCATTTTTATCATCATCAAGGTTTAATTGCATTGCACTTGACTCACCAGAAACACGTTTGATTGGCCCAGTTGTGGAGAATGGTTGTTAAAGTGATCGGTTGTATGTGGTGGTAACTGTTTCCTAGATGGTTGATTTCGCAGTGTTGATGGTTCATGGAGGCGATCATACGTGATCAGAGAAATGTGGTATAAGGGTAGACCATGCTGCTGTTGCTGTACATGCGGCCGGGTGTGCCCATCTTGTGTAGGCAGACATATCTACCCAAATGGTGGATGGTATGTATTATGCTGTAATGGTAGATGTGATGGGCTGTCTCCTTCCATCATAAAGAAACATGCAGCTGTGTTAATAGGGCACCATTGCAATGAAACCTACAATACTTGCATACACAATTGTTATTGTCATGGTATAGTGAGCATTTGCTATGGATTTTGGTCTTCCCTAGCAGTTATCAGGGAGACAAAGGAATATGGCCAAGTAGTGCCTCACATGCTTGCCCTTTTAATGAGACTACAGTGAATTATTTTTCAACAGGACAATTCCAGATCACTCACAACACAAATTCCATAACATTGCATTTGCACCGTTAGCAACTTAGGGAGCATCCATATACCAATGTAGCCTTCCAGCCAACCCCTGACCCCCTAGACCGAGCTCCCTTACCTTGGCCTGTCAGGTCTCTGAACTTGTGGCTTACCGCTGCGCCCGCCTGCTGCCCGCACGTCAGCGCTCCGGTGCTGTCGTCGGCGGCAGCCTGGCAGGTCAACTTGACCACCGCGCACACCTTGTCTTCGAGCTGGTGGTCGATGCTCCCGAACCCGAAGCCGTATGCGTCGCACGACCTGCTCCAGCCCTTCGGCACACTGCACACCACGACCGTATATTAAACAGACACTGCTTTCCTGTTTTTGTTACTTTCAAGTTCTTGAGTTATTACTAAATAATTTGCTTAGAAGTAATGGATTTGGGCTGAAGCAACCAGTATATTGTACAGGAACAAACTGCTGGCATTCAGCAACTTCGGGCAGGTAATTTCTAGCAAATTTTGATCCTCACTGTCACTCGATTGGCTGAGCTGTATCGACTGTGCAGCCAACTGTAACACTCCACCATATAGAATAGGTCAAACATATTATCAAATACTCACACAATTAAAACCTGTCACCTGGTTGTTGCAGTGTGAAGATATTTAATCACTGAATTGCTTAACAACAACATAGACACAGGATTTTCTTCAAAAAAATTATGCACAAACTTCACAGATTGTTAGCATAATTAACATTAGTATATTGCGATCAATACTGTTAATTCATTAAAACAAATTAAACATTGGTTAAAATAAGAGAATTTGAACTGATACTTTACAATATCTTGCCAAGTATGGAGCAAAATTATTAATTAACTTTAATCAAAACTAATTGCGATAATTATATGTACCGGTATCAATTTCCGTACACACCTCATTTCTCAATTATGGTTTTGTTATCATGATTTCTTTGAGTGCAGTTTCCCTATCCACCAACTTTTGCACTTTACAGATTTTTACATCAACTTCATTCGATGTTTTTGATAAATTGTTCATCATTTCCTTTGGTAAGTTGTTCCAAAATGCCCTCAATTATTGAAAAAAATTTCCCACTCTCTAATGCCTCTAATGAAATGCCAGCTCATGGTAATATTATTATAATAATCAATGTTTGTGGTAGAGTATATGTCGAATTCAGAATTACCATTCATACATAATTGTGGGTAACATCCAAACTCCTTCACAGTTGGAGATTTATTGTTCAGAACCACCTTCGATAATTTATTCCAGTGTATGACATTACTAACTACAAGTTAAAAAAATGTTCCTCCCCAATGTCTGAAATCACGTACTCGTTTATTTTTAGGGTCATCTCACATACTGCTTACAGTTTGTCTCCATCTGCCCATAAGGTCCTCATCGCCAGTCTATGGTAATACACTGAAAGTACTTGGCCTCATGTCTTTGTCACATCAGTAATGCTGCCCATCCAGTGGACGTGTATTCACGCGAATACGCCTGTGTATTTATGTGAACTGTGCTGGCACAAAGACACCCCGTCCACTGAAAGCATATTCGCATGACTCTGCCGCCTGGTCTCCATTGCAGTTTGTGCCAGAAAAAGCTGCAGCAATGACTTTCTCAGAATTTTTGCAATTATTTCGGCTGGAATCAATAATTTTGGATAAGAGAAGAAAAAATGAAAGAAGAATGAATGAATAATATATGTACATAAATATAGTAAGATACACTTTATCGAAAGACAATTTTTCATCTTTATTGATTCAAAAAAAGAAAATGTGTGTTCATAATTTTTCCATGTTTTAGTTGAGTTATTTGAGGATCCTAGTCAAAAGATTTGCACCAGATGAAATGCATTTTAAATTCATTTTAATCTTTGTTGGCTTTTTTTGCTGTTGTCAGTCTTTCAACTGGTTTGATGCAATCCTCCATCCTTTCTTATCCTGTGCTAACCTCTTCATTTCTACATACCCCTTACAGCCCACGTCCTCAATTATCAGTTTCATATATTCTAATCTCTGTCTTCCTCTACAGTTTTTACCTTCGACTGTTCCCTCCACTAACAAATTAACCAATCCAGCATGTCTCAAAATATGACCTACCAGCCTGTCTCTTCTTCCTGTAAGCTTCTTCCATAAACTTCTTTTCTCACCCATCATTTCCAATACTCGTTCATTTCTTACTTTGTCTGTCCACTTAATTTTCAGCATTCTTCTGTAGCACCACATTTCAAATGATTCAATTTTCTTTATTTCCGATATTCCTAAAGTCCATGTTTCGCTACCATAAAGTGCTGTACTCCACACAAAGAGTTTTAAAAAGTTCTTTCTAATTACTAGATTAATATTTGAAACTAAAAGGTTTCTCTTTTTCATGAAGGTTCCTTTTGCTAGTGCTATTCCGCTTTTAACATCTTTCCTGCTTTGGCCATCGGTTATAATTTTACTTCCCAAGTAACAGAAATCACTACTTCTCCTATTGCATCAGATCCTATTTTTATATTTAATCTACCAGTATTGGTATCATTTCTGCTACATTTAATCACTTTTGTCTTGCTTTGATTTATATTCAGTCCAAAATCTTCCTTCAGTATTTTGTTCATGCCATTCAACAACTTCTCAATATCCTCAGCCCTCTCTGCTAACAAGACAATGTCATCAGCAACTCGTAGCATACTGATTTCTTTTCCCTGAAAACTTATGCCTCATGGAAATTTTTCTTTGACTTTCTTCATTGCTTCTTCTACATACAAGTTGAATATTAACGGGGATAGACTACAACCTTGTCTCAAACCGTTTTTAACTGATTCTCTACTTTTATTGTAGCCACTTGATTCTTATATAGTTTATAGAGTATTCTTCTATCTCGATACTTTAGACCTGACTTCTTTAAAATTTAGAACATCTTGTCCCACCTAACATTATCAAAAGCTTTTTCTAAATCAACAAATGCCATAAAAGTATCTTTGTTTTTCTTGATCTGCCCTTCAAGTATTAATCTTAAAGACAGAATTGCTTCCCTTGTACCATGATTTTTCCTAAACCCAAAATGATCTTCACCTAATATCTCTTCTACTACCCTTTCCATCCTTCTGTATATTATTCTGGTCAGTAATTTTTAAGCATGTGATGTTAGACTAATGGTGCTATAATTCTCACATTTGTCGGCTTGTGTTTTCTTTGGAAGTGTGAAGATGATATTTTTATATTTTAATCTTATAATCAATTAATTATTTAATGTTATAATCCATTAATTATTAACTGACTTTTGAAAATATGCAGGTAAATTTGGAAATAGTTTAATGTTAAGAGAAATGCTTAAAATAGAAAAAAAACTCAAAAGGGCACCGGAAACAACCAACTCAAAGCAAAAATAGAAAGAAAAAATTCCCTCCTAAATTCGAGGAAAAGAAACTATGATAAATTAGGGGAAATGAATTATACCATAAATAATCTATTATTAAGTGTCTACATCTACATATATATATTTACTCTGCAATTCATAAAATTGTGGGTTGCAGAGGATGCTCAGCACCAAAGCTAATCTCTTTCCTGTGCATTCCAATCCCTAATGGTACGAGGGAAAAAAGAATTCATATAAGAATCATTGCGGCATCTTATATCTCTAATCTTATCTTTCCTGTCATCCCAGCTCAAATATGTTGGTGGACGAAGTATTTCACTACACTCGTAAGTGAAAGTGGGAGTACACATGTTTACCAATAAGTTTAAATGAAACGTGTGTCGTCTATCTACCAGAGACTCCCAGCCCAGTCTACTAATCAGTTCTGTAACGCTTTCATAAGGACTGTAGCAAGCGGTCACGAATCGAGCGGCTCTTCTCTGTACTTTTGATCAACCCCTTACGAAACGGATCCCAAATGGCACAACAATAGTCCAAATGTGGACACACAAGAGATTTGTATGCTATCTCCTTTGTTTGTTCATTACAATTTTTCAAGATTCGAATTCGAATTAGAATTAGTTCTACCTACTAACGAATTAATGTGTAAGTCCTATTCCATGTTCCTTTGTACTGTTACTCCCAAATTTTTCACAGAATCAACCATATCAATAATTGAATCCTTTAACTCGTATTTCTGAACAATTGGATTCTTTTTGTTAGTTATGCTCTTTGTCTAAGTGTGTTTTAGTTGTAATAGTATGAAACATGTTGAGTAGTTTTCTAATTTTATATATAAAAAAACCCAGTAAGAAGTATAATCTTAATATATAATAAATATTTTAATGCATATACTATGTAAAATATTAGGTAAATAATATCATATTTTCTTTAAATAAACGGATAAATAATATAACTAATAATGTGAAAGATTCATTTCAACTTTAATTTCCACCACAGTTTCATTTGAACATTGCTTTGATGGTACTGTCATAATTTTTGAGCCCACAAATGGGCTGTTTCTTCAACAAGAACAATCAGCTTTTCAATATTCACAGCGCAAATCCAACAAATCTGGGATCTTGTTGTCCCCGCGACCTAAGCGCTTGCAATTGACGATTCACATTAAATTCTCTGTGGATTGGAGTGATCTGTTCATGCATATACAGACGTATTTATGTGAATATCTGACCACTGGATGGCCTGCCTAACTGGCATTCTTCTGCGAAAATCTGCGCAAACAAATCTAGCTGATCAATGTTCCTAATCCAAATTTTTTTTATTGTACCTACAACAAGGTTTCAAGTTTTTGTTGTTCCCTTAGGTACAATGGAACCGATGATGGTGGCAGTGCAAATCACCGAAAGCTTGTCCTTAGAAAATATTACCCGGCAACAAACCTGTGAAGAATTTGTCAAAGATACGCCAGGAAAGCCTTGTTTCTCATATTAAGGTGTCAATTTGTTTTACCATAATTCAAGAAAAGACGTTAGCAAGATTTTCTGTCAGTTACCTCAATTCTTTAGTACATTCATATACCACAGTCTCCACTACAGAGAATATTAAAACTTTTCCATACCACCCACCCAACATATTCTTCTCAAATGAGTTTTTAAATATGCAAATAACGTAAGAAACAACAAATTAGACATTCCTAGTGGAATAAAGGCAACTTCAAGCAACATTAACAGACTAAACAGACTCTTAATTTAGATTATCATATCTTAAATATCCAATCACTAAATCTACAAAATTTAGATTCAATTTGTAGCATCATTTTAAAGGCACCTAGCATTGAAAAAGTGAATGTCGAAATGGTAAGAGAAACAGGAAAATTAGGAAAGCAATGGCTGTATCATGTATTACGGAAGGAGAAGAAGACCACATAAGTTTGGAAGAAAGGAATATTTGTACCTACCTATCTTTAAAAAAGGAAGAAGACTAGTTTATTAAATACACAAGAATCACACTGTGCCAATATTATTTTCAATTTAATGTTTTAAATGCTGATGGAGAGGATGCTTCAGTGTCAATTTCCCAACACACACAGTTAAATGTTTCTTCTTCATCTTTACCCACCTGCCAACTTTTAGCCTTTACTTGTGGAAGACTATTTAGCACTATTCCCGTCTGTGGCTCCGTTTCTTAAAAAAGGAAATTTTCTCATGCCCTTATGCCTGAAACAATTGCCATTTTCTATCTTATGAGAGGATCATACTGAAAATAATATGTTACAGGGTTGAAAATGAGTTAATGGAGTGCAGTAGTTAATGAAAGGGGATATAAACTTTTAAGACTTGATGTTTACAAAGAGACAGCTGCAGGATACCCACTACCAGAATCTGCTGCAGATATTCCCGGATACTGAAAAAGCACACGATTGCACAGAATATACTGTAAAAAAATATAGGTCCTCAATTACAACCACCCATCATTTCCTGAATTAAAAGGATGAGACATGTAAGAGAACACATATTTACTCTATAAATACAACTAATACTTTGCTGAATCCTGTCTAGTATTAGCAGTTGCAGAAGAATTACAAAACTTTGCATGGTTTAGGGTTCAAGCCAAGACTTACCCGGCCTGGTCTGGAAGCAGTGCCCAACTGACGGTCGGTGTCTCGTGGAAGGTATCTTCGAGGATGACCAGCATGAGTCCAGCTGGGTGTGCCAAGAAATCAGAGACCTCCAACTTCTGTGTGTCGGCATCTATCTTGGAGACATCAGGGTACTGCACGTTGCCCGCGTAGACATAAGCTGCGCCAACAATCCTTACTCAATTTGCAGCAAATTTTAGTACTTAATTTATAAGTTAATTTTTTAATTGCAATGGAGTGCACACTCTGGTGGCAATTTCTCTAGACACCAATACTCCCCCTTTCCTGCACCCACCCACATTTGCCCTCTTCAAATTGCAACTTTAAATTCTTTCAACCTTTTTGGTAAATTGTTCATCATCTCTATTGCTAATTTATTCCAATCCCTGACCCCCTATCATATTTTAATATACTTCCATTTGTTATTTTAATAAGTATTCTTAAAAAGTCTTGGGGTGAAACTTCAATGCAAACTAAATCAAACTTAAACATTTGAATGATGATAACCTTTCATATAATTCACTGATCATTATTTCTGTTACATTTTATTAAGACATATCCGAAGATTACAAAGTTCCTTGGCAAGCAGTAGCTATATATCCTCAACCCAAAACTGAACCTTCTTGCTCAACAGCTGGTTCTTGTTACGCTTGTTGTTGCCATGGCTACCAATTCCTTTTATAATTTCTCCATGCTATGCCACACCCTCTACATAAAAAAAAAAGAATCTGCCCACACCCTTGCACCTGAAATCAAGTGACAACTTGTGGTCATGGTCATTTTTTCCCTTCCATGCATTACTTTTAATTCTTACACCAATATCTTTCCATGCCTCATCACCAATATATGCCTTGTACACTCCCCTGACCCTCTTCACCCTCCTTCTGTCTTACAATGAATCCCATTACAGCTCTTTTATCATATCTGTTACTGAATGCGTTCTGTGGTAATTTTGAGAAACAAACATCCTCCTCATTTCGCTCGTGTCGTATACGACACATCAAATTCGTGAACTTTGTGTAGACACAGCTCCATTGTAACGCCAGCGACACAACACCACGTAGTTTCCCCATTGTCCGCCAGATGTCTACACCAATTCCTGCAAGTTTCAGCAGTCTGGTGTGTAAACTGACCAGTCTACACTTTGTTTCCTAAGTGCATGCAGCCAAAGGCGGACAAAATGATGTCACGATGTTGTAAGTACCGAATTAGGTTATCTTATTTACAATGTATATTAGAATTATGGGTATAATACTTGAGACTAATACTTCTAGTTAATATGTGACCACTTTAACTCCACAAAATAATATTTTTTCATGGTGCTACATAACAATTAGTACACATGTGTCACTTACGACACAATGGAACTGAAGGTGTATTACAATGTACTTGTGAAAATATATCCCTGAAATTATTTGGTGATAGTATATCATCACTATCAGGCTTATTAAGTATTAGTGACATTTATTTTATGACGTAATAATTTTAATTATTGATTTCTGCTTCGTTTAAATTAATTAAATAATTTTTTCCTTCCTTAGTGACAGAAGCACAGATTCTTGAAGAGTTGGAGCGATCTCTAGAGTTCGATGGAAATATCTTAGAAATCGAAGGTATATCCAGTGACGAAGAAGACAATGAAGATAGTGTTTTAGCAACAGAAGTCGAAAGAGATGATTCGTGTGACTGTGATTCAGAAATGGTGACTGAAAAATATGTTAGACAGAAATCGAGAAGTGTCCCCCCTTGGCGCCATACAGATGCCTTTGAGCCTTTACCGCCTGCACCAGAATTTGAAGAAACTGTTTGGCAAGGGAAAGACTGTGACACAAAGGAATATTTTCTTAAATATATTCCTTACGATGTTTTTCAGTTACTCTCCTCTTGTAGCGACCAGTCATCTTTTGCATGCACAGGAAAACCACTAAATACTACTCCACAAGAAGTTATGACATTTTTTGGAATATCAGTAAAGATGTCATATCTTGGCTACCCCAGATTAAATATGTATTGGGCATCTGGAACAAGAGTGACTGAAATAGCAGAGAAAATGTCAAGGAGGCGGTTTTTTCCCATTAGAAGTGTACTGAAACTAATGTGAAATTGAAAGATAAATATTGGGAAATACGTCGTTTATTGAACACTGTCAGAGCAGGCTGTTTATTACATCCCAGGACACAGAAGGTGTTCATTGATGAACAGATAATTCCTTTCTGGGGCAAGGCAATGATGCAGCAATACATTCGTGGAAAACCCAATCATGTGGCCTCAAAAATTTTGTTTGCACATCTCCAGACGGATTACCACTTGACTTCTTCATGTATGATGGGAAAGGTGATACTATATTGGAGGGCTATGATCACTTGAACATTGGCGGAAAGGTGGTAATGAGACTGGCAACTACACTACCTGCAGGGTCTATAATTTATATGGACTGATATTTCACATCAGTTGAGCTACTAGATTGTCTCCACTCAGACAGACGCTGTCAGGGTACAGGAACAATCCAGTCATGTAGAGTTCCAAGCGCGTGCCATCTCCAATCAGATTCACAAATGAAACAGGCAGGTCGGGGCTCAGTTGATCAATGTGTTCGCGGTGATGGACAGGTTGCCATTAATAAATGGCATGACAACAAATTTGTTACTGTTGCCTCATCTGTTGAAGGAAAATTGCCTCTAGGACAGTGCAAGCGTTGGTCAAAGCAAGACAGACAATATGTCAGTCAGCAGGCCTCTTGCTGTAGAAACGTATAATGAAAACATGGGTGGGGTCGACATGTTGGACCGTGTCATTGCTGCATACAGACAAAGTGCAAGAACAAGAAAGTGGGCAGTGCGAATGATATTGCATCTCTTGTGCTGCTGCATGGATTGAGTACAGGAGAAACTGTTTCGCATTGAACACAAGAAGAAAAAATACGATGGACTATTTACAATTTAAGGAGGAGGTATCAGAGTGGCTCCTTCATTCAGGAACTCATTCATTTGACATGCACAATAAATCTACAGAAGAAGATAAAGAAGTGGATACAGTATCTAACACCTTGAAAAGAAAAATTTCTCCAGCATCAATCCCGAGTAAGGCCAAACATAAGAGCAGTGCAATTCACATGCCAGAGATCACAGGTGATGAAAAGACTCATCGCTGTAGACGGCCTGGGTTTAAAAGTGTGAGAGCATGAGTTTTCTACACAGAGTACAAGATTCATTTGTGCCTTGTTAAGGGAAGAAATTGTTTCCAAGATTTTCATATGCAATGATCTTGGTGAGAAAAATTCTTGAATGTCAGGATAATGTATTTTCAAAATGTTTACATATTAATATTGTTCAATTAAATCATTTTTTGTATACTGTTTGCTGAATAAATGAATATAACAATATATGGAGTCACAAACATTCATTCCACAATCGTTTGCCTTCAGTACCGATGTGTCGTATACAACACAGCAGTTTTTCAAAAAACTAAAAAACAAAAATTTGAAAAGTGAAAGATTTCCTTACTCATATAGACCACTACATTAAATTACACTCAATTTTTTTTAGTGAAAATTAAATTTATATTGTAGTGGATCTGAGGAGGATATAGCAGCCTTTTTTTTGCACTAACTCCTGTATTTGATACTAAAAATGTGAGTCACATACTACTCCACCATATTCAAGCGATGGGTTGACCAAAGTTTTGTAACCAATTCATTTACTTCTCTTGTAAGATCATTTAGCTAGTAAGATAAAAAAAGGACTTAAATGTAATGTACAAAAGTTATCTGACATTAGAATCATACTGTGATCAGATGCTAAAACAACTGCAAACTATGTCTAATAATCAAACACCCCCTACGTCTCACACAATTAGAATGCAGCATGTTTTGTTCATGTGCATGTTTGACAAATTGACCCTGCCTTCACCTCTCTGAATGTGAAAAGCTCAGTTTGAATTGAGTTACACAAGTCTTCAACTATGAAGAAATAATTAATTTCTGGACTTCACAGCAGAATTTTTCACAGCCTGTTTTCGTATTTCCTCTTTTGTTGTGCCAGAAATAACTCCAACTAGATACAAGGTTGAATCAAATATAAACAAGGCTTTTTAAATTGCGCACCCGTCTATGGCATGAGGAGTCTGAAATGGTTTGGGCAGTAGAATGGTGTCATGTGAAAGGCAGCAATAATGTCGGCAACCAAGTGCTTCTTATTCTCAGCATCAATGACGATGAGCACGAAAAATGTACACTGTGCCATTTCACAATGTGTTATTATTAAGTGTCTTGTAAGAGAAAAACTAAATGCTGCTAAAATTTGGCTCCATTTACTTCCACATTTCGGGGAAAGAACCTTTTGATGGTCTCAGGTAAAACACAGGTGTATCAAATTTAAGAAAGGACGGGAAGTGTGTTGGAAACAGTGCCCACCCGTGCCGTCCCCACACCAGCATCACACCGCAGAACACCGAGGCTGTTCGTGAACTTCTCGATGGCCATCAGTACATTAGCTGTTCTTAAAATCGCTCAGAAACTTCAGATGAGCTATGGAAGTGTACATTAAACATTCGTAATGAGTTGGGGTTCTGAAAAGTGTTGGCTCGGATAGATTCCAAAGTTGCTGAATGCAGAGCAGAAAACTGTGCAGTTTGAAATTTCTTATAGCCTCCTAAAGAGTTATGAGGGGGGATAGTGTTTTTTGGAAAAAAAAATCATAATGTTCAATGAGACTTGGGTCCCTGATTTCGAAGAGGACCAGAATGGAATGGCTGAAGACTGGTAAAGGTGAAGTGGTGAAAGCGAAGATGATTCTGTGTGTAGGGAAGGTCTTGGACACTGCAAAGATGTTCTGCTTGTTGAGTTTCTTCAGGAACATATTGATCCATTAACGCTACCTGTTATCATGATTGTCTTAATATAAATGTTGCAGTCGGTCAGAAAGGCATATCATTCCTATCAGAACTGTGTTGCTTCTCCATGACAATGCCAGACACACACACACACACACACACACACAGATTGGTTGACATGCACGGAACTGTCCTAGAACTTCCACCCTACAACCTACACCTGTCGCCATGCGACTTCCATATGTTGTGGACCACTGAAGAAAGCCCTTGGTGAACAGTGCTTCACAACAAAAGAAGAGATGCAGCCATACTTGTGCAATCAGTTTGATACATTCTCCCAAGCTTTTTATGATACCAGAATTATAAAATTACCTACCATTGGAGTAAGTGCACAGATAAGAGGGAGAGCCTATGCAGAAAAATAAGCAAAATGTAAATTTTAATTTATTTTGGAAAAAGTATATATATTTGCAAAAGTCTCATTTATATTTAATCCTCCCTCATATATTTATCAGTTCGCTATCAGGCCATAGTCTTCAGCAATAAGCTACAACAAGTGTTACAAACAAAACATAAATTTTCCCACAAGCAGACATTTTTATTCTATCAGGAATCAGCAGGAAGTCGGAATCAGTTTTAATCGACATTTTACCCTAAATATTATCTCTGGTCTTGAAACACTATCAAATTAGCTTGCTCGAATATGGTAGTGTAGTAAGGGACCCACATTTTCAGTATCAAATACAGGAGTTGGAGAAGGTGCAAAGAAGGGCTGCTAGATTTGTTTCTGGAAATTATCGCAGAATGCAATCAGTGACAGATATGATAAAGGAGCTGGAATGGGATTCATTGCAAGACAGGAGGAGGATGAGGAGAGTAATGGGAGTGTACAGGGCGTATACTGGCGATGAGGCCTTGAAAGATATTGCAGTAGGTATGAAAAGTAGTTCATGGAAGGGAAAAGATGACCATGACCACAAGCTGGCACTCGATTTCAGGCACAAGGGTGTGGGAAGATTTTCTTTTTTAGGTAAGGGTGTCAGGGATTGGAATGAGTTACCAAGGGGAATGATGAATAACCTACCGAAAACGTTAAAAGAATTTAAAGTTAAAATTTGTAGAGGGCAAATGTAGGTGAGTGAAGGATAGCGGGAAGTTGGGTGTGTAGGGAAATTGCCACCAGAGCCTGTGCTCCATTGCAATTAAATTAAATTAAATCTTTTGAATACAGATTCCGTCGATCGTGGCAGTGTGAATCCTGCTTGTACAGTACACTTAGTTTGATAGTTGTACTGACACTTGTCTGTGTGGTTGTCAGGAGGCCGACAGGGGATCTCCGAGCTGAGCGCGACGGACGGAGACAGCAGGCTGCACGTGCATACCACGTGAGTGTGCAGCATGCACACCGACCTCGCGTCACCTCTCTCTACTACCACAGTCGACTCCTTGTAGTAAGTCACTTCCTGCAACAGGAGAAACAACACTCAACATTGCGTATTGGTGAGTGACACCTGTTAACAACTATTTCTTTTTTAAATGTTTATGCTGTCGCTAAATAAACTGATTTAGTATGTAAAGATATAGGTATTTGTACTAATTAATTAACAGGAATATGTAATTAACTAACTTCATAATTTATTATGGTATTTGAATAATTGAAGGCGTATGACAACCTCAGCCAAAACAGTGTGTGGGAAGTACTGAAAGAAAAGTCATTAAAGAAGGGGATAGTGGAAAGAGTGAAAGATATATATGAGTGTAGTAAGAGTTGTATCAAAGTGGGAAGGGATAAGTCCAGATGGTTCCATTTGAAAAATTGACCAAAACAAGGAAGTGCCCTATCAACCTTGTTATTTATTGTGGTTATGGATGAAATATTGAAGAAGGTGGTGCACAGCATTTGGGAAGGAAAAATAAAATCAATGATATTTGTGGATGACCTATTAGTTTGGGGAGAAAATAAAAGAGAGATGCAGGATCAGCTGTATATGTGGGAGAGAGTAGTTGCAGCTTGTTGCATGAAGTTCTCCACAAGAAAAAGCGAAGTCGGGATCACAACAAGAAAGAAAAACAGGACAGACATAGGCCTATCACTCAGAGGAGAGCAATTAAATAATGTTTCAAATATTTGGGAAGCTGGATTGAAGAAAATGGAGGGAACAGGATGGAGATAAATAAAAGAGAACAACATGCAGATAGATTATTAAGAGTATTGGATGTGTGGTATGATGTAGGGATGTTCTTCAAAAGAGCAAAGGGGCAATCTGTACTTTGTGCCAATTTTAACATATGGATCGGAAACCTGGGTGATGAAGGAAAGGGACAAAGGGAGAGTACAAGCTATTGAAAAGTAACAAGAAGGGACAGAATAAGGAATAAGATAATCAGAGAGATGATAAAGGAAGTACGCCTACAACAGATAATAGAAAACTCTAGTTTACAGTGGTAGGGGCATTTAAAGAGAATGGGAGAGAAGAAGATACCAAGGAAGATGCTGGACATGGAGCTTTAGGGAAGAGACCAAGCGGAAGACCGAGGGACAGATGGGTTAAAGGTCTTAAGAAATGCGGAAAGGAAAGGAGGAAATTGGGCGACAGTAGAAGAAGAGAGATGGTGGTTTGACAGGAAGTCTTGGAGAGGCTTTTGTTCCCAAGAGAACCAGCCAGCGGCAGGAAGCTGCCCTAGATGATGATGATGATGATGATGAATAATTGAACAGCGGCTTAGGATGCTAACAAACAATGTTACTCAAAAGAAGTAAAAGATTATTTAGTAATGCAATCCTGTATAATCTTCACAAAAGTTCCCATTATAGTTATCTTGGTTTTCTGGGTGCAACTGCATCAATTTATTGAAACCTAACATGTCAGCCCATTATTCTATGGACTCCTGTGATGAAGGCATTGTACTTTGGTTCAGCAATAGGAGCTGGTAAGCATATTTTTCTCTGAACAGTGTAAACAATGTTGGCGTGTCTCACGCATCGGAATATACCAGGAAAGGTTTCAAATGTTTCCTCTCTGGTTGTATGATTGTTGGATGTGTGTGTTGAGAGCTGCTCACAAACCTGCGATTTTTTGTCATAAGCAAAGTTATTTTAGACTAAATTACTTTAAAATCTTTAACTTAGCATCTAAATTCTTAGGATTATTGTTAGTAAGAAGAATTATATAAAAATTTGTCCATAAATAACAGTTTTAAGTTCGAATCATTGTAGTTATAGTCGCTTTTCTAGTATTGCAAGTTTCATTGCATTATATACAGCTTAAACTTGTTAATTAATTTAATTAAAATAGTATAATATAGGTAAACATTTCAGTATAAGTTATTTAGCAGTTTTAATTTCTTATATACCGTAACTAATTCAAATCAGTAGTTAGAACTTCGATTGTTAAGGTTATTGTATTGTCACATAGTTAGGCTCTGTTCGGTTTCAGATACAACAGTTTGTTATTTAATTAATTTTGGAACAGTAATATAACAACTGCTAACAATAAATAATAAAAAAATTATTCATAAATAGTATCCAGTTATTCACAGTAAGTTTATTGAAAATCCCACAGTAAAGTTTACGAAAACAAAACCGTATGTTAAAGTCATTAACCTGTTCTGCCTGAAATATAATTGTATTTAATTGCTTTCTTATACATTAAAATAAGAACTTCTTAGCTTTTTTTTTTTTTTTAAAAAAATGTAAGTAACTATTTAGCTGTTACCCATACTAGCACTAAATAGTTTCAACCTTCCATCTTAAGTTTATTTTGAAATTCATTAGCATAAGTTTTATTCATTGGTTCATAAGTACTTTTGTTATCTACTTACTACTTATAAAGCTTCAATCTAATTATATATATAAAAAAAATTAAGTCAGTTGAGTTTAGAAATCTACAAGTACAGGTTAAATTGATTGGTGTGTTCTGTTGGAAATATAATGGTTCTTTAATTATTTTCTAATACATTAAAACAATAATTACCAAATATTTTCTCATTAATAACTGATTAGTTATTATTCTCACATTAGCATTAAATAGTATCAACCTGTGAAATTCAATCTTCAGGTTAATTTTGAAAATTTATTTCATTGGTTTTTAAGTACTTTTCACAATGAAGCAACTGAAGCAATTAAAAAAATCAGTTAAATGAGTTTAATTTTTTCTTTTAATAGACTATCAATTAAATTTAAGATATAGGAATCAAATTAGGACAGGGAAATGAGCCACCACTTACCTTTAGATGATGGATGTGGGGCGCGAGCACACAGGAAAGACACAAACACAAATAAAAAAGAAATTTTCGGGATAAACCCTTCGTCAATTGGAGAACATTATGAGAGGTGGGCGCAGATGAAGACTGGCACAGAGAAAAACCGCCGGTCGGGAAAATAGTGGGGGTAAATTCAAACATCGGAAAAGTAGAGGGGCAATGAATCAGAGATAATACCCGAGCATAGATATATATGAGGGTGAGTCAAATGAAAACCTTAAACATTTTTTTAAATATTATTTATTGTGCAGAAGTGGTACAAAGCTGTATCACTTTTCAACATAATCTCACCCACGTTCAATGCAAATCCTCCAGCGCTTACAAAGTGCATAACTTCCTTTAGAAAAAAAATTCTTTTGGCAGTCTGCGCAACCAGTCATGCACCGCGTGGCGTACCTCTTCATCAGAACGGAACTTCTTTCCTCCCATTGCTTCTTTGAGTGGTCCAAACGTATGGAAATCACTTGGGGAAAGGTCTGGTGAGTATGGTGGATGAGGAAGACACTCAAAATGCAGGTCTGTGATTGTTGCAACTGTTGTAGGGGCAGTGTGGTGCCTTGCATTGTCATGTTGCAAAAGGACACCTGATGACAGCAATCCACGTCGCTTTGATTTGATTGCAGGCCGAAGATGATTTTTTTAGGAGATCTGTGTATGGTGCACTGGTGACAGTGGTCCCTCTAAGCATGTAATGCTCCAAAATGACGCCTTTTTCGTCCCAAAAGAGAGTCAGCATAACCTTCCCTGCTGTTGGTTCTGTTCGAAATTCCTTTGGTTTTGGTGACGAGGAATGGTGCCATTCCTTGCACGCTCTCTTCGCTTCTGGTTGGTGGAAGTGAACCCAGGTTTCGTCCCCAGTAACGATTCTTGCAAGGAAGGCATCACCTTCTCGTTCAAAGCGCCGCAGAAGTTCTTCACAAGCATCAACACGTTGTTATCTCATTTCAGGAGTCAGCTGCTGTGGCACCCATCTTGCAGACACTTTTTGAAACTGGAGCACATCATGCACAATGTGGTAGGCTGAACCATGACTAACCTTTAAACATGCTGCAATGTCATTCAGTGTCACTTGGCGGTTTTCCATCACTATGGCTTCAACTGCTGCAATGTTCTATGGAGTCACAACTCGTTGTGCCTGACCTGGATGAGGAGCATCTTCAACTGAAGTCACACCATTTGCGAACTTCCTACTCCATTTGTAGACTTGCTGCTGTGACAAACATGTATCACCGTACTGAACCTTCATTCTTCGATGAATTTCAATAGGTCTCACACCTTCACTACTCAAAAACTGAATAACAGTATGCTGTTCTTCCCTGGTGCAAGTCTCAAGTGGGGCAGCCATCTTTATACTGATACTGTGACGGTATTTGTGCATTTGCACTATGCTGCCACCTACAGGACATTCTGCACGCTGCTTGTAGCACGCTTACCAATTTACAGGATAACGGCGCAAAATTTCGATTTTTTATTACAAATTTAAGGTAGAGACTCCAGAAATTGTGCGGAGAAATAGGTTTGACCTGTTTTCAGAGTCAGATGGGGAAGAGCCTCATGTAGATGTATGAGTAGGTAAGGTGCAGCAGGTATATAGGAAGATAGGCTTAGAAGAAAAAAATAGTTGATAAAAAGGTTCTGCTGCTATGTAGTAGCCATGGGAGAGGATCAGTTAGGCATAGCCTACCAGGTAAGAAGATACCTCAAACCTAGTGCAACAATAGGTCACGTAATAGAGGATATAGGTTCACATTGTAGGAATTTCAAGAAGGAAATTAGAGTAGTGATAGTGAGAGGTGTGGGGAATAGTACTGATAGAAACGTGAGACAGTGACCTGAGGAAGGTGGTGAAGGAGATGCAGCATACCAGGGTGGAAGTCATGAAGGTTCTATGCCACCTTGATCTGTTACAGTTGAACAATGCTGTGAGGCAGGTAAATGTAGAAACAGAGATGCTACTTGGAAGAGGTATTAGTTCGGTTTTGTGGGTTGTGCCTGTGAATACCATCGGTAGGTGGGGTTTTACTAGGCATGGGCTGCACCTAAATAGAAGGGAGTACCTTCTGCGTTGTTAGATAAAGTTGTAAGGGAGCACACTTCCAGTCATGATGGGGTCAGGACTGTGCCTTCTTTAGGTTAGGGGTTGCTAGTGAGGGGATAAAAGTAAGGGATTGTAAATGCACTATGGGAAAAAACACAAATGTTAAAGAAACAGATGGAGGTATTGAAATAATAGTGGAATTGGATAAGATTTATGCTGAAAACACCAAAAAGCCAAAAATAAGGGTGTTATTGGTGAACTGTAGACATATAATGAACAAAGTGATAGAATTTGCAAACTTAATAGAGATACATGAACCATAACTGATTATAGGGTAGAGTCTTGGTTAAAAGAAGAAGTACTAGACAATGAGGTTCTCCCTGAAGGTTACAGACAAGCAATTGGTCGAGGGGTATTCATACTGGTTAGCAAAGATTACTATAGTTCTCTAGTGTTCATAGATCATGATCATGAAAAAAGGGGTAGATTGTTGGGGGTGATAAAAAAGAAGAATGACTGATGGAGTTGAGATTCTTGGAGAGAAACTAAATTCACATTCATAGTTTAAGAGGTGAGCATAGAATGGTTATTATTGGAGGGGATTTAAATTTACCAGGTGCAACTGGGTGGAAATAACATAAATAACACAAGGGAACAGGGAGATTAACTAATACCTTAGTAAGGGAAGGAGGTTTTAAACAAGTGGTAGAGCAAAATACGAGGGAAGCAAACATGTTGGACATATTTCTATTAAAGCCTAATGAAAATCTTGCAGGGTGTCAAGTAACTGAAGGAATAAGAGATCACTGTGCAGTACTGATGAATATTAGGGGATTCAGTAAACCAGTGACTAAAATAGAAAGGGGAAAATAAGTCTAATTATAAAAAACACACACTTTAGAAGAAATATTTCAGGGAAAGGTTCAGCAAATGGATGGATGGCACAAGTACAGTGGAGGTGAAATGGGAAGAGTTTAAGGAGATAATGAAAAAGGATGAGGAAATGCTTATTCCAAAGTAGAAAATGAAGAGATGTACAAAACCTACATACTACAGTAGGGAGGTGAGAAGGTTAAAGAGGCTAGTAAAATGGACACAACAGAGTTAAGAGACAGGATGGCAGTAGGGAATACTTAAAACAACTAAACAAGCAATTAATAAGAGCAAAGAGAGAAGCAAAGGATGGGTTTATTATCACTGAATGATGCATCTAGAAATTTCTATGCCAATATTAGAAAACAGAGTGGAATGGAAAGTAGTCAGACTATTGTAGATAAGAAGTAACTAAGGATTTTAAAATTGGAAGAGATTATTAGTGACTGGTTTAGTGAGACAACTAGGGACAATCCTACCATAATAGGAGGGAATGAATCAGGGGAGAGTCTCCCTAAAAGTATAAATGAGGAAACTACAAAATTTGAAATAAATTCTCTGGAAACTGCCGATGATATAATGGTATACAATATGATCAAAACAGGTCTGTGAACAGCCTTGGGGTGACCTGGATAGAATATCTAAATGGTTAGGTCAGTATGGAATAAAGATAAATGCCAAGAATAGTCAGCTTATTAGGTACAGAGGTAAAAAAAAAAAAGGTAAATTGTGATTATAGGGTAGGGGTCAGAATTGCTTGTTGAAAGCTTGAAGTGTAAACATCGTGGCATAACATTTGATAACAAATTCAACTGCGCAGAGCACATTGGGCAGTTGGTAGGAAAAGGTTACAAAAAAATCATTTACTGGAGAGGGTGATGAGAGGATTTACCAGAGAAGTTAGGGAGTTGGGTTACAAAATTTTGGTCAGACCATTGGTTGAATATGGTGGTGTGGGACCCACATTTTGGCTATCAAATACAGGAGTTGGAAGGTGTGCAAAAAAGAGCAGCTGGATTTGCTTGTGAAAATTAATGCAGGACCCAGTCAGTAACTGATATGATACAGGAGCTGGATTGGGACTCATTGAAGAATGGAGGAGGGTGAAGAGAGTGCTGGGAATGTACAGGGCATATGTTGATGACAGGGGTTGGAAGGATATTAGTCAAAGAATTAGGAAAGGTGTATGGAAGGGGAAAGGCGACCATGACCATAAGCTGGTGCTTGATTTAATGCATAAGGGAGTGGGAAAATTTTCTTTTGTTGGTAAGGGTGTCAGGGATTGGAACAAATTATAAAGTGAAGTGATGAATAATTTACCAAAAACACTAAAGGAATTTAAAATAAAAATTTGTAAATCAGAAAAGTAAATGGTGAGGAATTTAACACTCCAATTATAAAAGAAAATTCAAAACAAATTATAAATAGAGGTAATTAGACGACTAGGGGAATTGCCACCTGAGTTATAGTTCTATTGCAATTAAAATTAATAATAATAATAAGAATATGAAGTCATCTGAGTTTATCCTTGAGCGTCATCAAACTGTACAGGTATCTAATGTATTGGTGTCAGTGTAATGCCTGCCCTATAACTCATTACAATACACTCAACTACTTCAAGAAAATATTCAAAGAGGACAAAAATTTTGATGCATCGAGACTGTAACAGGACGCCAGGCCCAACACTGGATAGGAAGAAGAAGATAAAAAATTTTATATTTTATATTCACGTAATGCTAGCCGAGCATGAAGCACAATTTCTCATAGCATCGTGTGCAACATTTATGGGGAAGGGAACGAGCAGGGGATAGTTAAGTTTCACGATCATTGTCACAACACAGGCACATTTAGAGAGGCTGTCCACAATGCTGCACACATCCATCTTTTATCGTAATTTGTCTTGGTATGATGCACAGTTTATAGTTACAAACCTATCAGAACTCAATACAGACAGGATGAATGCAGTTCCCATCAACGCTGTACGATACATATCTAAAAATGTTAAAGGTACATTAGTTGTGATTTATTGACTCATTTCATTTCATGCAGACCATGTTAGATAAGCTAACAACAAACCCATACAAATTTCACTGATCTGAAAAGTTCCAGATGGCTAAGGGTAGACAAGTCTTCCCTTATAAATTTAAGGATTCGTATCAAGGTAGTAAAAGCCAGCTGTCAAGTGCATTGCCATAGCAGTTACTCACCATTTTGTGTGCCTTATCGGGAGATTCGGCCATGTTCTCCTCAATCCATGGGCTGCAACAAACAGAGACTGCATTAGTGGTAAGGGATTAAACTGATTATCGGGGTTGTAATAACAGTCTATCACCTTAGCTCCAACCGTGTAATATATAAGCCACTGGATTATCGATTGTTTTACATTATCTTGGTTGTCACCTGGCTTGATTTAAACTCCAACCAAGGAAAGGTTAGGTACACATCATTATAAAAGTCACTGCTATTGTTTCAAATTCAAAGTTCACTATATTCTTGAAAAAATTTGCCAAGTTCTTAGATTGCATGTAGAGAAATGCGATCAGACCAGACCAAACCCCATTATAAAATTCTGAAAAGTCACATTGAAGTTAGAAAAAATGTTCCACTGTCCTACAGAAATTCTAACATAACGGACTGCTCATATGGTTAGATACACAGACATCACTTCCTGTCTCAAGCGCTCAGCACTATACAGACTTACACGTTACCTCTACAGTAGTCACAGCCAACAGACAGCACAGACATGCTGCCAACCATATTTATAGAACCCATGCTTTTTCCAGAGATCATTGTGCAGTTCAAAGTCCAAACTGGTATGGAACCTATGTATTCATATGTACTCTGCAACATAGTTCTTCCTATCTTTGCTCTCCCTACTCCTATCTTTCTGGAAATTTACCAGAAGTAATTAAAAATTTAGATCCTTATAAAATTTCCTGCATCTATTACTGTTTTGCCATTAAAAAATGATTTTGTGTAGTTACGAAATTTGTTTATAATTTTTACAACTTTAACGCTATAAGTTTCAAACAAAGTTTTTTTTCTCTTTCCGCAACCTCCCCTGACTATGCTTACCACACGAAAATAATTAATTTTCCTTTGAGCACATGACTGGCTTTACCCTGTAATGTTTAAAAATTATCTTTAAATTATACTAAGCTTTCCAAAACTTTAGTATGTTGTACAAGAAAAATTATGTTTATCTCATGCTATAAATTAACTTCCTACATCTCTTCTAACATATGATTTCTTGAATTTTAGAGTGCATATTTACGTAATAAAATTCTATACTGGTATTTTTGCTTATAAAGACTTTAAACCTTTTTAGTATGATTTCTTGTTACTAAATTTATTATCTTTTGACTGTTTATTATCATGAAGAACTCACAGAGTGAAGAAAAATGTTGATTTTAACAGATTATATCGTGACCAAAACATTGCATATACTGATGTTAGGTTGTCTTCTTTTACAGCCGTTTAGGTAGGTTTAGAACTGGGATTTACTATATTAATTTATTTTATTGCTTTAATTAGCTGCGTAAAAGACTTTAAGGCTGCGGTAAGCCTGTTATACTGTAAACATACTTCGTTACAAGAATTTGCAAAATTCTAAGGTAGCGTACATAGTACAGTCACAGCACTTACTATGTTAAAACAATTACTAACCTCTTGTAGGGATGCAGAATGGATAAATTTAAGATATTGTTTTGTTTGTGTTATTCAATATTGCTTCTCCAGATATTTATATCTTGAAATCAAGGATCTGTAGACAGAGATGCAAGGCCATTCGTAAATTCACCCTAACCATGTTAGCTGCCACTTGTATGGTTTCTTGCAGGAGCTTAATAGCTACTGTAACAGTTGTATTATCCTCAGCAATTTATCTGCAGGCCTCTACTTGATGGTGTTGCCCGTCTCCATTACAAGAAGTAGAGGCTCGATATTTGAAAGAAAGCATATTATAGTGAAAAAGGAGGCCCTGAAAATAAAGTGGAATGTGCAGACTGAAGAAAATATATAAAAGAGTCTGAGCTATGTTGAGGGAGGAAAAAAAACACAACATATTTGCGGTAATAAAGAAATGGTTTAAGACACGAGAGATCCTTGTCCCAACTTACTATCTATACTTGGCAGGATTTAGATGATGGATAAGATGGCAGGAAAAACTGAAGAAGAATATATGCTGTTGATCCCTTTTATGTTTTTGTTTTTTTTATTGATCTAAAGGCGCAAAAAATAAAAATCAAGTGTCAACCAGATATACGAACAAGCAGTGTGAAAATATACATCATGAAATTTAATAACAACAAACATACTTACACAATTACAACCAGAAAGATGCAGATCGCAAAGAAACGCACAGTAATGTTCTTCCCAAAAAGTTTATTATGTACCACAACCAAACAAATCACAACTTAACATACATCTTTGGCCTACTTTTCTACATATACACCAATTTTCTCAACACATTTCTCCCATTGTGGTACCAGTTTCAATATGCCCTGTTCATAGAAGTCCATTTGTTGGTAGTGTAGCCATCAGCAGACTGCTGATTTCACTTCCGCATCTGTTGAAAAATGTTGACCGGCCAGGAATTTCTTCATGGGGCCAAACAGATGAAAGTCAGACGTTGCCAGGTCTGGACTGTATGGTGCATGCTGGAGCACCTCCCACGCAAAAGTGGCGAGTTTCTCACGAACAGGAGCAGCAAGACTCATCACCAGTGATGATTCCTTTCAGAAAGTCGTGCCCTTCTGTAGTGTAGTGCGTTAAGTGATCCAAGCTTGTCATCATTCTCTGGCCCTTCTGGTTGTCTGTCAGGTTCTTAGGCACCCAGCGAGCACTAACTTTATGGAATTTCAACATGTCATGAACAATGTCGTACACTTCACCACAGGAAATGTTGAACGTCTGCAATAAGGTTCGCAGGTTCACATGCCGGTCCTTCAAGATTGCTGCCTCAATGGCACAGACATTCTGCAGAGTTGAAACTGTTACCAGCCGCCCGGAGTGTGGAAAATCACTAAGGTTCATGCGGCGTTGTTGGAAGAATGCACACCACCTGTAGACATTGCTCCAGTCCAAACAGTCATCCCCATATACGCCACACATGTCCCTGTGATCTAAATTATAAGGATAATGTGTAATTGTTATGTATTACGAAAAATATGGTTACACATAACAATTGTTAGTAGTTGAAACATTATGAATGTGATTCACTATTTTTCGCACATGTATTACAGTGCAGACATGTATCAGTGTCCAGGACAAAGCAGGTTAAATTGACAGGTGTGTGTGTGCGTGTGAGTAGGCACTACAGGGTCACGAACCCATTAAGCCTGGAACTTCCCAGGACATCTCTGGATGGAACAATCCTAGATTTCTAACCATCTAGCTGGTTGGCCATATGTATTGGAACTGCACCGATGAGGTTTCATTTTCGGGCAAATCAAGCCTCAAACATATTTGTCCACATACGCCAACATGATTTGATCTGTTGTAGATGGCTGGTCCCCTTTGTAGACAAAAGTGAAAAGCATGATGTCAGCTTGTAACTTCAAAAATTAATGTCTAGATAACTCCTTTATATTTTAAGCTGTAATTCAAATACGTCTCTCAGGGCAATCCATTTGAAATTTTGTGACTATTTTTCACTCAGCGATGCTTCTACAAAATTTTAATATATTTTCGTGACGTAAGCATTAAGGTGCAGAAAGTCAACAATAACTTGACAATTAAGCTTAGAAAAATCTACTTTTATCCTAGAAATTTTAATTTTTTTATGAAACTGAAAACATTTTCTTAATCCTTGTCATTTTCCCTATTTTCTTAACCTATTTCTATTCATCTATTTTATTACAAATATTTTTTTTCTTTATATTACAAAAATGCATATTTCAAATTTAATTAATTAGTCAGATTTATAACCAGGGTGTGCCTCTCAATGTTGACAACAACCCATGATATCAAACTCTAATGTAGCTCTTTGCCTTAATTAATAATTTCTAATTTTGTCTTTCACTTCATCTGAACACATGGCATAGTATTGCTAAAAACTGAGATATCTTTTAAACCAATTTTTTTAGAGCAAACAAAATACACCTCAAAATCATCCTCATCTTAAGCTTTCTTTGTGCAAATAAATGCAGCAGAATCCCTTATGTCTGAAAAACCACATTATTTAAATCTTGCCTCTTATGAAAAAGGTTTAAAATCAAGTTAAAAAGTGGTTCACTGTTAAGAAAATATTAATAAAAGTTATTTATCGTGTAAATGGAACAGGACCCTGTAACAGCCCTAATACCTGAATTTTGAATAGCATTATACTGCATGAAGTATTTGTAGTGAGCCAAAGTTTGCTTGAAAGTGATTTGGTATGTTTATTTTGTAATTTCTTGTAAATAAGTGTATATAGACTTTGTTTTAGGTAAGAAAATTATTTAAAGACCATTTAATATGTTTAAGAACCGAATGGTGCAAGAGAATTTATTAAAAGTTTGTAATTACTTGTATTAATGTATGTTACGATGTCTACAGGACAATTTTCCACCATTTGAAAGGATTTCTGTAAATAATTTTGTATTTAAGTATCTATAATTACCATTTCTAATCATTTTGTAATGTTATTAATTAATTTTGTATCAATTCCGATTGTTTTTAATATGTTTGATTGTTTGAGTGATTGTTAATGATCGAGAAATATTGGGCGGATGCCTTTGAAGAATTCTCGTAAATTCGATAGACTCTATATAAACAGATCGCCTGGACAGAGTATTCATTAAGTATTAATTCAGTGTTACAGAGACATTCATGCAAGTTTTCATTCAGTTTTCGATTCAATTCACGTATTCAGTAAGTCAGTATTGCATCTTTGGATTGTAACAACTATGCTTGTGAATGTCGCAGACTTGTTTTGATTGAAAATAAACGAGCATCAACATAACCTTGTTTTTGGTGGACTTTATTAATTAATTAATGCAGTAATAAAACCACCCAAAGAACCTTAACAACCCCTTGTTAATGGTTTTTAGTGAGATTATAGATATATTACAACCACATGATGTAGGTGGCTCACTCAAAGAAGATTTCTGCAAACGGCGAATCTGCCAACCGTTTGCTGAAGCCCTCTTTGCCCCTGCACTGGCAACACTCGCCGACTGCTCATATTGAGACACCATTACAAGTTTTGCATCACAGTTCTCGAAATTATAAACGTCAAATGGCTTTAGTGATAAAATTTAGAAAGTTGGCACTCATATTATACATTTTTGTGTCTAAACCCTGTTTTAAACAGATAAATTCATCTTTCACTATCTGTCAGTTGGAAATGTTATCTGAGTGATACACTTCACTCATATATCAAATTTTTTCACATGTAACTTCATAAAAGTGTAGTTTCATTAATAATTACAATGTGATTGTTGGCTGGATATGCAAAGGCAAGATACATTTTTAGCCAACAGATTTTTCATCTGACAATATTTCATTATATTACTTGTAAAAGCTGCAACACCACTCACCGGTAGTGACCAGTGTGTAGAAACTTGACGGTGTAGCTACAGCCCTCGCTGTCCTCCCAGGGCATGGCCACACCTAGCAGTCGCTGGACACCGTCGTCCTCCGTGCACATCAGCGGGCCTCCCTCGTCACCGGGACACGCCATCTTCAACATAAATCACACAAATGTGACTTCAGCCCATTCATCCCAAAGAGATTGTTTTTTTGGGAGTGTGAAAGAGGTAGTACATTATGTCAATTTAACATTATTGAACAGTTGGATGAAATAGAAATAAATAACTTACTTAAGTGAAACTTTTTTATTTTTAAATGTAGTCTCCCTGTTCACTAATTCACTTGGTTCATCGATATTGCAATGCCTTGATCAAACTCAAAAATTAGACTTCTTGGACATGATTCCCTCCTTGGTAAAGGCAGACTGGCAAAAGATGTGGTGGGAGGAAAAACAAGAAATAGACCGGTGACAGTGGGCAATAGTAACTGCAATCATGGACAAACCATGGTATGCTCAAACAGACCACAGCAGAAGAGATATTATATGCATGAACAGATTAAGAATCGGAAATGTCTTGCTTAGTGATATAAAATTCTTTATGAATATAATTAACTCTCCAATGTGTTTGATTTGAACAGAAATGGAAGATGTATATCATTTCATGTTAGGATGCAGTTAATTCTGACAGGAGATATTAGACATTCACTCTCTCACGCAGGCCCTTGCTTTCACTCATAACAAATCAACATTCTAGAACTAAATGTTATATATAAATCACAATAATTTCACGATAATAATAATATGTAACTGCTGAATTAGCTTGAGGCTAAAGCCATAAAAATAAATAAAATAGAGCAATATCTCCAAACGAGAAATTTAGTCTTTGGCTGTCCCACCAATTAGATTTAAGCAAAAATGGACTTTGTACTGCTTCAAATATATGTACTGTGACATTAATTTGCAAAACAGTATGCACTGTCAAATAATAAAACGTCTGTTTTTCTTTCCTTCAATGTAGCTCTATTTCAGCATCAAAGAAAATAAACAATGCTGCCTCTTAATGCTCAAATGTTACTCACTTAAAGAGACTAATGAAGATTTTGATTCTTTCTTGACACCATTAATATTATAAATTCAAAAGTAACTGTGTCCCTCTGTCATTTGTTATATTTTCACAAATAAGTGGCTAAATCAGCCTTCATTAAAATAGACAAGAAAATATGTCATGAAATATTGAAATCTAAAGGAATGGTGAAAGACTGATGGATAGGAAGTGTAATTCTGTGTAATATTCTTGCATTTTGTGCACAATCTTTTCAAAAATTTTATGTATAAACTTATTATTATATAGTATACATTTGGATTTCTGCTGTATGCAGCACGGCACCATTACTGTTATTTCATTTCTGGCAGATGACATTTTCTCCAACGGAAGAGGGATTATACAAGGCTTTACTGTGGGTGTGTCTTTTACTTTGGTGTTTGACTGAGTTAGGAGGCTGAGCATTCTTTTATGGTGTTAGTATTGACTGATCATGTTGACTACTGGGTTGTTATTTTGCCTGGCATTGGTATAAAAAGCTTCAGCCATTTGGCGAAATCTCTCTTTCCGTTTCGGTACTCGGCTGCCTCATGGAGTGCATCTGTGGGGAACTGGTTTGGTTGGAGAAGGGCTCTCTTTTAGTTCCATGTTTTGTATGATTTGTAGTTTGTTGATGTATCTGTCAGCTGGCAGTGTACTCATTCACTGACTGGAGTCGTTGATGTGTGTGCACCGTATTAATCTCCTATAGAGATTTGTCCTCAGATAGCATGCTAATGTTAAGCAGGTTATGCCTCTACCATATACATGGACTAGAGGGTCCAACTGAAATGGTCAACAGGAGCCGTATCTGTTAGCTAGTATAATGGTCTGATTGTTGGCAGAGTTGATATTGATTCTCCACCTTCTTGACCGGGTTTCTGTTATCTGAGGACTTCTTGGAGTCGGCGCCTGGTTGTGAGATAGGCAGTAGCATCCGTTAGGTTGCATTCATGACGCCATTGTTTGTAGGGATGTCGGCGGTGTACAGAGAAAGCAGTATTGGACCCAGCACCGAACCTTGGGGAACTCCCGCCTAGATGTTCCTGATGATAGAGTATATGTTACCCACTTTGATGCTGAACGTGCAGCCGAGGGGGTAAGATTTTAGTAACTTCACATATGTTCCATGGATATGATTGTAGAGCTAAAGCAGGAGGCCCATGTGCCAGGACTTGTCAAGCATTACATAGTACAGCTTGTAAGCGTGTGTCGCTGCTTCAGCTACCCTCATCAGCTGCTCAGTGGTTGAATGGAAATGATGAGATCCCAGCTTGTGTTTGGGGATAATGTTGGTGCCCTCAATGTAGGAGGACAGAAACTTTGCTGATTGCTAGAAGTAGGTTTATGGGCATATAGTGCTTCCCTTACTGCTCTTATGGATGCCTACTATCATCACACGTTTCCAGTGGAGGGAGTTTAGCTGTTTAGGCATGATGGTGTTAACAATCGCTGCAAGGTGAGCTGAGACTTCTGGAGGTAGTTGTCAGAGAACAGGGTTGCAAATCTCATTGTGCTCTGGAGCTTTATGTGGGTGAAGCTCTGACAGACAACTTGCATCCTACCTAAGGAAAAGGTTTCTTCAATCTGATGGTCATCTTCTGCTTGTAGATAAAAACTCAGCTGATGATATTCCACTCCAGATTACGATCCTGTGACAAAAGTATTTGATTTCTCTCTAGAGGCGATCAAGCAGTGTTTTAGTTGCCGGGTTCCTCCTTAGCTAACAACTCTTCTTCAACCCGGTTTTTATGTCGGATGTCTGCTAGGGGATTTGGAGGGGGGAAGTAGTGGATTGGGGGCCAACTGGGGTATCCTGGCATATGCTGACAGAGCTGTTGCCTCTTTAACCACTGCATGGAAAAATTCGAGGGCAAGTGGGCCAGCCAATTTGTCCTGGAGATGCTCTTGGTAGTGCCTCCAGTTTGTCTTGTTGGCTGAGAGATCATCCAGGGGCTGCCGAGATCTCTTCCGGTAACCACACATCATGTCGTTTCTATTGACCGTCATCTTAGAGATACTCACCAATCAGTAGTTTTCCATTGATAATGGCCCGGGGCTGAGAATTCAGCCTTTTCTAACTGCCTGCAAGAGAGAGCAAGTAGCAAGAGAATATCATTAACTTGCTGTTCGTGGTTACCATTTCGATGCTGACTGATTCCTTCTGGGAAGTGTTGGTAAGACAAGTTCATATTGTGGAATTTTGCTTTTTATAGACACTGCAACTACCCCGTAGACAGTGAGCCTGTATCAGCGATAGCAGCCTTAGCCATGGCTGCTTGCAGGAAACTCTCTGACACAAGACACATATCGACATCCTAACCTCATACAAACATTCTGAATTTAAGCAGCTGGTCATGAATGCTCTTGGAATTGTAAAAATAAAGGATAGTGAATATATCGGAGACTGTCTAGCCATGGTGGTTGTGGTGAGGTAATTTCGGGGCAGCCAGATCATTAGTTACCCCACTGGTCATTTTCTCCAGCAGCTTGGTCAAATGGCACATCACTTTTAAGGCAGACTCCAGCATGTTGTTTAGTCTCTCAGATTTCTGCTTTCCCTCAATGGCGAATTCGTTTTTCACCTTTTTTCACTGCTGGGAGGTGAAATGGTGACCTGTAGATATTTGGCACTGGATGGCGGTCTTGCAATGGATGGAGCTGTGGGTCACCCTGGTTCAGCTGAATGATCTTTACTGCCGTCGCTTTGACGGAATACCCGTCGTCCACTACCATTGGTGCATGTTGTTTGCCTGTTTCACACTGGGGCCCTAACATTTTCTTCTTCTAGAGCACAGTTTGATAGTCATCTTCACCTTTCATTTAGGGGCAAGGTCATCCCCCTATGCGGAGAGACTATCCTGCTGTGATGCACTTTTGGATAGTGGTGTCCAATCTGTCCACTTTTCATGCTCAGTCTTCAAACCTTTTTATCAGCTAGGGCCCTCTTGAAGGCTGGGCAGCCCTTACAGCTGGCCATGTGACCACCTACACAATTGACACATCTCCTACCTTCTGCGAGGTACATTGAATGGAGTCATGTTACACATTCCACACTTCATGCAGACGGGAGGCATTTTATAAGTCTTCGGCACGAGACTGGAGT
The DNA here is from genome assembly GCA_031002005.1 of Vandiemenella viatica. Lineage (NCBI taxonomy): Eukaryota > Metazoa > Arthropoda > Insecta > Orthoptera > Morabidae > Vandiemenella > Vandiemenella viatica. The sequence goes on from JARYHS010009186.1 coordinate 258,185,265, forward strand.
GCAGTCAATTATAACACTGAGATGGTCTAGTTGATGTCCAAACCTTCATGGTCTTTACTTTAAGGTGGCAATTCCTATTCACCCCAAAAACAGCCCTGTCTTCTTGGTTGCCCACCAGGAATTAACACATTATTGTCAGGTCCGTGAAGTTGGGCCACCGTCTGTACAGTAGAAGACATAACAGTTAGTTCCTCCTTTAATTCGACCCAGGCAGTGTTCTTGGGATAACCGTGAAGACCACTTTTATTAGGTGAACAGCTCTCATAGGGAATGTATAGAATGGGGCTTTGGTGTCCTGTAACAGCTGCATAGTAGCTGTATCATCTTCTGCAGTAGTGAAAGAGAATTTTATCTTGCCTGTACCAGAAGTATGGGGCATTAACACTGGATGAAGTGTTTTATAGTTTTCCTCATACTGCACAACAATAGGAGTAATGTGAGCTGATGCTGGTTGCAATGGTGCTGGCTTCATTTGCAGGGGTTTGAATTGATTCATTGTTTCAGCGGTATTGGGGTACAAACCAGGCGCTGGTTTGGAAGATCATCTACGGAACATAAAACCCTTCTCTTTGGCTTAATGAGGCTACTGCTGGTGGATGTATTGAATGGTCCAATGGTGTGCAACACTTCTTGTAGTATTCAGCTTAGTGAAGCTTGCTGTAGGCTGTCTATGAACTGCATGTGGACAGGTACTTTGGTGGAATGTGGGCTGTCACCCCCTTGTTCACCCAGTCCAGTGCCTTTTTATCCAAAATGATGTTATTATTATTATTTTCCTGCTTATTGCATTAAACCTCATTGAAGTCATTAGATAGAGGGATTCAGCCATGGCTTTTTGAAGGAACTATCCTGGCATTCAACTGAAGTGACTTCGGGAAACCAAGGAAAACCAAACTATGGATAGTTGGACAGGATACAAAACCACATCCTACCAAATGCGAGACCTATGCTAATGGTCGTATAACATGAGTGCTGCTCATTTCTTAAGTATTTAGCGATTTCTGCAGCAAGTGGAGAGACATATCTCTTGGCTGCGTGGCGTTCATCGTGACCATGGTAAGGTGAGTTGCCATAACAGTATTACAATTGGACGAGGAGTTGTCAGCAAGAAAGTCCAGAATCAGAAGGCAGGTCATCGATTCAGTCCGGTAAATGAAAGCGTGGAGAACCGAAGCTCTGTAGTGCAACAAGCGCCATCCGCTTCGGCAATGATCCACCGAGGTGATGTGCAGGGCCTAGCAGGATTGTCCTGGTCCATAGTTGTGATCATTAGGTTACCAGGACCAGATGTAGTATAACAGATTACTTAAAGAAAAGAATAAGAATAATAATTACTCTGAGAGAGAAATTAGTAGCTATGGTAACGTTTAGAAAGAAGATAACAATAAAATCGGGAGAGCGTGAGAAAAGTTCGTGTGTTCACTTTGAGTTCTAAAAGCAAAGGACCTGTATATCTTTGGATATTTAATTATTAGATAATGTGTTGCTAAATGGAATCAAGTCAAAGAAGTTTTACTATTTATTTCAAATATGGAAGACGAAACTAATAAGCATTAAGCTGAAAGTTCATTCCAAATGACTTTAAAACGATTTGGTGCTCATGCCGACAGTTGAATCATTTCAAATCCTTAAAAATACAACCAAAAATCATATTAAAAAACAACAAGACAAAAATAAAACATGACACAGAGACAACTCAAATCTCACTTTCAGGTGATTACAATGTTGCAATTACTTTTTGTGTGTGCTGGGCGAAGACAATAAAAACCAGAAAATAGTGTAATTAAAAATTGGACAGGTGGAGCATGCTTGGAAGAAAAGTAATAAGCTACAATCGATCTGTGGCACTAGGATGATCTGGTGGGTTAGAAACCCTACATTGAAACTACTTCCATTGTTACTGGTGTGCCTGAGAGTTACTGAAAAAGCTGAAAGTATATTTAGTGAAACATAGTAGAGAATATGTTTAAGCGTCAATGAAGAAAGGCTCAAGTTATTGAATCAATCAGGATAGGTGTTCAAGTATCGTAATTACGACTTGCTATAGAAATGGTCTGAGGGTCACAGATAGAGATAGAGCAATCTTATGTCTCTCATTACTATAAGCCCAGTAAGCAGTAACAAAAAGTATAATTCTTCAAAAAAGTGGAGGAGAAGGTTCAAATATGGGCTACCACTTTTATTTTGATCCTTGTGATTTTCCTGGTCATTCAATATGGATAATTTTGATGTCACTTGCTTCTATAAATAATCATGAAGATGATATAAGGGTTAAAAATATCAATAACCAGTTTTAATTTTCCAAAATTAAAGGATTAAAAAAAAAAAATGTAAAATGACTGATTTTCAGGAGGTGGTAGAAATATGGGCTACTTGTATAAAAAGGGAAATTTATCTCCTAATAAATTAAAGAACACAAAATTGTGTTAAAATTTTTTATTAACTTGACATTTTACAATCTCCTCATTCCCTTTTTTTATTTTTTTTACTTGCAAAAGTTACTGATATATTTCATTTTACATTCCAGTATTTTTAGTCTGTGCCCAACCTACACACTTGTAGAACTGAATCCACACTTCGAATATGACATCATCTGAAAAGAGTTCATCACTGAATTTTCATGCTGCATTGTCGTCACCATGTTTATCCCCAGAGAAATCATCCTTGTCATCATCTTCAATGTCGTCATCAGTAGGAGGGACCCCATGGTCTTCTTCCGAGTCAAACTCTTTGCTGAGCTTACCTAATGGGTTTTTTGGTTTGGCTTGGCAATTTTGAATTATTTTTCTTTGCTGAGGCAACTGATTACACTTCACAATCATCTGACAATTGTTCAAGGCAATACACTTCACACTTTACTTAAATAATTCGCTGTAAGGAGATCCAGTTATGATGCAAGTCTTGGCGCACTTGCGTCCAGAATTGCTTTTTCTTTGCAATGGTAGGGATCGAAGGTACATCAAATGGGTTAACCCGTTTGGACGTTGAAGTTTGAGCAGTTGGTCGTCGCTTCAGGGTGCTGAAATCTTCGCAGTTTAAAGTCAAGAGCTAGCCTCTTATTGGACCACCAATGGTAGCCCATTTTTAGACCATGCGGTACTTCAAGTTGATGGTCTCGGCAGCCATTACAAAACAAACAAATCAAACAGGAAAGGTATCCTGCATGAAGCTCAGGTCATGTACTTTGAGATAAGTTGGAATCTATTTACTTTATTGACTAAGTAAGAAAGAGATAAATTAATGTTTACATACCTTGAAAAGATTTGATTTTTTCAAAAGCACGTTTTCCGATAAAACAATTTGCGCCAACACACGTGTCACGGAGCAAGTTCATTTGCTCACTACTCTTCCCCCCACCACTTAATGTTCCTTTTGGTGCCACTCTCGTGCCTGAGCACAAAACCTTTTCCCCATTTTCAGCAAGTAGCCCGTAATTAGACTTGTATTTGGACCTTCTCCTCTAATAAGACTGCAGTCATTCAAACCATAGTTAGAGGCCCTACCGCCTGAGTTACTTGTTACGTAGTGACTCACCGGTTCTGCTTCTTGCTGCCAGCACTTCAGAGCTCCGGTGACATCGCCATCATCATCGTCTGCCTCCTTGCAGGTCACCCTTGTCACTGCGCACACCTTGTCATTGTCTTCGTGGCGGAAGCTCCCGTAACCGAAGCCATACATTTCACACAAAATGCTCCTGTCCTGTAGCACGCTGCACATCACAACCGTACATTAACCATAAGTTGCAAAAAATACATTAGATTCCTGTTTTTGTTACTTTAAATTTCTTGGCGATTACTAAGTAATTTGTTCTGAAATAGCGGATTTGGATTGAAGCATCACCATCATATTGTATAAGACAGAATTGCAAGCATTCAGCAACTTTGGATGGTTAACTCCTGTCAAATTTTGTTTCTCACTGTCATTTGATTGACTTAGTTGTATCAACTGTCTAGCTAGTTGCAACACTCCATATGGAATAAACCAAACAAATATTTTAATGATCAAATACCCACACGACAAAATGTGGCAGCTGGCTGTTTCACTACAATAATATTCCATCACTGAACTAAAGCCTACCCCAGTTCCCAGGATTGCACAAGTATCCAAAGTGAAGTAGTTGTGAACAAGGAGAGGTCAAAAGTAAAATGGGATGATGCTCCTCCACTATAGGCCAAGCACCACTAGCCCAGAAAAAGCATCCAGAAAACATCACAGGAACAATTTGCGTCACCTGAAAAGGCAAAAATGGAGTTGTGGAAAACCAAGTCTCCAACATCTCGGGATCACTGACAGTCGGGGAACGGTTGCCACCTGGTCAAACAGAGGATTGGAACTTCTGGAGTTTCTTAAACTGATTACGGACATGAGTGGGCAGGCCCAAGAAAAATCTAGTAAAATGGGGTTATACTGACACTACCAACATTAAGTGTGAATGTGGTGAGAACTAAACAATAAGAAATATGCTTCAGTGCACCATGTGACCATCTTCAGACAACGAAAATGTTCTGTTTCGAGCAACTCTGAATGCACTTTATGTTGCATACTACCGGGTGATATGGGTTTACATAGATAATTTGTCCTGTTTTAGCTGTGTATTTGATGTTTCTTACTCAAGAAGAATAATGATGACTGAAGTGCTTAACAGTAATGAAGAAATTGAAATTCCTTCAGAAAATTATGTACAAACTTTACAGACTGTTAGCATAACTAACATTAGCATATTAGAATGAATAGTGTGACTGTTTAACTTTTATTAAAATCAATTAAATGTTGTAAATGAATGCAGTTTTTCTTGGCGTTGTTTGTTTACGAATGTTTTTCGGCAAACAAACTGAGTAATATTACTTGGTCTGTTTCCCGACAATCATTCATACACAGTTAAATGTTGTTTAAAATAAATTAATTTGTACTAATATGTTAAAACAGCTTGAGAAGTATGTGTTAACTTTAGTTGTATCTAATTGTGCTGGAAAATATGCACCAGTAGCAACTTTCATATACACCTCTTTCCTCATTTTCAAACCTAGTGCAACATTATGGCAGGTAATACATGATTTAGGATATCTTTGTAGGTATTTAACTAAGGAGAATGGGAGATGTGGGCAGTAGTATTGATAGAAATACCAATTATAGTATAGAGAGTGACCTGAGGAAGGTGGTGAAGGAGGCGCAGCAAATCAGGATTTAACTCATGCAGGTCTTTAAGTTTCCATGATCGGCTACAGTTGAAACAGCATATGAGGCAGACAACTAAACTCGGAGACCTCGCTGCTACTTTGAGTTATTAGCCAAAGCTGTAAGATAGTCCACTTACAGTTATGATGGGGTCAGAACTGTGAACTTTTTAAATCCGGGGCTGCTGGTGAGGGGATAGAGACAGATGAGGAATACTGACTGTAGATCCAAGAAGGGAAAAATGACAAATGCTAAAGAAGTAGCTGAAGCTGCTGAAACAATAACAGACAGGGACAGGGCTGGGAATGCAGAGGTTAGTACTGAAAATATCACAAATTCAGTAATAATAATAATACTAGAATTTACAAACTTAATAGAGATACACAAACCACAAGAAGCTTCGTTAAAAAAAGAAGTAGTAAACATTGAGATTTTTCCCATTAGTTACAGAGTGTACTGCAGAGATAGAGGAGTGGCTGGTGGAGGGGCAAAGAGTACTGTGGTATTTATTGATCATGACAATGAGCAAGTTTTAAAGATGTTGAAAAACTTAAAAGGCAGAGTATAATTTACCAACTTAGGAGCTTTTCTGGGATGTAAACTTCCAGGATGCTCACCATACTAGAAAAATGGATAATGAAGATAAGGCTCTTGGAGAGACAATCAATTTATATTTAGAGGTGAGCATAATCTGGACATTATTGGTGAGGATTTAAATTTACTAGGTGTAAACTCGGTAGGAAATAAGATTGGTAACACAAGGGAACAGAGATTTTCAAATACCTTAGAAAGGAAAGGAGGCTTTACACATGTGGTAGATGAGAATATTAGGCGACCAAACGTGTTGGATATCTTCCTAATAAAGCCTGATGATAATTTTGTGAGCTGTGAAGTAACTGAAGGAAAAAGTGATCATGATAAAGTTCTGATGGATATTAGAGAATTCAGTAAGCCAATGGCCAAAATTGAAGGAAGAAATAAGCACAATTATAAAAAATCACAAATTTCAGAACTGAGTTGATATTTCGGGGAAAGGTTCAGCAAATAAAATAAAGGCACAAGTAGAGTGGAGCCAAGTCGGAGTGGGAAGAGTTCATGGAGAAAATAACAGAGGATGAAGAATTATTTATTCCAAAACAAAAAATTACTTACTAAATTAGAGAGGTTAGGAGGTTAAAGAGATTGGTGAAAAGAACAAAACAGATATAAGAGAAAGTAATTAATAGTAGCAAAGAGGGAAAATTAAGATTGGTTTATGAAGAATATTACTGGTGCAAGGGGACCACTAGACGATGCATATAGAAATTTCTATGGCTAAGTTAGAAAACTGAGGGGAGGGGAAGGTATTCAGACAATTATAAATAAGGATGGAGCAGAAGTTACTGAGGAGTTGAAAAAATGGCAGAGATATTGAGTGATTGGTTTAATGAGACTATAAGGGACAGATACCCTGTCATTATAGGGTTTGTGTAAACACTGTACTTTGATAGGTACTGTTGTTTAACCTTTCATGGCTAGTCAGATTAGTTCACATAGGCATGCTGTCCGTTCTCGACTTTCCTCCCAAATAAACTGTAAACCTGTATACTGTAACAAAATAGATTTTTCAAAGTATTGTTACAGATGAAATTCAGTGTGAATGAGAATACCTGTATTCACTAAAAAAAACACCTAATTCTTTGATTGAAAAATGTGTGCTATCTACTATTAGTAAAAGCAGAAGAATAACAAAACCTTGCACAGTTTAGGGTGCAAGTCAAGACTTACGTGGTCTCGATGGGCAGCAGTGCCCAACTGACGGTGGGTGTCATCTCGAAGCCGTCTCTGATGATGACTAGCATGAGTCCATCTGGGTGCATCAGGTAGTCGGAGACTTTCGAAATCTGAGTGTCGTCATCTATGTCTGAGTCATCCCGGCATTGCACGTTGCCCGCACAGACAAACGCTGCATCAAAAATACATTTACAATTTGTTGCGAATTGTAATACTTTTAAGCAATTTTAAATGAAAAGAGTGTACTTCTTTCCCAGAAGCCACATAGTATGACAATCACGTTAGAATGAGACTCTAAATCCAACTGGGAGCTACCCTCTATATTAAACACACACCTGCCTCTGTTAATAGACCAACTGAAACACAGCATGTTTCTATACTCATCTCTCTCCCTTAGCTGGAGAGGGTCACTTTTAATCAAACTAGATTAGAATAAGTCACTTACTATCAAGAAAAAGTCACATTTTGAGCTCGCAGCAGACCACTGAAATTATCATCTTCCTATTTTATTCTGTTTTGAGGAAAGTATTTGAAACTGGACACTATATTTATCACTTAGTTAACAATCCAGTTCACAGTTACGTATTGTCTGTAACAAACCATTACAACAAATTTCACATGCTACAGTCTAACCGGAACCACTTAAGTTCTTTGCATTTTGTCAAATCAGGCAGTGGGAATATTTTGGTGGAAAAATTGTCATGTTACTGTTATTTTCATCAATAATATTTATCCTAAATGTTCATCCAGTGACAATATTTATATAAATTGAGAAGATGTTTCTACTGGAGTGTATGTGCAAAGAAGGCTAGGTCACAATCTGCATTTCAATTCTAAACTAGTGCTAAGGAATGCACTCCATGGCTACGGTACTCCCACTAAATTAGCCATTCTATTTTCACAATGCACTGTTATGGACGACATCGCTGATGGAAGTGGTAACCTTCAGCACCATGTTTCACGACTGGTTTTCTGTCTAAATTTAGCACCTATCAATTATAGCAGATGCTTTTGGTGCTTAATTATCCTTTTTAAAATTTTTTGCTTTTCGACACCAACTGTTATATAGTTTTATTTTATTTTAATAATTAATTTCTATGGAGCATATGATTCACTGGCAATTCTTCAACCCATCTAGTTACCTCCTTCGTACTATTGTTTTATTATTACCTTAAATAGTTTGAGTGTTAAAATTTGCCCAAATCTATTTTTTCAGTTTTAATTACCTTCAGTGTTTGTAGTAAATTATTTATCGCCACAAATGGTAATTTATTTAAACCCCTGCCACCCATGCCCACAAAATCAAAATTTCCCACTCTCTGATGCATGAAATCGAGTGCTAACTTGTGCCAATTATCATTTATTCCATTCCGTGTGCATTTCTTGGAATTTAATTTGCAATTGGTATACTGGTTGCAACATAGTGGCACAGTAGAAACACCTACATTATTTATATAAAATTTATTGCTGGAAATGTAATTTAAAGGATAAATATTAAGGTTGGAAATAATAGTTATGCAGCCATTATTCCTCCAATGGAAGTGATGTCATGTAAAGAACTAATTGGTGACAATACAAACACGAGTGGAATATCTTCAAAATGTAAAAAGCATATATTGAAACAGCTCAGTCTTATTCTATCGCCAGTCAGAAAAAAACGATAGGAATGTCTGCCATTCCAACAATTTTGGGTCTAGATCTGGTAGAACCATTCCCAAATTTTGGTCTAAATATGCACATTACATTGAGTGTTAACACTGGCCTTGAAACACTGCATAAAGACTCTGGCTTACTAACACAGATTTTTTTGATAGTAGAAAAAGTATTTTCAATTGTACCGATCAAGGAAGGGCCCCACCCGACATTTTCAGAAACTAACTATACAATAGGCTTGGTTTGTCTCTGGTACTGACAGGGGTCTTTGCGGCTGTCAGGTGGCCTGCAGGGGCTGGCAGAGCTCAGCGCGGCAGTTGGAGACAGCAGGCTACACGTGCATACCACGTGGGTGAGCAACATGCACACCGACGTCACAACGCCCCTGGGCACCACAGTCGCCTCTTTGTGGTAAGATGGTTCCTGCAACAGAGAAAAAACTGCATTATTTATCGTGATAAATTCCTTGTAGTTGGTGGCTTTTCCTGTCCCAGGCTGACTGGGTTAGATGATGTGTGCTCCAACAACCGGAAAGTTTTGATTGAATGTAATTGTACTACTTCCTGACATTAAACAGCTGATGCCCTGAGATCTCAATTGCATGTCCATCCAGATAGAGGACGGACCTTTTACACCATGCCACAATGTATTCCTGGAGCTCGGCAAATAAATTATCTAAATTTCCATTCTGATCACTCTTAAGGAGCTAACAATTGGAATCTTCTACTTACCTACTTTATAAAGCATTAGGGGGTGGTTAGTAATATTTGTTTGGAGAAGGGAGCGGTAAGCTATATATCACAGTAAAATACATATCTGCTCTGGTTGGGCTAGTAATATGTGATGGGTACATAATGTGGATTGTTTGGATTGCAGGTTCTTCTTTATTACAAAATCACTACAGGCATCGCTATACTGTTCACATACACATTTACCTATCACCACCAGCAAGTAATATAGTTTATTGACTTTCAATTGCAGCTACTCATCACGCTTTCATTATTTCGACAACACAGCACACTATCCACTGACAGATTAACTAAAATATGATTCTGTTCTTCTAGAAACACTAGCCTGTCATACCTAAAGAGCCCATTATCCAGTATTTCGATCGTCCATATAGAAACAAATGCAAGCTGAGGTTGGGAACTATGATATAAGTGATCATGCAAACTTAAATCCTTTCTGTCTTTCTCATTTCTAACGAAAAGGTGTTATTGCTCCCAATTAACTACATGTAGTTCCACGAATTTATTTTGTAGCATTCAGTAACAAAAACACAGAAATTGTCACAATGTATGGCAGAAAACACTCTCGGGATTCTAGCCGCGTCAAATAAAAGTCGACTGGCGACGTTTCGAGAGCCGGCACTGCTCCCATTGTCAAGCCCTGCTTAACTAACTAAAACTGCTTAGCGGTAGTCTCTATATAGGGCTACCGGACGGGAGAGGAGGGGAACTCGCGCGGAGGGCGGGTCTGCTTGGTGACGTCATGTTCCGGTTGTTGTTATGCCCAAATATGGTCCGCTCCCGTGTGTTTCGTAATTGTCTAATAACTGGCCTCCATGTTTGACTTATGTTAAGTCCTTGATCCCGATTTATCACATTGTTTCTAACTCTGATTTCAATCGCCTCTTTCACGACACTATCCCAAAAATTATTAGCATGGCAGAGGCGTGTCGTCTTGTCAAAGCACGGCTCATGACAGTTTTCAAGGGCGTACTCTACTATAGCCGATTTTTCCTTCTGCCCCAACTTAAAGTATCTTATATGCTCTTTGCGCCTTTCATCGATCGTTCTCAAAGTCTGTCCTATATAGGAAGAGCCACACTCACAAGGAATTTTATACACTCCAGGGGCCCGGAGATTTATACAATCTTTCGGGGTTCGTAATAACTGACGGATCTTAGGCGGGGGCCGAATGATGGAGCGGATGCCTTGCTTGTTGAGCAGCCTGGCTATTTTCGATGTCACCGCTCCGCAGAAGGGCAAAAAAGGCACGTGGGGTTTCTCGTTCCCTGTCATCCGTTTTGTTTTTGTTTCTTCTTCCGATAATCGCATGTCGAATTTCTTTGGAACTATAACCATTGGCCCTAAACACGCGTTCTAAGTGTCGCAGCTCTTCTTGTAGATGCTGATTGTCGGATACCGCCTTTGCCCTGTGGACCAACGTATTCAGTACGCCACGCTTCTGAGATGGGTGACGAAAACTAAGGGCGTTTAGATAACGATCAGTGTGTGTGGGTTTTCTATACACACTGTGCCCCAACCTTCCGTTCGGCTTTCGACGTACCAATACATCCAGAAAAGGAAGTGCGCCATCTTTTTCGATTTCCATTGTGAAGTTGATATTGGGGTGAACGCCGTTGAGATAGTTCACAAATTCATATAGGGCTGGTATCCCATGAGGCCACACGAGGAATGTGTCGTCAACAAATCTATAAAAACATTTTGGGATAGTGTCGTGAAAGAGGCGATTGAAATCAGAGTTAGTAACAATGTGATAAATCGGGATCAAGGACTTAACATAAGTCAAACATGGAGGCCAGTTATTAGACAATTACGAAACACACGGGAGCGGATCATATTTGAGGATAACAACAACCGGAACATGACGTCACCAAGCAGAACCGCCCTCCGCGCGAGTTCCCCTCCTCTCCCGTCCGGTAGCCCTATATAGAGACTACCGCTAGGCAGTTTTAGTTAGTTAAGCAGGGCTTGACAATGGGAGCAGTGCTGGCTCTCGAAACGTCGCCAGTCGACTTTTATTTGACGCGGCTAGAATCCCGAGAGTGTTTTTTACAGTGCTGCCGCCGCGAAAACGTTCACAGTTATTTGTCACAATGTATGTTTCCTATCATTCAAAATACTTGACAATAAATTTCAAACTGTTATAACATTCATAAATTCCATTATTTCTAGCTAAGGATTCTTGCCTTAGCTCCATACATCCCCGCTGCGTACCGACGACTGACTAATTGTTGATCGCTGCTGAGCACTGTTTTGCCAGCTAAAATCCCCGAGCTCACATTCACTTGTTGTTAACAATGAGGTCTCCAGTAAAGCAAATAATACACCACTGTTAATTTTCTGAGCAATAATCTATAAAAGACAAAAAAGTTAATTAAAATATGAAGAAACTAAATTAATAGGGGCAGGGAGCAGCCTGATAGTATGGTACAACTTGTCACTGAAGGTACAACAGTATCAGATTGAAATCTTGAAACAGTTACAATGGATAATCCTTACCTCAGTTTCCTCGATTAGAGGAGATTCCCACAGGCAGAATTACACAAAGAATAATACATAGTTGAGGCAGATAGAAACTTAATCACTTTCCAATTAAGTTATATTTAATGTAGTGCCACTGACAGTCAATGCTTCCAATCACTTCTATAAAAAAAATTCCTGGTGAAGGAATTAAAACTAAAAAGATGTACTACTCACCGGTCTGTCTGTTTTGTAGGGAATGTCAGGCTTGTTCTGCTCGATCCATGTGCTGCAACAAAAAGAGGCTGCATTAGTAAAGACACTACACTTACTGCAGAGTTATTTTTTTTTTTTTTAAATAGTTATGTACAGTATGGACATCCAATTGTCAGATTCAACATATTGTTTTCCTTGGCTGATTCAGTATTCCTTTCTGGGGAATGTTATGTCTTGATAGTAGGGAGTGTACACAGCAGTTTGTTAGGCTACTTACAAGGTTACCACTACTTTTCCACATTTACAGTGCTACCAGTACTTCATCTGCAAATACACTTCTGTACATAATACCACTGTGCACCTTCCAACATAAGAAGTAGGCGATACACATTTGGGATTGTGATGCACATACTAGGCTTCAGACACCCTGAAGCATGGGACTTCATCAAAGTGTGGCTGATATTTCGGTCAATGGGAAATGTGAATGTGAGGAAAGAAACTATAACCTCAAAAGCCGCATTGGGAGCAGGCAAAGGTGGAGAAGAGATGAGAGACACTTCATCATTTGGCTTTGTAAGGACCTCATCATGAGGGGTAGAGGAGAATTGATCTTCTGATTTCAGCAGCGAAGCATGCAATTGTCAGCTTCATAGTTCATGCATTTAAATTTTCAAGTTTCAGAGGGGACCTCAAATCACCACGCTATAACTGTTACTGTCTCAGTTTTGAAACACAGAGCAACAGCCTTAAGGCAGGTGACAGAAGATCGCCTACCTCTGAGACCACGCACAACAACTGCAGTCAATCAGAAAGCTACCCAATATTCTGCAATGACCTTGTTTGATTTACATCATACAGCTGTATCTTAATCGAAGTGAAGTGATTCTATTGTGATCTTCTTTGCATTGTCATGCATAGTAGGATAACAAGTGGAGATGATTGTGAACAGCACAGAAGGACCTGAACAGGATACCAATGCTGTAAGGGTCCCATCTGACTGACAACACAGACAGGGTGGCCGAGGGGTATATTTTGGTTCATTGTGGACTTTAACGGTGGTGGGGCTCTAGAGGAGAGTTTAACTAACCTCGTGGCATTCTTGCCCTTCTATCTTGATGGTCTTGAGCTCTTGTGTCTTGTGGACTAATTAATAAGATGTATTTCGTCAGGAATAATGTGGCACCAGCTGATTAGTAGGTTCAGCAAACAGGATAGGGGAAGGCTGGTACGTGTTAGATGACCAGCTGAGATTCTATCCTATTATGAATGATAACAGGCATTTAGCGGTTATGAGGTCCCATTTAATGGTCATTGAAAGCCGTGAACATATAGCCGCCAACATGACAGCGAGGACCCTCCCGACAGTGCCTATATGATATGCTAATTGCATCTGATTGAGGTTTTTTTTTTAATTTACCCTTCATTTATACAGCCTAATAACTTAGTGACTAAATTAGGCCCTTCATATTAATTTTTACATTGTTGATTTACATAGTGTTTTGTACAAAATATTTACATGCAAGGAATTTGGCTTACAGTTCCGTTACACTTTGACTTACTGTCTACTAATTATTTCTATAATATTACATTTGGTCTTGCTTACAGTAATAACAGTTACAGCTGCTATTGCAAATTTTAATGTTATATTGAATCACAAATATCGCTTATTGTTGTTATAGTGCTAGTGGTTTTTATTGAAATATTCCAGTTATTCTTAGAGTATCCCATTATTCAGTTAGTTGTAGTTAATCCAGTTTGTACATATCTTTCGGTAATCTATCATTTAGTTATACCGGATTACTGGGTAATAACAATTGCTTTTAAGTAACATTCACTTAATTATATGTTCTCAGCCACTACAGTCCTGAGCCAGTTCAAATTTGCAGCATCCTGGCTTACCATTAATATGGAAATTCCCAAATATTGTTATGATTCATTGTGTATTTGTGCAAAAGTCAATGATCATTCCCTCTACATTACAAACAAGACTGTTTTGGCCGTGGTAGAAGCGCTTTGTTTGCTGTAAGTGGTATGCTGACGTTTGCTCATTCTGCCACGCCATCGTTCTGACTCAGGCCTGCAGTAGGCTTGGTTCCGTTTTAACAATGGTAGGATTACTTACTTTAATAGTTATACATTTGATTTTTTTTTTCTTTTTCAATAATTACCTCTGGTATTATAATCTACTTTTCCCCTATAAGGCCTTATCCGTTTCTATGTTAATAATTTTTTTTTATGTACTACGTCTATTCCAATCTACCTTGAAACCTATACTACTCTATCAACACTAATCTACCTACCACTATCATCCCGGGATAGTCTGCCAGCCATGCCCCTCTGGATTTCCAGTGTGACAGGATCTACCGACACATCGGGACAAAACTTTCGGCTCCCAGAAGTTTCTGAAGAATACTGTTTACTCTTGTTCGTGATTAATTTTCTATGCCTGTATGTTTGGCCGTGCGACTTCCCTAGGCCGGTCCCCATGCCCAATTGCCGCTCGGTCCAGATATCTTTTTTTGTGCAGTTGAGATACTTTGTTCGCCAGATTATCGAGAATAAACCATGATCACTCATCTAGAATTATGTCTCGCGTTGATCTACTCCGTATTATGTTGATATCCGGCGTCCTTACTTCTCCTGCTATCGGACAGGACCACACTACATGTTCGGGGGTTCCTTCTGCCCCACACTCACATAAGCTCGTTTCTTTCAACCCTCTTTGACACAGTAGGCTGTTATATGGGCCGTGCCCCGTGAGATAATGTATAAGGTCTGGTGTGGGATGAAAGTATTCAAGTTGCAGCCGTTCTTGTATGTTCGGAAACACACTGTATAATCTTCTGCCTGTGGCACTATTGTCCCACCACTCCTGCCATTCAGCGAGAAGTGCGGCGCTGACTTCTGCCGCATTTTGTGCAACTGTTCCCACAATCTCTTGCACCCTGGTCAGATTTCCTTTTCGTAACCAGTATATGGCCCCTCTTCTTCTGATTTCGAGGTCCAACGGCCATACACCTATGACAATTGAATGAGTAGTAACTCGTAGACTAATGAATTATTGTATGATTGGATGGCAAGCTAAGTGGCTGACGGTAATCCGCTCCCATGATCTTTCAGGGCCTACATGGTGAACAGACTTGAGCGAAGAGAGTCAGTTTTACTGTTAGAAACCCATACTGGCTGATGAAAGCTACCCGTGGAAAATGAGCAATCTATTCGTCAATGACTGCCCTCAGTGTGTCCGCTAATAATTCATTGTTGCCTCAAAGGTGAACTTTATTGACGTCAGAGTGTCAGTCCCAACTAGTAACATCAATAGAGTCAGCGTCTCACATTCATGACAAACAATACTGCGCTCAGCTCGGCGTGTGCAGAGACTGGCCTACTGAAATGAATTCCAATAAAATATTCTAATTTCCTTTTAATAAACCTATATGTCCATTACAATGCTAACAATGCCATTATTTCCACTTTGCACCGCTAAGCAGCTCAGGCTACATCTAAATCACATTTTAGATGGCATCTCTCACCTCTCACTCAGGGAAGGGATGCTTTAGGAAAGGTAACAAAACAGAGAATGATTGCACACAGAGTTCCATTAATGACAGTACTATGTCCGCCTGTCACATGATTTGAGGCAAAGTAATATCGTTTTGAATTAAATGAACTGCGATGGAAAATCTAAGACTATTTGAAGATAAATAAAAGAAAATTCTAGAAATGTAAGATAGTTTAACCAGCACGTAGGTGAAATTAAAGCAAACCCCTTTGGAAACGTGAAGAGTTGCAGGCTCCACTGACTGAATAAGAAAGCCATTTATGGGAATCTACGAAGTCAGAACACAGTGATACCACACTATGTCAGCGTGAGCTCTGTTACTTCTGTAGATCTCCTCTGGAACATGTTTTGAAGCAATTACTACTGAGAAGTTGATTCCCTATTTGATGGTGATTCACTATATTGCAAGCCGAAATAAAAGCTGAAAGATTACATCATTCATAGAATCTCTGACGCCACTCACCGGTAGTGACCGGTGTGGAGGAACTTGACTGTGGGACTACAGCCCTCGCTGTCCTCCCACGGCATGGCCACACCCAGCAGTCGCTGGACACCGTCGTCCTCCGTACACATCAGCGGGCCTCCCTCGTCGCCGGGACACGCCATCTAAATCGCACATAGACAAAAACCCATTCACCCCACAGAGTTTGATTTTTGGTCGTATGTGATGATAATTAAAGAATATTTGACAGCTACTAGAACAGGACTGATCAGCTTATCTCCTGGTTGCATACACTATCGGCTAGTGATGTATTGGACACAATCTTTTATCTCACACCATTCTCATGATGTGATGCGAATTTTCTCACCATGATAGACAAGAAACTAATCGTAATCCCTATTTCTGCCTACAACACAAATGACTAAATTGTTAATATCCATGAGGAATATCTCCAAAGCAGAATTTTAGTCTTCTGTGCCTAATAAAATAAAATTTAATCAGAAATGGACTGCACTGCTTCCTGCATCAGTCTCACCACTCAACCACTGTACGAAAGGCCATAGGCAAAAACTTTATACTGCCAACCTTATACTATATATAGAAGATCTTAGAAAAAGAAATGGAAGAAAAGGTTACAAAGACACCTGGAATTCTTCAAGAATGCTCACTAAAAATACATCTAGAAGAGGGTAAAGCAATCATCCTGGTCTTTCTCAATGTTGAAAAGGCCTATGAGAGCATTGTAAGATCAAAAATTTTGGATTGCCTAGAAAGAAGAAAGGTATCAGGATCCTTCATCAGCAAGATTAAAAGGCTGTGTGTGAATAGGCAATGGGGAGAGCAGGTGGTTTGAGACTAGAGGAGGAGTACCACAGGTCAGTTCTTCGACACCCCAACTCTTTATCGCTGTATCAGCATTCACCAGATGCAACAAATCATGAAAACTATGTAAATTTCCTCCAAAGAGATGTCATATGCACAAATTTGCTGAATTGTATGATGTTTTAAAGTGGCTGTACCTTTCTAGACATTTCAAATACATGACTGCACACAAAACACACACACTGTGTGTGTGTGTGTGTGTGTGTGTGTGTGTGTGTGTGTGTGAGAGAGAGAGAGAGACAACCATTTACATGAAAACCTTGTAGACCTCATCAAACAGCACCCAAGTAAACAAACGATCTTCATAGAATTCCTAACAATCAAACACACAAAACCAACACTCACAAAGACACAGACATCCAAACATCAGGAGAAACTGTCATGTATACACAAATCATCACTTACACAAGCATCCAAATATCATTTCGCAGAGATCTTTCCCGCTCTGATCGAATTATGTGTATGCCATACCACGAAGTGACAATAAGCCATCAGCACTTTCTGGGAATGCAAATATTGTTCATTAGTGTAAAAAATTTGTAATTGTAAAAAATGCATAAATTATGTAAAAAACATAAAAATTTGTAAAACATTAAATTTTATAAAAATATACAATTTCATAAAATCCTGAAAATTGTGTAAATTTTCCACAAAAAACATCATCTACATACTGGCGGGTGCCTTAAAGTGATTTCAGAAAACTCCCATTCAAATATTTACTAGAACATCATATTCTTTAGCACACCACATAAGCATCGACCAACTTGCAGCAAAAGGTATCAAATCATGTTTATTACCTCAGGTTTATAATGTAAATACATATATAGCTGAAGTTTTGTGTCAATTGTGTTTTTATCACAGTGACATGGATACATGAAAATGTTGCTTAGAGGTATCAGATATTTTTGCTATAATGGAAATTATAATTCTGTAGAATAAATATGAATAGAAACAATATAACTTCTTCTATTCTGTCAACTACTAGTTGTATTGACACCTGCAACGTCGTATCAGCAAATGATTAACATTCACAAACAAACTGTAAACGCAAAAGCTACCAAGTTGTGCATGAGCGTAGTAAGAGGTCACTCACCGCTAGTCCTGCCTGCTGCATGCAGATCAGAGCACCTGCAGTATCAGCGGCCACCTGACAGCTTACATTCGCAACCGTGCACACCATCTCATAGTCTTCCTGGTCTTCATAGTCGACACTCCCGAACCCAAAGCCGTAGAAGCCACACGATTTGCTCCAGTTGTCTGGCACGCTGAACACCAGCACGACATATTAACCAGACATTCCAGGAAAAATCTATTAATTTATTGTTTTGGTTACTTTCATATTCTTGACTGTTTACTATAGAAATTGTTTCGAAGTAATGGATTTGGAGGTTAATAAAAGTTTACTATTCATTAAAATATTATACAAGGCCCAATTACTGGCATCCAGCAACTTGCAATGGTCAATTCTTCAAGAACCTCTTCCCTCTTGTAGTTTTCATGATTAAACTGTATTGATATTTTAGGAAATGAACAAGACAATCAATCATTCTAATGACCAAATTCACTCTGGAGATATATAAGGTACATCACTGTTTCTGCACTGCTTAATAACCTTGATGAAATTTGATTTCATTAATAAAATTAAGCACAAAGTTCTTCCAGGCGAATGGCTGCTAGAAAAAGCATAGTGCCATGGATACAGATGGGTGGGAATAATATTATATTTTGGGAGATATTTGCCTGGGCTTTTATGGGCCTGTAATAGTGATCGGAGGCTTCTTATCTTCGATGATGGTGATTACTCCGTGGCTAGGAACTATTTCCCTCCACTACTGCCAAAGGTTCACTCTAATTGTTCTGCGAACTGCTGCCAGCACACAGACATTTACTTTCTCCCCCCTTCCTACAGTTCATCAAATTATTTCTACTTTTGTCTGCATTTCCCTGATCACCAATAATGCATCTTGAATTTGTGAGACAAAATAAATTTGATCTGCATTATCTTGTTTCTCCGGATGGAGCCGCGATGATTTATTAAAACCTAACATTTCTGCCATCGTGCCATAAATCGATTGGGGCTCCTGGAGAACTGAGATAATGCATACAGTGACCGAGGAAGCTTTTGTAATTATTTTACATTTGACCTCTAACCAGAGTCAGATGGGGAAGAGCATCTTGTAGATGCAGGAATAGATAAGGTCAGGAAGCCTTTAGACATAGAAGCATGGAGGCAAAAAACAGAAAGAAAAAGAAATTCTGCTGTTAGGGAGTAGCCATGGGAGAGGTGTAGACCCTCTTCTGCAGGATCAGTTAGCCAGGCTACAAGGTAACAAGCATTTTCAAACCCAGTGCCACTAGGTACTTTCATCCTGAGATGGGAAGGAATAAATCAGAAGAGAGTCACCATACAAGCAGAAATAAGGAAACTACAGAATTTGAAATAGATTCTCAAGAAATTATGAAGGAACTCAGACACCTATAGAAGTGCAAAGGGGATAATGTAAATAATATCACTACAGATTTACTAAAGACTGCGGGATACTATATTGAACCTTAGCTTGAAACTTTATTTAAACTGAGTCTGGAGTCTTGTTTCTTACCAGAGGAATTTAAAAGAGTGATAGTAGTACCAGATCAAAAATGAGGAGTTACAAAAAGGGTCGTAAATTACAGGCTGATTATTTTGAAATCGTTGATAAGGAAAATAATGGAGAGATTGATAACCAACTACATCACAGATTTGACTGAGTGACCTGTAAAATGGTTTTAAATAAGTTGAAAACAATTGGAGTGGATGAAAAAATTACTTACTAGGTACAGTAATTCCTAAAAGACAGAAAGTAGAGTGTTAGAATAGGAAATGTATTATCAAAACAGGTGAAATGGAATATGAGAGCCACAGGATAGTGTATTGAGACCTTTGCTATTCATCATTCTAATAATAATTGTATTGATGGTTTACATCCAGAATTTAGGTTGTTTGCAGTACAAGTATCACAACAGGAGAAGACTGTGAACATCTGGAGGATGACCTCGAAGAATATCTAAATGGGTAGGTTAATATGGAATGAAGATAAATGGAAAGAATGAGTCAGCTTACTAGGCACACAGATAAAAAAAAAGTAAAGGTCGTTTATGATTATACATGGGGCTGGATTTGCTTTGTTGAAAGTTTGAATTGTAAATATCGTGGCACAAGGTTAGACAATAAACTGAACTGGGCACAGCACATTGGACAGGTGGTAGGATAATCTTACAAAACCCTTCATAAAATGGAGGGGATAATGGGAGGATGAACCAGGGAACTTAATGAATTGGGTTACTTAACTGTAGTGGTATAGTCTGGGATCCACATTTTGGATTTTAAATATAGGAATTGGGGAGTATGTAAAGAATAGCAGTTAGAATTGTTGGTAGAATTTATCGGCCGGTGTATCAAATCGGAAGGAGGAAGGGGGTCAAATTCCATGAAATTTGTGTGATGCAATTCATGTATGGCTCCTTACTGTAAAGAAAATTATACGAGGCATGTTTTTTTAAGTAAGTACCGTTTTGAAATTAAAAAAAGACGTGCAAATATATATCAATAATTTTATTTTTACATGAAAGCCTATACCTTACTCTACTTTTCTACATAATTCCCTTCAATATTGAGGTACTTGTCATAACGTAGTACCAGTTTTTGAAAACCCTCCTCACAGAAGTCTGCCGCCTGACTTGTTAACCACTGCATCACAACTGTTTTGACTTCGTTATCGTCTTCAAGACGCTGACCACCCAGGTGTTTCTTCAAGTGCAGGAACAGATGGTAGTCACTTGGCGCCAGATCAGGGCTGTATGGAGGATGATCTAGAGTTTCCCATCGAAAAGATTGATGAGATCTTTGGTGTGATTAGCCACATGTGGACGGGCATTGTCATGCAGCAAAACGATGCCCTTGCTCAACTTGCCACGTCTTTTGTTCTGGATTGAACGGCGCAGATTGTTCAGTGTCTCACAATAAGCTGCTGCATTGATTGTCTCATTACGAGGCAGAAATTCCACAAGCAATACTCCTTTTCTTTCCCAAAAAACTGTGCACATGATTTTCCGGGCAGAAATCGTTTGCTTGAACTTCACTTTTTTGGGTGAATCTGAATGCTGCCATTCCATGGACTGTTGCTTTGATTCAGGTGTGATGTAGGCCACCCATGTCTCTTCGCCCGTAACAATTTGGCTTAAGAAATCATCAACATCATTGTGGTACCGCTAAAGGAAAGTCAATGCACTGCCTAAAAGTTTGGTTTTGTGCACATCCATTAACATTTTCGGTACCCAACGTGAGCACAATTTTCAGTAATTCAAGTGCTCGGTCACAATGCCATACAAAACACTACGAGAAACATTAGGAAAGTCATCACACAATGAGGAAATCGTAAAGCGTCTGTTTTCTCTCATCTTATTGTCCACTTTCTGCACCAAACTTTCATTAACGACCGAAGGATGCCCACTCCGTTGTTCATCATGCACATTTGTGCGGCCATCTTTAAATGCTCTCACCCACTTTCTCACCATTCCATCACTCATAATGTTTTTTCCGTAAACTGCACAGATCTCACGATGAATATCGATCGGTTTTAGGCCTTTAGCACAAAGAAATCTTGTAACAGCCCTTACTTCACAGTCGGCGGGACTCACGATTATCGGAGGCATCTTAAACACTCAGTGAACAACGTAAACAAGGAAGAATTAGACTGTAATGGCATCAGTGTGTAGGCAAGAGATGCAGGTACCCAGTGTGTGCATGCGCGGAACGCCGACCGTAGCGCTGCAGCCACGGTATGACAAAACGGTACTTACTTAAAAAATACGCCTCGTAGTTATCCTGCAACATAGAAGGCAAATATAGGCATAAAATAAAACAAACAATTATAGTAGTGACTTAGGTTATTTTCTTTTTCTACAAGAAATAAACAGCAAAACAAATGATAATTTTAGAAATTCCTGGCGAAATAAAGGCTGCATTATACAAAATTAACAAGTTCAAGTGTTGGACCCACCTGTCTTTTTATGATTTTCCACATAAACCAAATTGTAAACCACAATACATAGAGCAACAAAACTATTGTTCACAATAACAGCCTCTAATGATATCCTGTGTTGAATGGATACCCCTGGGAAAAACCAAAATACCCCTTATTCTTTGATTGCTACACGTATTGTGTCTATTATCACGGAATGACGAGACTTACGTGGTTTGGTCGGGAAGCTTGGCCCAACTGACCGTGGGTGTCTCGTGGAAGACGCCCTTGATGATGACCAGCATGAGTCCATCAGGGTGAGGCAGGTAGTCGGAGACGTCCAGCATCTGGAAGTCGCCGTCTACGGTTCTCGCTTCCCCGTACTGTACGTTGCCCGCGAAGACGTACGCTGCACCAACGATACGTAGTACTTTTAAAGACTTTTAAATGGTAAAGAAAAGAATTAATTTCTTTCCCAACTAAAAGTAATGTAGCCTGACAAGACAATCATTCTTTAATCGGATGTTAAAACAACTGGAAAATTATTGTTAAACATACATTAGTCTCTGTTACACAGCGTGGGATGGCCAGCTATCACCATGTGATGTTAAAACAGTAATGGCACTGTTGATAAAACAAAATTACATCATTAATAGGACAGGTGAGTGTTGGACAAATCGAGTCTGTTGTCACCACTATTTCGTACCCGGTTAGGCTCACTTCGAATCAAACTAGATGAAAGTGAGTCATTGATCGTGAATAAAAAGTTACACTTTTACTTCACAGCAGGACTTTGAAATACCTGATTTCCTGTTTCATTCTCTCTTGAGTTAGAAAGGACTTCACACTAGATATTATATTTATCACTTAGCTAACAATCCATTTCACAGTTGCGAATTCACTGTGGAAATATACCACTAAAATTTTTACATGTTGCTGTAAAATTGGAAATTTTGATTGATCTCTTCATAATAATTTTCCTGAAATTCAGTTTGAACAGAATGTTGTAAATGTCCACCTTTTCAACAGTGTTAGATTTTTATCTCTGAGACAGATATCGGTGAGAACTATTCATAAATTTTCCCTCAAGCAGACCTCTTTATTGTATTAGCAAGCAGGATAATGTCAGTATTATTTATACCAGTGCTAATGACATCTAAATATAAACATGGTATAAGTATGTCCATTACCCTAATTGTTATCTCTGGCCTTGAAATTCTGTCAAAAGGCTCTTCCTTGGGAGAAACATTGTGAAATTTATTAATACAGATAGTTTCAGTGGTACACGAAGTACTTTCCACTCCAACAACCTTGGCAGTGAGAGTCAGACTTTATTTATGCGACAGGCTTAGCTTGTTTGTGGTACTGACACGGAGGTTTGTGGCTGTCAGGTGGCCTGCAGGGGCTGGCAGAGCTCAGCGCGACGGATGGAGACAGCAGGCTGCACGTGCACACCACGTCGGTTTGCAACAAGCACACTGACCTTGCGTCACCTCTCTGCACCACACTCGCCTCTTTGCTCTGCTTCACTTCCTGCAACAGAGAAAACTACTGCAGTTGCTTACTCCTCCTACAAGTGTCTCTGAACGAGGAACGGGTCTTGCAACTTACTCCATAGTAAATTAAACATATGAGGTTCATGAGACATCTGTAACCACAGTCACAACTACCTAATTGTGAAGCAAGTTATTAGTTTGTTATACTATATAACGTGAACTAAGGTGAATACATCAAGCATAGTGAGAAAGATGAGGTCCAGCCACAGCCTATATTCTCTTCAAGGGAAATACAAAATACAAAATAATTCACTGGCATATGTCTTACGAGGTTTGCAAACAGATGGCAATAAAAATATCTCTCCGTTATGTTAAATAGTATTTGAAGCCACTGATATTCAACATTTTGTTGTGGCTTTCCACTGAATGTAGTAAAACTAAGAAGCTACAATAAGATTTTTCTGCCTAGTTCAACATAATGGCTGTCACTCACCAGACCGCTTGTTTCATCGGAACGGTCAGCCTGGCTGCTCTCGATCCATTTGCTGCAACAAACAGAGACATTTTAAAATAATCAACAACATACTGTAAGGACGTTGACTGTGACAAATTAAAATACAGTTTAGCTTGGCTGATTCACTGTTTCCTTCCGGAGTATTTTATGTCTTGAAAGCATAAGTCTGCACACTATGGATTGTTATGCCATTCATAGTTTCACCTCAGACACATTAACCGCCACATGTCATGTTTCCCACAGAGCCTCCACAATTACCGAATCACTTGTATTACTCTCAGTACTTCATCTGATAAGACAATCCTCTACTTTATGCCATTGACCACCTTCTGCCACAACTAGTAGGGGCTGGATATTTGAGAGAAAACATATGATAGTGAAACGAATATAAGGTCTAGAAGGCTAAACTCGGAAAAACATAATGTACAATTAGCACACTCAAAGAAATTGGAGTGGAAAAATAAACAAAAAATTGGCTGCAACAAAGAAATGGTCCAAAACAATGACATCCTTCCACAGATCCTACTATTCATAGCTGTCAAGGTTAATATGATGGATAAACTGACAGTAAGAAATGGATATGAAAAGATGCAGCTAATTGCTTTTTGCGATTTCTTGTTGATCTTGTGGTCCACGAGAAATAGAGATGTTGATTGATTACACCAAATAGACATGTGATAAAAGGGTAAATAATTATAATTAGGTACCCTAAGGTAGCATTACATAAATAATTAGAAATATAATTGGCAATGATGTAACTCCATAGTTTTTCTCTCTAGATGGCTCTGTACTAATGCCTACTCTTACTACGGTGATTGTTGGAAGGAAACTCATTACGTTAAGATAAATCCTTAGTATTTGGAATATCTGTTTGGAAGATTTCTATAAACTTGCTGAATTGCATATAAGATTAAAAGTAATTGTGGCAAGGAAAAGGGTTCAAGAGTAGAACTGTTGGTTGTTAGACAATTTCTATAAACTTGAGATTAGCATACGTGTTTCAGTCTATAGTAATGAGCGTTGTATCGAATTTAATTAGTTAGAACAGACTTTGCATTGAATAAATCCTTTTTGTAATTGTTGCCCCCCTTTTTCCGAGATTTTATAAAATGTAAGCAGACAATATTCAGTAAGTGGTCTGATGGAAAATAATAAGAATTATTGAAGGTGGGGGGCAGAAATGTTGCAATCTGAATAAGTACGTTATTACATGATAATGACTAAGAATATGATCATATTAACCAGGACAATTATGAAGTCAGGAAAACACACTTGGGATATACAATGTTTCAGATGCTCTGATGAAAAATGAAATACACAGTAACTACACACACTCAAAGAAATGGGAGTGTGATATACACTAAGGAGGGAGAAGAAACAACAAACTGAATGCAACAAAGAAACAGTTCAAAGCAAGCTAGTTCCTCCTAACATCTCACTACACATGCTTGCCAAGCTTAAGATGAGGAATATGGTTGAGGATGAACTGGATGTGAAAATGTGCAGCTAATGGCTTTCAAATTGATAATCAAAGAGGAACAGCTAGTAGATCATTTACTAATGACATTACTTCAGTGAAAGCAACAAGTTCAACATGAAAATTCCTATTACATGATGTGAAATGCCAGGTGAAGATCTGATGGCTACAATGTTTAGATTTTGAAATGGCAGTGGACGGTGGGTTAAGTCTTTGATATTACCATGAAGGTGTCTCAATAATCAGAACGAAATCAAAGCACCAAAAACCACGTCTTTCACGTCATATTACCAAACGCTTCATTTGACAATTACACTGCAATGTCTGCATACAGCGCTTCAGTTTCACTTCTTGCATGGAATTAGGATAGCAGAATCAACCATACTAATACAAACTACTTGGCAGAGACTATCACTCTCGAATAACCTAAGTTTGTGATATACCTACAGACAAGTTCACCAGTGTTCAAGAAACGAGTCTGATGTATCTCAGGTTAAGTCCAACAGCCATCTTGTCATCTTCTCTTACAAAACCTATTGCATTTCTTCATCCACTTAATATTTAGTTTTTATACCAACCCAGGGTTTGTGAAACGTCATCTCTCTATGATTGGTCAAGTAACAAAACAAAATTAGTAATAATTACTAACAATGCTTATTGTGCAGTTCTTTGGAAACTCTTCAATCGGTCACTCATTTTCATTTGCCGTTATACGCATGTGATTTTGCTGTTCTTTGAAATATGATGCAAATTCTTCAAAACTGAAATGTTAAAATTGCTATTTATTTCAATGCCATGGATCACCCGATTCATGTTTTGCTATAAACTTATGTCAATAAATTATACACAAATTGTATTATATTCACTTTCATTAACTGTCGATTGGGAAGATGCAGTAACAAAACTGAGTGATATGATTCACACATTTTTTACCTGTTTTGGTATCATAAAAATAATTTCAGTAACAAATTTGGTGTGATTGTTGAACATAGCAACTTTCCATGAAGTGAAAAATTGCATTGAATTACTCACACCTTTAGCTAACACTTCTTTAACAACAGATTTATCAGTTAAGTAAGAGATTTATTACATTATGCTATGATATATAATTTGAAGGATTACATCATTTGTGGAAACAATGATGCCACTTGCCGGTAGTGACCAGTGTGGAGAAACTTGACGTTGGAACTACAGCCCTCGCTGTCCTCCCAGGGCATGGCCACACCCATCAGTCGCTGGACACCGTCGTCATCTGAACACATCAGTGGGCCTCCCTCGTCACCATTACACGCCACCTTCAAAACAAAATCATATAAACAAATCTGACTAAAACCCACTAACCCCAAAAAGATTGTTGTTTTGAAGAGTGTGGGTGAAATCTATATATTTGCATGCCTAGTTTAATCATTTGTGGCACATGGCCTTTCTGGACACCACACTTTCCACATAGCACAGCTC
Organism: Vandiemenella viatica; assembly: GCA_031002005.1. NCBI lineage: Eukaryota > Metazoa > Arthropoda > Insecta > Orthoptera > Morabidae > Vandiemenella > Vandiemenella viatica. The sequence continues at coordinate 258,212,122 of JARYHS010009186.1, forward strand.
TCATGACACAATTCTCTCTGAACACAATGTGATACCAATAACTGTATTTAGCGAGTCTGCATGACCACCAAATATGGTTGTAACATGGGGTGAAGTTAATATCTCGAGGAAGTACAGCGGTGTTACTCCTGGTGATGTGGTATGGGGAGAAGCCTTAGTGAGTGAGGAAACACTGATGGCACAATGGTAGTCAAAGACATTCTGCATCTTTATGTGTTACCTCTTATGTGACACTATCACAGTCAAAATGCTCGACTACACATGACATGTGACTCTATCAAATTTTTGCATGATCTTCAGGTACTACCACGTCCATCAAGATTCCCACATTTGTATCCCAACAGAATGTGTGTAACACCAGCTCGGATGTCAATTTCACTGCAGTTCCAGTATTGAGGACATCAAAGGCCAGTTACAATAGTTGTAAATATTCAGAATCAAGAAACTACAGAAAAAGATAGTTATGAAGCTGTTGTTCAAAGGTCAGCTATTTATTTTATTTATTTATTTTCCATATGCAACATAGCCCAGCACCTAGTATCTAATCTGGGCCCTTATTTCCACTCTTTTACATTTACATATATTTGTATCTTATATATATATATATATATATATATATATAATATATTAACATATAAACATGAATGAAAGAAAATTTTGATTCGATTTCCAATAACTATTACATCTACTGCTATTAAACAGAATGGGTACCACACCACTACTAAATCTACTACTACTGTTATTGCCCCTAATATTACTACTATCATTACTACTACTACTACTAATACCATTACTACTACTACTAATACTACTATTACCACCACCAATTGTCACAGCCGCACTTCGGTCCACTATTGTTCATTTTTCTTGGTGTTGTGTGCGCTCCAAAGGCAGAGTCCCCTGGAACCGGCAGCAAAGTCAGCCGCCCAGGCCATCAAGAGTTGACCTCCTGGAATACCAAGACGGCCCCAGTTGTCGCTCAGAAGACGGCCTTTCTGGAGCACACTGAAGTTCCTCCGATGATTGATGTTGCTCATTGTCGTAGGATATCTTCCGTCAATCCGGTGTAATTGTGTTCTCCTCTTCTGCTATCTGTGGCCTTTGATTTCGCTCGGCACTTTTCCTTTTTATAAATTTGTCCTTCCAAAATTTTGAGGCTAGATCAGCTGCCTTGTCCAGCAAATGCCACAAACTTTCGTCGCGCAGTATGTCAAATATTCTCCTACCTTGCAGCCGAGCTTGTTGGTGTTCTCTCAAACTGGCTGTTGTTTCACACTCCCATACCACGTGCTCCGGCGTACTCTCTTCACCACATTCGCACCTGTCTGAGTCTACAATATTTCGACTTCGGAGCCAGCTATTGTATGGCCCGTGACCTGTAATGTAGTGTACCAATCCGGGAGAGGGTTGAAGGTACTTCAACTTTAACCTCTCCTCTACGGATGGGAACATATCGTATGCTCTTCGACCTGTTTCACTGTTGTTCCATTCTTGTTGCCATTCTGCCAATAGAAGCTTCCGAATGTGCATCTCCGATGTTGCTTCGCTGCCTACAATTTCTGCTACCTTATCTTGTTTCCCTTTTCTGAGCCAGTATATGGCACCCCGTTTCCTTACTTCAAGGTCCAGTGGCCATACACCAATGGCAACGGTTAATGAATTTGTTGCCACGGTTCTGTATGCTCCTGTCAATCTTAAAAGTATTCCTCGTTGGACACGTCTGACTCGCTGTTTTAGTTTTACTTTTCTTAGTTGCTTTGCCCACACACTTGCTGAGTAGCCCACTAAAGAGGATAAAATTGCGTCATGGTATAGTCTTATTGTTTGGACTGGAACAGTAAATTTTCTTTGGCCAATATTAATGATTTTATTCATGACCGCCACTGCTCTTGCTATTGTCTTCTCTAAGTGGGCTTCGAAGTTTAAACATTCATCCAATTGAATGCCTAAGTACCTGCACACTGGGTTTCTACGAATTGATTTACCGTCAATTCTTATAGTTGGTTTTCGAGTCAGCTTGCCCTTGAGCAACATAAATGTTGTTTTATGTGGTGCTAAACTCAGTTTGACCAAAGGTCAGCTAGTTCACAGATGGATGTTGCTTATATATTTTAGTAAAGAATGGTGAGAAGCTCTCAGCCATGCATTTCAAAGGTTTTGCAGAGGTGCCCAAACATACTCAACAAGAATTAATGCACAAATCTAGCAGCCCTTCTTTTTGCCCTTCCTCTAACTCCCATATTTGATACGAAAAATGTGGTTCCCTCACTACATCACCATATTCAAGCAATCGTCTGACAAAGTTTAGAAACTCAATTCATTTAGTTCTCTGGTACATACCCTCACATACATATACATATTTGATACGAAAAATGTGGTTCCCTCACTACATCACCATATTCAAGCAATCGTCTGACAAAGTTTAGAAACTCAATTCATTTAGTTCTCTGGTACATACCCTCATCACTCTCTCCAACAAGTGAAGGGTTTTGAAACCTTTTCCTACTACCTGACCAATGTGTCCTGCCCAGTTAAGCTGGTTATCAAATGTTATTTCAAGGTATTTACACGTCAAGTATTCAATTCCCATCCTATAATCATCCATTAGTTTTTTTTTTAATTGTGTACTTGATAAGCTAACTCTTCTTTGCTTTTATCTTCATCCTATGTATACCAACCCAGATAGATATCCTGTCCAGATCATTGTAAGGCACACTTTAGTTTGCCAGAAGTAAACCTAATAGCTACCCCCAGCAGTAAAATATTCTATAGATCGATTTTGAAGTCACTTATGTTGGACTTAGAAATTTCAAGTAAAGGTAATTGTCAACTTGAAGGGAATTTCCTGCATTCATTTCCATAGTGAAATATCATCATTAGAATCATTCATTATATCGGGAAAAATTTATTTTAAGAGATAATTTGGTCTGTTCACATTGTGAATCGACGATTAGGAAAGATAAAATTTAAGATTTGAAATAGCTCTGAATTGAGTAAAGCTGCAGCTGAACCTTTATCACCAGCTATAGTCAGCACTGTCCCAAATATATTAATAGTAAAATTAACTAATTTGGCAAAGTTTAGTTAGCAGTTTTAATTAAGAAAAAAAATGAACGTTTTAACTAAAAGGAATACAGTTGAGAAATTTATATCAGTAGATGGCCTAAATTGAGACGATTACAAATATATAATGGTTTTGGAAAAAAGTTTAAGCATTTGTCAGGTAATTAAGATTTGGAAGATAGATTGTCGCCAATTGTTGTAGCAGCACGTAAAACCGTGCATAACCGGTGACATAAGAGACTTCAAGGTTGAGCTTATAGAAACCCTTTTGAATGCTAAGTTAAATTAAAACACATAGAATATGATCATATGAAGCCCTTGTAGAAATTACAAATTAAACTACAGTATTTAGTACTTTAGGAGATATTAATTGATGAAAAAAGTTGCTGACGTTATGGGTCTTGGCAAACTTATAAAAATCTAGGCAGCCATCATGAATTGCCTCAGTTTCACTGTAAATCAAACGCATAACTTCACGCTAGTCAGCAGAGCGAAATTGCTCCATGCGGTAGTGCAGCAAGTTCCAACACGCTGTAACAATTGTGTACTCACTAAAGTTTGGGGGACTTAGTGAGTTTTTCTTCTCGTATGAGTGTGCTTAACCTGTTATTCTTCTATGGAACTGTCATCTGATGCTTTATCCATAATTCTGGTAAGTACTGCGTTATACTTAAACTGTGTCAAGTGAACTTATTTCATACACCCTTCATATTTGGGGTTATAATACAAATACGTGGTGGATGAATTATTAAATATTAAAGGTACCAGAAGGTTACACAGGTCAAGAACTTAATTGTTCATAGTTTACATCTACATCTACACTCTGCAAATCACAAATACTGTGGGCGGCAGAGGGTGCTAAGCACCAATCCTAATTTAGTGCATTCCAATCCTGAACAGGACAAGGAAAGAAGGAATACATAAATGTATCAGTACAGCATTTTATTTTTCAAATCTTATCCCTCCTGCCATTGTGACCAAAATAGGTCGGCGGAAGAAGTATTTCGTTGCACTCGTAAATTAAAGATTTTCACATATTCTCCAACAAATTCAAACGAAAATGACATCATACGTCCGCCAAACAATCCCAGCCCAACCCACATATCAGCTCTGTGATACTTATGTAAGTACTGTAACTAGCAGTCACGAATCGAGCGGCTCTCCTCTGTACTTTTTCTAACGTGTCAATCAATCCCTTGTGATATGGATCCCAAATTCCACAACAGTTTTCGAAATGCGGACGCACTAGTGTTTTGTACGCTATTTCATTTCTATGAGCATTACAACGTCTCAAAATACGACCTATAAATCGTAGTTTAGAATTAGCTTTGCCTACGACCAGTGGGTTATCGAACTGGTGGTGCACTTTACTAAAATATTAAAATTAGAAAATGCAACAAAACAAAAATTGACATAATATATTTTTATTTTTTATACATTAAATCAATACGACGACATTTTTCTGAAGCGAAATGTTCAATCACCTTTTTATTAAAATCGGGTATTGTTTGTATGAATTTTTTTCAATACTAAGCACAGAAAGTGCATTTAGCCGATCCTGAGACATGGTATTTCGGAGAAAAGTTTTGATTCTTTTCAGTGTCGAAAAACATCGCTCACTCTCTACTGAAGTCATTGGTATAGTGCACAGAATTCGCAATAGTTTCATTGACTCTGAATATGATTCAGTCAGGTCATTATTATAGAACAACTGTAACATTGCAATTGCACTATTTGCGTTGGTGAAATCGTCGCGACTGTATATTGCTGATAGTTTGTTTTTCAACTTGTACTTGTCCAAAGCTGCATAGGTGGAAACTGTGATCGTGAAATCTTTGTCGGGAAAAGTAGAACGGTATGTGGTAAAGTTCTTGCAGTAAAATAATTTGGCTGCTATCAAATGATTACAAAAATTGAATCTGTCTTTCACTTGAGTAATAATTATATCGCACACTTCTTTTGCTATAACAGAGCTAGACGATTTAAACCTTTTTTGAGGCGGTTCTTCAAGTTGATCTATGGTGTTACGTGCATTTTGTATACTGATTTCAAAATCATTAATACAGTTTTTTATATGAACCAAATCAATATTTCTTTTTTGCATTTGTTTGAATAAAATTTCACTATGTGGCAGAATAGATTAAAAAAATCAAGCCAATATAAAAAAGTACTGTCGTTCAAATACCTTTGAAGCATATCAGCCTGATTTATAGAATCGGTATCATTTTCCGTTTCTATAATGGTGGTCATGCATTCTTTTAAAGGCTCCCTGTAGCTATGTACTGATGCAACGGTCCGTGAATTAAAGTTCCATCTCGTTTGCGGAGCAGCTGGAATCTTCTTTGATACAATAGTTTTCAAAACATCTGTACGCTTTGGTGATCGTGAAAAAAACTTTGGAAAAGCTTGAAGGTTAGCAAAAAATTTCTGTACGGTTTTGTTTTGACTTACATTTTTTTCTATTATTAAATTTAGTTGGTGGGCGTAACAATGAACGAATGAAGCATTTGGATAGACGGTTTTTACTTTAGCCTGTACTCCACCAACATTCCCGCTCATTACAGCGGCGCCATCGTAACATTGTGCTATTAATTGTTGCGGAGTTATTTGAAGTTCCCGTAATTCTCTTATAATAACAGAACTAAGTCCTTCAGCAGTATGGGAATGCGGCGTAAGATATTTCCAAAACCGTTCGTGAACCTGTCCATTTTCTTCGTATCTTAAAATCATTACCATCTGCATAGTCGTCGATACATCGGTAGTTTCATCAGCTTGAACTGCTACGTATTCACATTTTGTTATAATATTGGACTATTCTTTGTGGTATACACATAAAATTGAGTCCAAAATATCGTTCTGAATAGTTTTTGACGTGCCTTTGAAAACTGTAGAGGACGTGAGATGCTCCTTCATGACCGTATCCAACTCTGATACAAAGTCTATTAATCCACGAAACACCCCAGCATTACTAGACTCAATAGTTTCATCGTGACCTCGCAAAGCTAACTCAAATGCACCACAAAACTTGACACAATCGATAAGACGTGATAAAATATACCTGTTTTTATCAACTTGTTCATTATACTTTTGGATATTGCTTCTATACACAGAATCTAGCTGATTACAAATGTCGACCGTGCCTAACACAGACAAACTCATTACATTTTGTAGGTGTACTTGTGAAGAATCATGTTTTTATATTTTTTCACTCAAATGCGTCAAATCCTTGATTCCTGTTTCTGTCCAAATCGATTCTCCGCCAAAAATAATACAAGGAAAACAAAAGAATGCATTAAGACGCTCACATCCACACAACCATTTCTTTCTATTATACATTTCACTTTTAAAACTTCGTGTAAATGCTTTATTTTTCGATTTGCACTCTTGTTTTAAATTTAAAAAGGGCCATGGCGGTCCGGCCAATTTTATGTTCACTTTATTTTGAAAAGTCCTGTAATTTTCTTTAATATAATCAATGTTTATGCTCATTTTCACTAACACCATACACAGTATAGAATAAAAGTTCTCGAAAAAAATCGAAACAAAAACTAAAAACAATTATTTACGGTAATATAAATAAACAATTATTAGCGCATCACACATACAGTGAAACTATACTGATAGTCTAATAATGAGATGTCAATCATGGCTGCCATCACCTCGCGCGCGCCCATGCCGGCTGGCCAATTCGTCAAACATCGGGAGCTCTCGGCAATCCTCGGTTCGCACGTGCGGCGCTCGACAACCGACTCATTACTCCGTACGTTTCTATGAACTATCTTTTGTTTCACGCGTCAGGCGTATTAACTCGTATCACCTACAAGTTGTATTAGCAGTCCTCGTGCACTCGCCGAAGCGCACGAGAATTTGTCTTTACAGGAAAATAAGTCTTAATAGTTTAGTAAAGCGCTCAAACTGTTTCACCATAATTGGAGATTTAATTTTTTATACGTTTTTGTTTTTGTATGTTTAAAAATAAATATTAAAATGGTAATATAAAAATAAAGATGAAGTAGGTACTTAATATTTAGTCATTTTTAAATCTTTTGGATTGGTGGTTCAGCGCACGAGCGCACTTAAGGTACAGCCCCCACTGCCTACGACGGAAGTTATGTGCAAGTCCCATTTCAATTTACTTTGTACTGTTACGCCTAGATACTTCAGGGAATCCACAGTGTCAACAACTGCCTTGTTAACTTTGTACTTGTGAGCAAACGGGGTCTATTTATTACTTATTTGCATTGCCTTGCACTGTTTGCAGTTAAGTGTAAGCTGCCATTTATGGCACCATTCCGAAATAACATCCAGATTGCACTGAATTTCTAAGCAATCGTCAGAGAACCTCACTTCCCTATAAATAAGTGCATCATCAGCAAAAAATCGCATCCTGCAATTAACTTTGTCACTGAGATCGTTTATAAAAATTAAGATTACACTTCCTTGAGGAACACCCGAAGTAACATCTAGTTTAGAAGAGGCTTCCCCGTCTACAACGACATACTGTGACCGACCAGTTAGAAAATCGCGTATCCATTCGCAAATCTGATCAGATATACCGTACGCCCGGATCTTCACTAAGAGTCGGTTGTGTGGTACAGAGTCAAAAGCTTTCTGAAAATCCAAGAAAATAGCATCAACTTGTGATCCTGCATCAATAACTTTCATTACATCATGCGAAAACAGAGCCAGTTGCGTTTCACATGATCGGTTCTTCCGAAATCCGTGTTGGTATGCTGTAAGTAGCTCGTTTTCATCTAGAAACTTCATAACGTTAGAGCATATGACATGCTCCAGAATTCTACTGCAGACAGATGTTAGAGATATGGGTCGATAATTCCTAGGATCTCTCCGATCACCTTTCTTGAAAACGGGAATCACCTGCGCTATTTTCCAGTCAGAAGGTACTTTTCTTTCTTCTAAAGATTTACGAAATATATCTGATAGAAATGGTTCTATTTCTTCCGCGTATTCCGAAAATAATCTTACTGGAATACCATCAGGACCCAGCGCCTTCCCCCGCTTCAGGAGCTTTAATTGCTTTGATACCTACACTAACATTTTGAACTGGATCCATCTCAAATTCTACACGCCGTGGAGAAACAGGAATGTTTTCCAGGTTTTCATCAGTGAAAGAATTTTTAAATTTGGTGTTATATACGGTAGCCTTGTCTCGGCTGTCATCAACTTCCCGACCATCTTGTAGTAGATCTGGCATATTATTGTCACAACAACTTACTTTTTTTGACATACAACCAAAATTTCTTTGAATTTTTGATGAGGCTCTCAGAAAGTGAGTTGCAACGAAAGTCATTAAAGGCCTCACACATCGCATTCTTGACATGTCCTCTTGTAACAGCTAACTTTTCTAAATAACTCCTATACATCGTCCTTCTTGAGCATGCATGTATCTTCTTTGCTTTTTAAGTAACCTTTAGGCCAAAGTGTTAGAACCCTCAGCTTCCTTTCCACCTAACATCACCCTGCAGCTGTTCATAGTTCTCCATTGAGACGTAGAAGCATTGGTGTCACCACCACAATGAAAACATATGTTTCAAGAAACACTCAACTGTTTGTAGTGTTTCAAAATGCAGGATGGAATCAGCGCATACTTAGAGATTCCTAATTTGACGTATGTCTACCAAAGAGTATGTTTTGTAGTTTCTTGAAGGTTTCAAACCGATACTTATAAATGAGAAACAGAAAAATGGTGCTAACTTGTCCTGGGTATAACAGAAATTCAGAATAATTAGAAAAGTAAATTTGTCATCAATGAACACATTCAGAAAGTGCCTCGTGTTCGTGTGGGGGACACACATAGACTTGTTTTGTGTAGAGCTGTGGAGAGTAGGCAGCCACTGCACATTAATTTCAGAAGTTGAAGGTGACTGAATTATCCACATGTTTCAACAAGCAGTAAACAAATTTTTGCATTGATATTGCAGAGTACATTGGAGTAGAAATATAAGTCCCCTTCATTCCATAATTTTACCGGGTTAGATTAAGTCTGGAAATGGGTAGGATGAGCAGCAAATACAAAATCTATAAGCAGTTAATTCAGGGTAGAAACAAATACAGGGTGTCCACAAATGAATAACGGGGTTTTAATGCTTTATAAGATTTATTACATTATCCTTACAGTTATAAATGATATGTCAAATGAAAGAGCAACTCAAACAGTTTTGTTCGTTAGCACTAGTGCGCATGTGCGTGAAATGTTTCCGCTGCGATCCGCTAGAATGCGGTAGTAGCAAAGATGGCGACTAGTGAAGAGAAAGCGTTTTGTGTTTTACAGTTTGCAAAGACTGAATCTGTAGTTACGACCAAGAGTTAGCGAAGAGACTGTTGAGCGAGTGAGAGATTCGTTCACTCGTAGCCCAAAGAAATCTGTTCGGAAGGCTAGTCGCGAATTAGAAATTTAAAAGTCGACTGTTTGGAAAGTTTTAAGGAAACGCTTGCAACTACGTCCTTACCGTTTACAGTTGTTACAGGCTCTAAAGCCTGCAGACCATGGTTTACGTGCCAAATTCGCTAATGAAATGTTGTTACATGACAATGAAGATTTTCTACATCATGTTGTCTTCATTGATGAATCGACCTTTCACCTCAGTGGACATGTTAACACTCATAATGTGCGGATCTGGGGCTCAGAAAATCCTCAAGAGATCGTACAAGTGCAACGAGACTCCCCTAAAATCAATGTTTTTTGTGCCGTATCCCGGCGGAAAGTTTACGGACCTTTCTTTTTTGATGAACCGACTGTAACTGGTACTTCTTACCTTGATACACTAGAGCAATGGCTCTTCCCTCAGTTTGAACAACATGAACCAGAGAACTTCATTTTCCAGCAAGATGGTGCGCCACCTCACTGGCATAACGAAGTACGCGGTTGGTTGAACGTAACTGTACCCGACCGCTGGATTGGCCGCAAGGGGCACAATGACAGAGCTTGCTATGCGTGGCCTCCACGTTCACCTGACCTAACGCCATGCGATTTCTACCTTTGGGGTTTCATCAAGGATCGTGTGTATGTGCCTCCGTTACCAGCCGACCTCCTTGAATTACGACAGAGGATTGAAGCAGCTGTTGCAACAGTTACTGAAGACACACTGCTCAACGTTTGGGAAGAACTCGGCTACAGACTTGATGTGTGACAAATGGTGCCCACATAGAACACTTGTAAGCTTGTATATAAAACTGCTTGAGTTGCTCTTTCATTTAACATATCATTTATAACTGTAAGGATAATGTAATAAATCTTATAAAGCATTAAAACCCCGATATTTATTTGTGGACACCCAGTATTGTTTGAACTTCTTTCGTTCTGCCAACGTCAGGACTGCAACATCTCTCGGACAATGAATACCAGTACTGTATGCCGTGTCGGCTCACCGCTTTGCCCGCCCGCTGGCTGCAGGTTAGAGTGCCTGCAGCGGCGTCCTGGCAGCGCACCTTGACCTTCGTGCAGACCATGTTGTCATCTTTGTGAAGGATGCTCTTGAACCCGAAGCCGTACACGTCACACGACTGGTTCCAGCTGTCTGGCACACTGTACACCACGACGGCACATTAATCAGATATAAAAAATCCATTAATTATTGTTTTGGTTACATTTATGTTCTTGTGTGATTGGTGAATTAATTGGAAGCAAGCAAAAAACTATTCACAAAAGAAAATTGAATTTCCCAGACCCAATTTTTTTAAAAAAATATATAAAATCTCTAAGCTATCACAATACATATACTTCTTAATTAGAATATCTTTGTGATGGTTTAAATAAGATAGCACAATGATATGTACTTCACTTTCTCATTACACTTACAAAACCCCCAGTCCATGGTGGCCAGGAATGAAATTACGTACTAAGTACAAATTAATGGTAAATAAGTGTTCTTATTCCCCAACGTTCTTAAATAGTATTGATTCAGTGCTAACAAACAAACAAAATTCTGCGTAGTTTATTAATTTGAGGAAATGCCACAAGAAATTTACCATTTTTGAACCCATTTTGGTGTTTGAGTTTTTTCCTTGGAAAATTAAAATCTCTGAGGAAATTATAAATGTTTCTTGATGGAATAGGGACAAGGTTATGCATAATTTTTAACGCACTGTAATACTTCTCAAAATTACTTTTAAATTTAGTATCACAACATTAGTTTCTAAACAACCCAGCTACAATAATAAATGGTAATATCTTCAGCCTTCTCACATTCATTCCTAAAATGCTTCTAGAATGAACGATAAGGAATGTAAACAATCTATATGAATTTGGTTACCCCATGAAATCCGAATATTATTTTTTGTATGATTTATTTTCACTGAAAAATAGATACTTTGAATTGAATTTTATTTGATCCATGAAGTCATAATTTATGACATAGGACAAGTCATCAGTAATTACAATAAGCATTACAGTATAATTTTTTCACACAATATAGGATTACATATCATTATTATAATTATCATACTTAAAATTGCACAGTCAATACATATGTTCACTGAAGTTAAATTAATATTTCAATGTTTTACAAGTTACAATACAAAATAATTTAATCATGTTTGTTCATTTCTCGATTGTTCATATATTAATTGACACTATAGAAGCTATTGACTAATAAAATTTTTTTTACGTATATTTAAAATTATGTAAATTTGATATTTGTTTTATGTTTTCAGAAAGAGAGTTGTACAGAATTTTAGGCTGGTAGGGTACACTATTTTGGTATAGAGCTTTCTTGTGCCACTCTATATGAAAATTATTCCTATTCCTCATTTTGTGTTTATGTATTTCCTTATTTAGCGCTGCATATTCCTGATGTGATTTCAGGAAGCAGATACACTCAAATATGTATATACATGGTAGAGTCAGTATTTTTAGTTCTTTAAAAATATCCCTGCAGGATTCTCTACGTTTCATACCTTTCATGATTCTTATAGCTCTCTTTTGAAGTATGAATGCCTGTTTTGCATGTGTTGAATTTCCCCAAAAAATTATACCATATCTTAATAAGCTATGCTTATATGAATAGTAGGCACACAACATTTTTTTTAAAAGAGCAGCAATCTTTAAGCATTCTTAAAATATAACAACATTTGCTTAACTTCTTATTCAGTGATTCAACATGTTTATCCCACTTTAAATGTTCATTCAACTATATTCCTAAAAATTTTGTGTCATGGATTTGTTTTATATAGGTATCTCCTATCTTCGCTAAATTACTACTGTTATTTTTGTTTATTATATGAGTGAAACTAATCCATACTGTCTTTTCATGATTTACAATCAAGCAATTATCATGGAACCACTTTTCTACTTCTTTTGTTGTTGCAGTAATTTTCTGCTGTAGGTCAACTTCATCCTGCCCTTTTATAAAAATATTAGTGTCGTCTGCAAACAATACCTCATCAGCTGTTAATAAATGATTTGGTAAATCATTTATATATATAAGAAATAGTAAGGGTCCTAAGACTGAGCCTTGTGGTACTCCGTGGTCAACTTTATGATACTCTGAAAAATATGCTTTACCATCATGACATACTTTTACTCTCTGGTACCTGTTGGAGAGATATGATTTAAACCATTCATATGCTTTGCCATGAATACCGTATCTGTACAATTTTAATAATAAGAGGTCATGTCTAATAAGATCAAAGGCCTTGGACAGGTCTAAGAATAACCCACTGTTTATTTCACCCTTATCCACTGCACTGAGAACAGTTTTCAGAAAATTGAAAATGGCTGTTTCTGTGGACCTATTTTTCCTAAACCCATGTTGTGAATTTCTTAGTATTTTGTTTCTAGTGAGAAAATCAGTGAGCCTTTCATACATTACTCTTTCAATTATTTTTGAAAAGCCAGGTAGTAGAGACACAGGTGGACAATGGCTACATGGTGCTCCTCTGGCCTTTACGGAAGGCCAGCCCCTTAATTTTAAATTCCTTAAGTAGTTTTCATAAATAATACATCACTTGGTAATTTGTTACAATCCCTGGCACCCTTACCAACAATACAAACTTTTTCCACTCCATTATGTATAAAATTGAGCACCAGCTTGTGTTCATGGTCGTCTATTCCGTTCCATGTACCATTCCTAATTATTTCACCAATATTCCTCTAAGTCGCATCACCAACAAATGCCCTGCACATTGCCAGCACTCTCGTCACTCTCCTCCATTCCTGCAATGACTCACAATCCAGCTCCTTTATCATATCAGTTGCTGACTGTGTCCTGTGATAATTTCCGCAGACAAATCTAACTGCTCTTCTTTGCATGCCCTCCAATTCTTGTATTTCAGAACCAAAATGTGGGTCCCAAACTACACTACCATATTCAATAAATGGTCTGACCAAAGGTCTATATTCCAACTTCCTAACTTCTCTGGTACATCCTCACATCACCCTCCCGAGTAAATGAAGGATTTTGTAACCTTGTCCTGCCTCATGCCCAATGTGCTCTGCCCGGTTGAGTTTATTAGCAAATATTATCCTAACATATCTTCACTTCAAGTTTTCAACAAGGAATTCTGACCCCATCCTATAATCATAAATAATCTTTAGTTTTTTTTTTTTCTCTATGTAACTAATAAGCTGACACTTCTTGGCATTTATCTTCATTCCTTACTGACATACCCATTTAGATATTTTATCCAGGTCACCCCAATGCTGCTCACAGTCTTCTTCTATTTTGATACCCATTATGTCATCTGCAAACAACCTAAATTCTGATGTGTGATCGTAAGTTTTCCCGGCTGCACGCCCGAGAAATCTTCCAGCAACCTAAATTCTGACAGTAAACCAAGATACTAGTCAAAGTTAAAAGGAAATGACACCCATGACAAAAAATATTTTTGTAATTAACACAAATACATCTAGTATTGCAAAACTTATGTTGTCTATTGTTAGCTACTGTAGAATAATGAAGGCACATGATGGTTAACGGAACAGGTGAAGCCTTACCTGGTCTGATCGGGAAGCTGTGCCCAGCTGACAGTGTGTGTCTCTTTGAAGTCACCATCGATGATGACCAGCATGAGTCCGTCTGGGTGCAGCAGGTAATCACGGACGTGCAGTATCTGACTGTCGACGTCGTATACGTCCGAGTCATCCCGGAACCGCACGTTGCCGGCTAGCACAAATGCTGCATCAAAAATACGTACTCAGTTTGTTGGAAACTGTAAAGCTTTTAAGCAACATGGGTGGTAAATAAAAAGAATGTTAAACACACATCTGACTCCCTCACGGAGCATTGGGTAACCATTTCTCACCATGTGAACTTAAAACCGTAATGTTACTAGTAATGGGGCAAATGGAACACAGCATGTTTTGTTCAAGTGAAGGATTGACAAATTGAATCTGTCCTCACATGTCCCTCCTAGAAAGGAGTTGTCTCGCATGGGTATTCTAAGTTATTAGAAGCTAGCATAGTCAGTTGAAGTGCTTTCTCCATGCCCTTCACTAAGACTCGACTAACTTATCATTGGCAACATAGCTTGATTCTGGGTTAGATTGTTCACACTGAACATTGGAACTGAGTTCCAACTTCCGTTCCATCCAAAACTTTTAGTATCGTCTAATGAGCCAATTGCAGGGTAGCCACATAAAGCAGAACAAGTTGGTACTAAGATACTACCACCCTTGGACACTCTTGGAGCACACTTCTCACTTTGTGCTTGAGGAGTTCTTCCCAGCTTGTCAAGATTTCAGGTATTTATAACAGGTAATGGCTAATGCACTGCGCACAATCTCTGCGGGCTACAAAAGGTAGTTCAATTAGCTAAGATTTCATCAGCAATATCCTTGAACTGATTCAGAGTTATTTTCATACAATGGTTCCCTGTAATTATCTATGTGTTTTGTACCTTGTGTAAAAACTTAATATTTCCTTCGTTATTTCATTTGCTAATGACAATTCCATACTCAAATGCTAGCTCTAAGCAAAGAGCATGGACATAAGACTGCAGTCACATAACCACATATTTTGTGTGAAACTTATCCAGAAGTGCATTGACCAAAGGGACCCTCAATTTATGTCCACAATACAATGGCACCGGAAGTGATAAAGTGGTAAAAGCTTATTTGGACCTTGCAACATCACTTTGGAACTCCTGTTTTCCTATTTCATACTCTTTAAATTAGATACACTTATCTCTTACCTAACAATCCAGTTCAGCTACCTATTGTTTTCAGTTGAATGCTACAATCTAGTTTTACATGTTACAGTGTAATCGGCAATGGTGATACAGAAACAATTTATTCATGGAAAATTCCACATCATCAGTTCAATCGTG
Source organism: Vandiemenella viatica (assembly GCA_031002005.1). NCBI lineage: Eukaryota > Metazoa > Arthropoda > Insecta > Orthoptera > Morabidae > Vandiemenella > Vandiemenella viatica. The sequence goes on from JARYHS010009186.1 coordinate 258,227,470, forward strand.
ACTTTTACCTGTGTACCATACAGATACAGCTTGTTTTAGTCACAGACAAAGTACTTCCCACGGCAGTGGCATTCCCAGCCTGATATTTTCAGACGCTATTTACGCTACAGGCTTAGCTCGATTGTGGTACTGACAGGGGGATCTGAAGCTGTCAGGTGGCAGGCAGGGACTGGCAGAGCTCAGCGCGGTGGACGGAGACAGCAGGGTACACGTGCATATCTTGTCGGTTTGCAACATGCACACTGACCTCGCCGAGCCCCTCGGCACCACACTCGCCTCTTTGCTCCGGCTCACTTCCTGCAACAGAGGAAACAAATGCAGATGGTTACTCCTCCTACAAGTAACTCCGAACAAGTAACAGGTCCAGTGGCGTAGCTAGGTCAACAAGGGCCCCGGTGCAAAAAATTTATTTTGGGCCCTCAGGCCAGACGGGCGACCTTTTTTTTTGCTTTGTGTGCTGGTAGGGGCCCCCTGAACTGAGGATGAGGGCCTTGAATTGTTCTTTAGGGGGCCCCTGAGTAGTGTTTGGGGCCCCCCTGAGCAGCGAGGGCCCTTAGTGGAGGGGCTCCTGTGTTCTCAGGGGCCCCTTAGACCACGGTAGAGCTAAAAAAAAAAAGTCGCCAGTTTGCCGTGAAGGCTCGTGGGCCCTCTAAACTGCGATTAGGGGCCCCTTGCGGTATGCTTAGGGGCCCCCTGAGTGTGAGGGCCCCGGTGCACTGCACCGCCTAGCCCCATAGTAGCTACGCCCCTGAACGGGTCTTACAACTTTTTCCGTAGTAAATTAAACGTAACAAGTATATAATGTGAACAACTATATAATGCAAATTAATTTGAATACATCAAACAAAGCGATATAGATGTGATGGAGGACAAGATTTCTTCAGCATAATAAACTCTCCAATATTGGTGCTTTTACCTATCGTCAAGTTCCAACAGCCACAAAGCATTCTTTGAATTTAATTGTGCCAGTTCTGGACACTAAACAAATAATGCAGCTCACTCTTCTGGTCCAGTTAATGGCTCCACCAATCTCAGCTACCCTGGCCACGGGCCTCACCCCTCGCACGATCAACTTTCGTCCGTGCCAGAAAATTTCCACTATGACCATCCATAACAAGCTTACACTACACTTTCCTATTTACTGATTTGTTTTCACCTCTTTGTCACTGTGGATCATCATGAGCTATAAACGGACATCAGTTATTTTGCGATATGTTTCTTTCCCCTTTTAACTGTCACCTGTATTTTTATGAGTGATGTGTGGATAAACCGGTAAAAAGTAAATTTGTCTCATAATGCTGCCAGATGACGAGTTTCTATTTCCTCAGCATATCTCTACTTTCATGGGTTTACCTGCAATTCAACATAAAATTCGAACCAAGGATCAACCTGGCATAAATTCCATGATCAGCTAGAATTCTGCCTTCCCCCACAATAATTCCCTTCAAAGAGAACAGAAATTCTTCAACTTTTGCAACTTGAACCCTTAGTGTCAAATACAGGTATAATACATATTTCAGGTCACATGTTCATGACCTTTACTACATGGTATTTACTCTCTGTCCGTGCAAAACCTCTGTCTTTATTATTTCTGAATCGCTTCAAATTCAACAGATTATCGTCAAATTTGGCTGAGGGAACTATTACAGTGAAACACAGATCATTTTCGGAATATATTAAACCTAGTCACTGTATGAATGCAAGTCAAATCTTTGTAAACTTTCCACTATTTCCATTATATCATTCAGTAATTTGTTAATATCATTGAAAGTGGGACAATACAACCAATAAATCATAAAATATGATTTCTTCTTCTTCAATCCTTGTAACACGTACAGATTTTCTTTAAATTTCTGGTTCCCCTTACAAACTGAATATTATTTTGAACAATTATAGTCATGCCTCACATCCTTCCTAACCAATTTTCTAACGCATTTATAACCATATGGTTGCTATCAAAGCTCTTTCTGTTTCCACAAAATGTTCTATTGTTATTTTTCACATGCCCTTTTAACATAAATCTTAATGACACATTTACTTCTCATATAATCTGACTTTATATGTATAGAAAATCATCTTTATCCTAAGTCTGTGGTTGTGGGAATGTCTTATTGTTGATGTGCTGGGATCACAATGTGTCATTAGTTTTGATATAATCGTGGACGATTCTAACCGCATCATCATATTTCGATATGTATTTTTTTTTTCAATAAAAATTTAAATGTTTGTCACTTTGGATATCCAGGTGAAAGCAATTACAGTAGAGGATATCACTCCTCTACAGCATGCTAGTTGTTTGTCCATTACAAAGACTTTAGTCAATCTGACACATTTACTTTTGTTTATTTCCCATATGTGTACTTCATTTATGCTCTTACTGTATCTATGCACTGAATTTACACTCTTCCAACAGCTCTCATTTAGATCAAGCCATCTTAAGCGCCACTGATAAGCCAACATTTTCATTCGCACCTAAACAGACTTGAATGCATTAAATGTGTAAGCTATCATTCAAGCACTTTAAATTTCAGCAATTCACTATGGGAAATGGGGAACAGGTTAGATGCAAGAACCGATACTACAGTTTATATACACATACGCGAAGATTTGAAACCAGAAAAACAGTACAACACATAAAGCAAGCCATAAACACACTTTAAATAAGAGAAAATAAACTTTAAACTTACCAAAACAGATCAAATAGGGAATAATTCACCTGAAAGGGCTTTAAATTTGTGTACAACATAATAGTACCGTTTCACCACACTTTTCAATTAAATAAAAATTGTTTATAATAATAATCAAGTGGGACAAAGTAAAATTTGCAATAAATCAACAGTTTCAGATTAGAAAAATAAAGAAAACACCATTTTAAAACTTCTTTAAACACACTCGCATTTTCAACACCACCTAACAGCATGTTTCAAGTAGTTTCAGGAGTCAACCAATAATTTTTATGTAATTATAAAGAAAACACTGCACAACATATAAAAGTTTTGAAGCATTCCACAACGTTAAATAAGCACTAAACTAGTTTTAAAGTAATTACGTAGTAGAAAAAAATGCCTCAAATTACAGATTTAACTTGTGGACGTTTTAACACATGTCACTAAACAAAATCATTTTCAGAGTGTGGAATGGAGCAGGAGGCTTAACCAGAGTCTATTTTTCAAAATAAACATTTCTTTAACAGTAAATTAACAAAATAATAAGTTTGACTAATGGCGTTTTCTTGCTACCCGATTTCAATTTTTGTTAGGTCAATAATTTTAAAAGTATACTACCTATTGAAAAAATAAAAACAGTCTGTTAAAGCGGAGAAATTGTAGAACAAGGTGACAAAAGTTTTAAAATCTGAAACAAAGAATTCAAAAATACTCTGAACAGGATGTCAAGTTCGGGAAAGCCGCTTTGCTCACACGAAATAGTATCACTACACGGTTACACAATTTTAATTTTTTACACCGAATTGAGTAACTTTAAAGGTGTAGTGATGATAAAGTAAACCAACCAATAGTAAGATCCCCAAACACTGTAAAATTCTGAGGGCTCGAAGTTACAAAATTTTTCCAAACTATGTTTAGTAGTGCGAAGCTACATGTGTTATGGGTCCAAGGGTATATTAGGATGTGTGGCCACGGAGCCCCCACATTTGAACAGAAGTTATAGGAGTAGGTCGGTGTATGGTCCAGAGGTGCGTTTTGTTGCCCAAGGCATGCTGGGTAGACGCGGGAGTTTTGTTTGAGCCTAGTGGTTTGGCAGACGTCATGAAATTTTTGAACGTTTGACTATGTGAACTTTAGAAATGAAACTTTGAATTTCTTAACAGGGGTTTGGTCTGTTTATTCCTCTTTATTACTTTCAGTTTTAGGAAATGATTTGTCCGATAGCCAATTTGAACTGTAATTATGATTTATAATGTGACTTTGAAGAATATAGTGAAATTTCTTATTTGAACTGTGCATATTTCCCATTAGTGCAAGTTAACCTTTTCTTTCCTGAGGATAATGAGGGAAGTGGCAGCCATAATTCACACAGATGATTCATCCAGGCTTATACACAGTTTAATAGTGAATATTTCTTTCATACTGAAAGCAAGTTGGAGGTTAGTTAAGGTGATAGAATCAATACTACAACCCCAGTATTGGTTTTTCCCCTTATAAATGTAGTAAGGCTGAGAAGCTATAATAAGATGTAGCTGGTACTCACCTGTCTGTTCTTCAATGCAGGAAATTCAGTCAGGCTCCTCTTGATCCATTTGCTGCAACAAACAGAGGTAGCATTAGTCCTGTCAGTCACCGCACTGCACCAGTAACCTACAGCAGTGACTCTGAATGGGGAGTTGTAGGATATTGCTAGGCCTCTCGTAGCTCCACTAGAGCCCCATTTCACAGTCCTTCCAGTGGTTCACAGTTACTGCCGACTTTTATTGGAAGCTAAGCTAAGACCCAACACCAGAGCTGCCAAGCGGAGAGCAGAAAAGGGGAACGCCTTACCAACGTCGTGGCAAACAGAACAGCCCTATTCTGGGATTCCAATCTGTTGGCTTAAACCTCACGCAGATGTTCCACCAATTTTACATTCCAGAAACTGGATAATAATGTCTGTTCCAATACCTTACTGGTCTAATCTCACCATCGGTGAGTTCACAGCACAAGACTAGGTTTATTAACACCATCCACAAATTCTGGTTCACAAGGAGCAGCGAGATATTGCATATGTCAATTACAATATTTTATTCTTTCATATGGTAATTTAGCTTTTATATTTAAATATGACAGTGTGATATTTCACAGTACCTCTGATATTGATATTTGGTTATATACAGTGGATTCCCATGTCGTACCCTTAGCTATTGGATAATAGAACCAACTTGACTTTAGCAGCAGACCACATATGAGCCACAGTCCTTATAGTGTTAAAAGGAGGTAGAGACCGAGTGTCAAACAGATTGTCCTCCTTAATTATTTATTTTATTTATCAATCTTGTTTCATGGATCCCTGCTGAGAAGGACCTCTGGGATGTGAAAAATGTCATGGTTAATACACATACAAACGAGTCATAATCATAGTAAAAACAAATAAAGAGAATAAAAATAAACATTTTTTACAACTGAATTTTGCAAAAGTCATATTGAATACAATTAATTATTTTGTTCAAATTCTTGAATGGAGTAGAAGGTAGAAGCAGTTGCCAATAAGATAATCTCTTAGTTTTTCTTCAAATATATCTTTATTATCTGCAAACTGTTTTATACTGTTGGGAAGTTTATTAAACAGATGTATACCAGAATAATTAACTCCTCTTTGTACTAATGATAGAGATGTTTTTGTTTTGTGCAAGTTATTTCTGTTTCTTGTATTGAAATTGTGTACCTGTGAATTAGAAGTAAACAGTTTAAAATGATCTATGAAAAAGCATAGAGATGTGCCTTTAATGTGTTCCTAACTGAGTCGCTTGAAGAAATGACAATTAGTATTACTCCACAATATAATTCCATGAAATTCACTTATAATGACTCATATACCTGAAAACAAGATTTGAATCATGATAGCCTGCAGGACACAGTAGAAGTGGTATAGCTGCTGAAGTGGTTTCTCTGTTCTCTCATGGTTTACCGGTTTTAATTATTTTTGCTAATTAAAGTTGATTTTAATTTTAATTAAATTTAATATTTGATGAGTGGGGTGACTGTTAATTTTAGTATCATTTTTAAAATATTGGAATGTCATAACCTGGCCATTTATTCAGGAATTGGCATTTAATTGATCATGGATGTGATGTATTTACCTCTAGTCAAAATAAACAATCAAAAATATTTTGTAAGCAAACATCAACACCACTCATTAATTGGTTGAGTCATTACAACACATACAATTGTCTAGCAAATGAGTGATAAACATCTTCACCAAAGTACTGAATTAACAATTAAATAGGTTGCTTATGACCTCGATGTCAATGTGCCATAATCCAACAACAAGAACAACATAACAATTAAAATTCACTGATATAGGTGACAATGAACAAGAAATGAAACGACTCCAAAATACATTTCATCTTAATCGGTTTTGAAACCTGGGGCACCAGTTAATTCAGTATTACTCACCAAAAAGATAATTAAACTGCACACGATTTAAACTCAGGGTCCTGGATTGAACAGAGCATATATTTTTATCCTGCAAATATCTTTACACAGGGGGTTTTAGGGTGATTTCGAGTGAATTATACGCATACGCACGTTGGAAAATAATCAGACGTACATTGTCTTTACCATGTATCTGTGGTGGAACAGGCTGGACCTATTGCTTGAAGATGTGAGAAATCTGACACCCCAGCATTTGGAGTGCCAGATGTTCACCTCAACAAAAAAATATCCATTCGCAAAAGGATTTTCCCAAATTACGAAGACGGAAGCTGGTCCACAGTGTAATGTCCACAGTAGATCCACGAATTGGCATCAAATGGAATCCTTGACCCTTCCTAGTCAGGTGATTCCTCCATGAAATGCCTCACGTCTGCCACAGCCAATTGTGTGGTATCTTTCGTCTCCTACCACTAGGCGTTGCCCCCACATAAGACAGATTATTTATAAAAATTAGAACCATTTTATCAACAAAGTCACTCTATTGGAGGAAACATGCAACACTTTATTCATATGTCATGTGCCTCAAGATCCTTCACTATCGTTGCCCATGACCAGAGATGACGTCAGCTGACAATACTGTCTTCCTAAACTCGCCCTCTCGCTTGCACACTGATGTACCCATTTCCAGAATTGACATTGATATATCCACTGCCAATGCTTACTTACTGAACTAAAAGTTTGTGGTTGCAGGTGGTACAACTGATAGCTTGACGTTCTTTGTAAAACAAACACAAGCATCTGTAGAATGCTTTTATCTGGGAAAATGAGACACCACTCACCGGTAGTGACCGGCGTGGAGAAACTTGACTACAGAAGTGCAGTCCTGGCTGTTCTTCCAGGGCATGGCCACTCCCAGCAATCGCTGCACACCATTGCCCTCTGTAAACATCAGCGGACCTCCCTGGTCACCAGGACACGCCACCTTCAAATTAAATCACACGCACAAACTCGACTCGAGTCCGTTCATCAAAAAGATACTTTTTTTTGTTTAGGAATGTTGTAGTACTTAATATAAAATTATTTCTCTGTAGTTAAAAATGGAATGATCAATCTAACTTATATACACACAGTTTATTAAAGCTTTCTCTTGCACCGGCCTCTCGAAATAATCTACTCCTGACATCAATTCTGCCTATGAAAGAAATCACTGTATCTCTTATGTTCCTGGAATAATATCTACAACAGACAATTTTATGTTCAGGGTCACAACGTGTGTAGCATGATCTTAATTTCCAACTTAGATCCCCCATAAACCAATCAAAAAGAGTATGCATTTTAGTTATGTTCAGTTTCAGATCAATAAAATATAGTCTATCTTCATCCAAGTCTTCACTTATGAATTAAATTCAGTTAAGCTATTCTAGAATTATCCTGCTGCAAGTCAGTGATATTACTCAGCTTACGTCTTGGTGGTTCATTTAATTCACATCACTGGTAATCAGAATTGGATAATTTTCTTTAACATTTAAAATTATTTCGTGCTCATGTAGGATTGCAGGGCATTATAGGACAGTTATTGTATTGTAGGCAATATTTAATCTCATTTGGCATATGGTAGAAATGATCAAGCTTTATCATTTAGTTAGTATATCAATAGGCTGTTGAAGTAACAGCAATCATTCCTTGTAGTAAGTAATCAGGTCAGATGTATTTATAGATGTATGTGAAAGTTTCAATGGACATTTTGAATAAACAGAAGAAGTTAAATATTTCATGAGTTCTCTTTTGTACAGTAGCAACCTATTAAGTGATCAACAAGTTTAAATTATTAATCACGAGGGAATTCTTTCAACGATAATCCATGTCAAATATTGGCTCACATTCTCTGGTTCATGGAACGAAGCCAGGTCCACTTTTACATGGTTTATAAGAGTACATTTTCCCTACTGTCTATTATCTAATCTATAAAAATGAGTTTTTATTTGATGGGTTGTTGTTTGTTCGTTTTCTATGCATTCTTGTACCATTCCTCTCATTGCGATGAAACTTTGGTGAGTTATTGTATGCGTACCTGGGAAGGTTTCTGACCAAAAAATATTTAAAAAACCACCCCCTCTTCCCCCACACACCCCTCAATGTTTTCAAATGATCTTTGTATTAGCTCACAGTTTTTGACTAATTATGATGGCATTTTGCACATGTATACTTTAAAACAAAAAATACTTTCTACATTTGTTTTGCAAAATCTACGCATCTCCACCATTACAAAAAACTCTTAATTTTTGTCAATGTTCTTCATACAAATCCACAATTTTTGTCTGATTTTGATAGTACTTGGCAGGCGGATTTTTCAGAACAAGGCGGTCTGGTAACTCAGTGGTTGAAGCACTTGCTTCCAGACCATTCTGTCTCTGGTCACAGGTTCAAATCCCAGTGGGAGCAGGCATTTTTAAGTGTTGCATTTCATCATTTGAGCTACACAGGGACATTCCGTGGTTCGGTAAGAAACTAGCCAGCCTGCTTCTGACAGAATGCTTAGTACATCTCATTTGGGACGATACAATCAACATTTGGGTTGTGTACTAGGTTAGTATTTTCCTTTAAAACACAGAGAAAATAACTTCCTGTTTCATCTGCAAAAACCCAATCCCATTATCACCTTCCCCTTCATGTTTAGCAATTTTATTTACATAAACCCACAGCTTGTTTTCATATTGACGGAACTTTCCACAAGTATATTTTATTCTGCATTTGCTTTGAAAAACCTAATCCCTCTTCTCTTTTACCTCCATGATTTAATTTTTTCCAATGTTTGTCGTGCAAGTACATTTTTTCTTCTTCTTCTAATTTTGATGGAACATAGCACACATATGTAATAAAACAGAGTGGTCTGCTAGCACAGTGCTGAAGGCACTTAGTTTCAAAAGTTTCAGGATATGTTCCCAGGTTGAAATCTTGGTGGAAGCATGAACTTTGATCACATGAGATTTTCCAGATCCATGGTTCCAATAGCCTCTTCAGTCCCGAGGTATCGTATATGATACCCTCAGGTATTATTTTTTTCTCGGGCGTGTGCGTGGCTGTACTTTTTCTGCCCTGTGGTATCATCTACGACACACATCATGTTTCTCACAGCTCATTTGTTCAATCTTTTGCCGAGTGTCACAAGTCGTCAGCACTGATTGGAAACTTGGGATTCTGCAGCTGTACAGCATGTCTCGTCGAAATAATGGTTACAAGTGTTTTCACTGCTTTAATAACTTATTTCTTAGTTAAAATCAAACTATAAATTAATGTTATGATGAATTTAAAAACTTTATGCTTTTAGGTATCATATATGATACCAATTGTTGAACTATCTACAGATCTTACAACAAATGTGTATATTGTTTAGGACTTAATTGTTTGTTAAAAAAAAAAAAAACATAAAGCAGTAAAGTTGTGTATATAATTTTCCTGTTTGAGTCCCAAGGTATAATATATGATACTATCTATAAAAAATTAATTATGGTTTCAAATTTTTTTTCATGTTCATTCGTTATAAACTAGCATTAACACAAAAGTAGTTTACTTGCATTTTTTTTATGAGTTCAGGACTGAAGAGGATAGCACGATGAACTTTTGGTCCCAGAGGAAAGGAATTTGTCGTCTTGTCTCTGACACTAAGCTTAGTAGATTCTTTTGGTAGGACTAAACCAACATTAGGACTGTGGACTAAGGTTTTTGTTTTTTGCTTTAAAACAAACAGAAAAGTCTACATTTGGTCTGAAAATTCCCACCCCTCTACTCCTTTCCTCCACCGTCTTAATTTATAGCAATATTATTCAAACAAGCACATGGTTTTTATTTGATTTTGATGGACTCTGCATATGTATACATTAAAACAAATACATAAATTCTGTCTATGTTTGGTCTACAAAATCCTAATTCCTCTCCTCCCTAATGCCCCCAATAATATTTTCCATTTTTTTTCATGATTTCCACAGCTTTTATCAGATTTTGTTAGTATGCAGCACACCATAATTAAAACAGAGTGGTCTGGTAGCTCAGCGGTTAAGGCTCTTGCTTTCAACAGTTTGTGCGTCCGATTTGGGGTTCAAATTCTGGTGGAGTTGTATATAATCAGTGACCTAGTATGCTCCCTTGGGCAGCATCGAACTATCTTGCTTGTTGTTGACTGTTAGTTTTTGTACTTTAAAACAAAGAGAAAAACACTGTCTACATTTGGTTTGCAAAACCCACCCATTTTCTCCCTTTACCACCCCCCCCCCCCTTAATTTTTGCTAATGTTCTTTATTAAAACCCACAGTTCGTATCCAATTTAGATGTAACTTTGCATACTTTAAAACAAACAGAAAAATATTGCCTATATTTGATTTTCAAAAACTCACCACAGGGAATAAGTGATTAATTATGTTTGTATTTACTTTACTAAACTGCACCCATTTTTCCTTCCTCCATCTTAAGACTAATTTACACAAGCAACTTTTCAAATTTTTGTTTTGCGTAAGTAGGAAACCTGCCTAAGTGGATGATGATGTTTACAACAATCTGATTAAAAAAGATAAAGCATCAGACTTGCAGAAGATGAAAGACCAAAAATATTGTATATCCCAAAGCAGTAGAACAAACTTTCTCAATTTCAATTTAATGCATAAAAATCATTGTCTTTCATTTATTTCATACATGTTAATGTGTGTGTATATGCGTATCCACTAAGAACATACTAAGAAGCAACCTACCTGCTGAGACAGTCAAAATAGAATTAACATGTTCCTTGACTTGGGCCAATTTTGAGGTGAATAAGTGTTCCAAGTTTGGTTCTTGGTGACATTCCATACTCACAAGTGACATGTAAAATGTTCAGTGTGAAGTGGCCAGTACTCAAAGACTACCAAACTAGTTATAAGGGGGTGAAAAGCGTTCAAGAGAATGCTTGAAAAGGGCAGATATATCATTGAGTGTCATTTCCCCATGATGTGATTTGTCAGGTAGGGAAATGAGGATTCACGTGTCCTTACAGTCTTAGGTGAGCTTGCTGTATGAAATTCACTGCGGCAGACAATTTAAGACTATTTCTAGATGAATAAAAAAATTTATTTCGAACTCTTCCTCTGTGAGTGCAAATTTCAGTTATGTTGTTTTTATGAAACTAATAGAACGGAGACTTGTGAAAGTGGAGGGAGCCGTCAAGGTGTTTCGTATATCATCTAGACCTCCCGCTGGTGTCACTGAGGAGATAACAGTGGGTGTTGCTGATCCAAGGCAAATTTAAATGAAGTTGAGGACCAGGCAATGCCCCTTGCTTTCTAGTACTATATCCAGATTTAAGCAGTGCATAAAAGAAGTTTTTCATTGCATTTGTATCTTTATATGTAGCCAATACAGGAGTTAGCATTGCCAGCAACTTATTTAGTTAAGAAAAGGATCAGATTATCAATAGCAGAACATGGCGATTTAAGATTACTGATGACAGCCCTCTGATTAATTATATTTTCATAATATGCAGCCTATTTGTCAGTCGAACTGTGAAGAATACACCAATGTTATTAGTGTCCTTTACTAAAGTAACTTCTGACATCTCTCCTTGTTTAGTGTATGTGATATTGTACACAACACCAAATCACTGTTTCAAAGAGTGGGTCATGAGCCAAAAAAGTTGGTGCACTATGGGTTGCATTATTAACTACAAGAAGGGTAGTCGTAGTGTTTTCTTTTCTGAAAAGGGAACATGAGTAATTTTTTTTCTTCAAACAGGGACATTTTTTTGTTTTCTAGGTTTCCACTTGATTCATGTGGTGGGTTGGGATGTGACCACATCTTTCCCCCTGCCATATGTCTCGACTCTCACATGATTAAGACTCATTTTGAAATATTGTGCAATTTGTTTATGTTTTTGTGTTTTTACGTGTTCGTCTCACCCTCCTGCCTTCATCTGTGGTAAGTAACAGGGATCTATTTATTTTTCCCTATCCTATCTTATTTGCAGTGCCTCATGGCAGTTTCTTTGTTTCCATTATCCTAACAAATATACTACTACTTTTTGGCAGTTGCCTCTTAGGAACGCTATACACCAACAATATCCTGTGGCCATTTCACTTACACACTCACTTGCCACATTATCGCATCTGCTACAGAGACAATGTTACCAAATGCTAATATTGAAATTGTACACTACCAACTTAAACTATTCAGTCTCTAAATTACAAACTACTCACCGTTGAACCTCGTTTATAAAACATGAGATATATTCAATACAGAGATATAACAACACATGGTTATAGTGTGGACTGACCGCTGGTCCGAGGCGCTGCCCGCAGCTGAAGGTGTCCACAACGTCATTGTCAGCCCTGCAGCGCACCCTCGCCACCGCGCACACCATGTCGTCGTCTTCAAGGTCGTAGCTGCCGTAGCCGAAGCCGAACAAGTCGTAGGACTTGTTCCAGCCATCTGGCATTCTGCACGCCATCACACCACAGAAGGTACCATTAGATTATTGTGTTTGTTTCTTGCATGTTATTGAGTGGCTACCCAGTAAATTATTTCAAGGTAATGGATGTTCGATACAATATTGCATAATGACCAATTACTGGCATTCAGTAACTAGGGGCAGTCAATTTCTGAAGAAGGTGTACCCTCACTGTAGCACGCATGATTCAACCGTATCGATGTTTCAGCCAGTAGCTACACTCGTTCATATAGAACAAAGCCTTTAAAGATCACATTCCTGCAAGATAAAAATCTAGATATATAAAATTTAGATATTTGAAAACCTTAAGAAAATTATGTACTAATTTCCCTGATTCAGAACGTAACAAATAAATTTTTAATCAATGGTCATAAGTTGTTCACCAAATTAACATTTAAAATACTAAGAACAATACTGTTAACGTTTAACACAAACAAATTAATAAACATTATTCAAAATATGAGAACTGATATTATAATACTTAAGGAATCTTATCTGTTAACAAATGAAAAAATGAATTGTCTACTAATATTACTATCACTCAACATGGGTGGCAAAGTATGTGTTATTCTGATGCTGATGTGTATTCACTTATGGATGGGAAGTGATATACGGTTTACGACAGGTGGCGCAAATGGACTATTTTCATGACCAACCTGGAATTTGCCTGGAATGCAGTAGCCTATCTCTAACATAAATGACTTGTTCCGCCATCCCCCAGCACAGTCCTCGAGAAGTAGCCAGAATCTCGATCGCAGTCACAAATGGAATCCTCAGACTTGAATCGAAGCCTTCTCTTACCTTCCATTCTTGAAGTTACCTCCGTCCCTTACCATAAAAACTTGGAGTGTCGCAGTCACCAAATTAGGCTGTGTTTTCTTATCCCACCTTCTCAAGTCACTCAAATATGTGATCATAATGTTCTTTCCTTTCATTGTTATAAATAAATAGTAACATTATTAACAAATTCTGGAATTGGAGGAAACACATTTTCACTCGCTACCCCATTGGCCACGTCTACTGATGACATCAGTTGTCGATGCTGAATTTAGTAGAATGTCCCTATCTTCCTTCCACATTCGTCTCGCTCTGTCTCTTGCATATTCACAATGATATATCTTGTCCCTGCTATGTTGTTGACCCCGGTGTTTGTTGTGGATGACATCTCAGACAATCTGTTGTACTTGACATTTATAACGAAACATAAGATTTCAGAATGTTCTTAGCCGGGATTGCCTGGGGTGGGAAACTGTCCTTTTCACTTGCTGTGCATGCAGACACATACAACAAGTCCATTCATATCCCATGTCAGGTAGTGCTTAAGGCTGTCTCCGATACCATTCCACCCCGTATGCCTGTGAGCCCAACCCTTCCAACCTTGCTCCATAATTCTTCCATTTTCTATTTTTTGTATATGTATATTATATTTAAATCAAACATAATGCAGGTGTACCTCGTGTAATAATACAAAATAAAAAACAAAATACACGGCCATATATAAATTACTAGCGAAATAATTGTTACATTATAAGATGTTAATAAACATATCAATTGGACCCACATAGAACAAGATTACTGCACATTAAAAAGATATTCACTATCATCACAAAATTTGGCTATTATTAGTTAAAAAAAAAACTGTCTTCAGCCGTTTGTAAAACGATGTTGAATTCTGTTGTGTAGCCTATCATGACTAATCAGATTAGTTGGTACTTTCAGTCTCTTCATGACATTCCCCCAAAATAAACTGTTAACCATATAAATGCTGCAACGAAACAGATGTTTGCAATTACAGGGATGATGAAATCAAGTGTTACAAGTACACGACACAAATGAGAATTAATATTTTCACCAAAAACACCCAATAATTTTATTGCAGAATGTGTGCTTTCTACTATCAGCTCTACTGTGAGGGAGACGAATGCCTGGACTTACGTGGTTTGGTGAGGGAGCAGAGCCCAGTTGATGGTGTATGTCACGAGGAAGGTGCCACTAACGAAGACCAGCATGAGTCCGTCTGGGTGCTCCAGGTAGTAGGACACCTTCAGCACCTGACTCTCGGCATCTATGTCTGAGACGTCGCGGTACTCCACATTGCCCGCGTAGACCCACTCTGCACCAAAATCCATACTCCATTTGTTGTAAATTTTAATAGTTCTTAGAACTTCTAAATGGTAAAATAAATAAAGAACTCTTTTCCTAAATAGAAGTAATATACAGTTATCTGGCTTGGCGTCCTCTATTAAGACACTAAATCTAACATACATCTGCATATTCTACCCCAAGTGGGATAGCCTTTCCCCACCTTGAAACTACAAGCCACAGTTAACAACTCAGTGATAACACTAGATTTTGCTTGCACATATGTTTACCCAAAAGAATCTGTACTCGCCATTCTACTTTAGCCAGCTAGAGAAGAGTTATTCCGTTTACTGTGAAGAAATAATTAACTTCTGTACCCTGCAGCAAGCTTCAGCAGTGGCCTTTTCTTATTTGCTATCCTTAGTGATAGAGAAGTTTCCAATTATATTTATCAACTTTTTTTTCCCTCAGTTTTCCCAACCGCCACTTTGAACAGCATCATGTGAATGTCTACCTCTTCAATAATGATTGGTATAATCCATTAGCTCTGAGACAGAAATCAGGGAAAACCATTCACTAAGTTTCAACCAAGCAGACCTCTTTATTGTATTAACAACCAGTTATGCCTATGCTAATGATATCACATCTAAACACGTGTATTATCCTAAGCATTATCTGCTCTTGAAACACTATCATAACAAAATAGCTTGGCTAAAAATTGTATATCTTATTGATGCAGATTGTTTCATTAGTAAATGAAGTACTTTCCACAACATCGATCATGACAGTGTGAATCCACTCTAGGATCTCTTGTCTTGACTTAACAGTGGTTGAATTAACTAAAGAACTCAATGTTTTGAAGGCTGAAAAAGCAGCATTAAATGTTAAGGAATTCCAGTGGAATGCAGCCAAAACTGGAGGGAAACAACAGGACCTGCATTCTACGAAGTCTCAGTTGGAAGTTTCCAATACTTTTGGGGTGTTGGAGAATCTTACTGAGGATGTATCAGATACCACAGCATGGCTGTCTCACTGCAACAAACCTGTAAAAAAGCACGCATTGTGCAAAGGTAGTAAAAAGAAATCTAAGAATGTATTATTGCTTGGAAATAGTAATAGTAGAGGATTATGCGCAGTCAAGCCTGGGCTCTGATGTTGAGGTGTGTAGTATATTTAAGCCTAATGCAGAACTTGGCAATGTCGTGGATGAAATTTCAAACCTGGGGAAAGATCTTACTAAAGAGGACCATATAATTATAGTTGGGGATCCTGGAAATAGTCTGTCCAGAAATATCAATTATTGTGTTGAGACAGACATTGACAACTTTGCTAAAAACAATGAACATCACCAAATGACCCAGTAATTGGGCGACGTTCATTG
Organism: Vandiemenella viatica; assembly: GCA_031002005.1. Classification (NCBI taxonomy): domain Eukaryota; kingdom Metazoa; phylum Arthropoda; class Insecta; order Orthoptera; family Morabidae; genus Vandiemenella; species Vandiemenella viatica. The sequence continues at coordinate 258,243,488 of JARYHS010009186.1, forward strand.
TGTACACATGTATGGAGCCTAATGGCCCATTTTTCTATCACTGAAGAAGGCAGATGCCGAAATATTTTGTATTGTGTATTTGTTTGTCAGTATAAGTGTTTGCTCTCATCGCAGCTGTCCACTTTGGTACATGGTGGGTTAATTTCCCTTTCCTTTATTATTTATATTGCCTAGAAGCCACTTCAATATTTCGTAGTTTCATCATACTAGGCGATAATGAATACATGGTGCTCTTTGCAAATGATCTAGCATATCGTTGAAAGACCCATCAGTACAAAACCTTGAAAACTCAGCAAATGATGTTATAAACTGGTGGTTTAATGCTAATGAACTACAGTAATGCCCCTCTTTACGCGACCCCGTCATGCGCAGTTTCGTTTTAGCGCGAATTTCAAATGTCGCGTTAAAATGCCTCGTATTACGCTATTTGCTTACGTAATAATATGTATGTACATAATGTAGTCATTGGCTTCTCTTTGGTCGCGGGAATCCCCGCTTTCTCCGACCATTCTGATCAAAGAATTGGGGATTCTCCGTCCTACAACTTTGTTCTATAAGGGATTCCCTCGTCTGTTTCGTTTGTTCCATATGTTTATCTCGGCTGGCAGTCGAGTTTTAACGTTTGGTGGTGATACATAATATAATGCTACGTTAAAAATGCCGCCTATGAAGAAAAACAGCATAAAAGCATAACTTTGGAATTGAAGATGAAGGTGATAAGAAGAATGGAAAATAGAGGCAAAGCAACAATCGTTAGCAGAAATTTTGGTCTATCAGAATCGACTGTGAGAACGATCTTTAAAAATCGGGAACTAAAATAAACTTTCCAGCGAAAGTTCAACACCTATAAGTGCAACAAAACTTTCTCGTTAGAGATCTTCTATCCTAGAAAGAATGGGGAAGTTTCTAGCAGTCTGGATCGAAGATTTAAATAAGAAGAACACACCACTGAGTCAAGATCTCATATGCACAAAAACAAAATCTTTGTATGAGATATTAAATACTGAAGAAGGTGAAGAGAGTTCCACTCCGACTTTTGCTGCCAGCAGAGGCTGGTTTCATCGGTTCAAGCAGCGTTCCAATCTACACAATATCCAGATAACAGGTGAGGCCGCCAGTGCGGACTCTCAAGCTGCAGCTGAGTTTCCAAACAAGATTTCGTAGCACGAGAAAAAATTCCTGCTTGTGTCATATTCAATGTTGATGAGACTGGGCTTTACTGGGAAAAAATGCCATCTCGAACATTCATTTCTAAAGAAGAACATCAAGCCAGCGGTTTCAAAGCTGCGAAAGATCGACTAACACTTCTGCTGGGTGGTAATGCCACTGGTGATTTCAAACTGAAACCTTCACAGGTTTACCATTCAGAAACACCCCGTGCAATGCGAGGTACAGACAAGACAAGCCTACCTGTCGTGTGGCGGTCCAACAGAAAGGCATGGGTTACATGCGAAGTTTTTCGAGACTGGTATTCTCATAGTTTTTGTTCGTCAGTCAAATCCTACTGTGACAGAAATGGGCTTGAACGTAAAGTTATATTACTCTTAGACAATGCCCCAGGATATCCCACCTCACTTGATACGTCGAGAGACTTAGAAGTATATGTGAAGTTCCTTCCACCAAACACTACATCAATATTACAACCTATGGACTAGGGAGCAATAGCAAACTTCAAAGCTTATCACCATCGCCGCTTTTTTAGCCAACTAATTCATGAAACTGATGGGGAAGAAAGACTGTCTATGCAAGAGTGGTGGAAGTCATACAACATCATGAAGGCTATTCACAACATAGACTAGTCTTGGAATGAAGTTAAAAAGAGTGGCGTAATCCTTGGCACGATTAGTGGAAACACCTAGAAGAATTGTCCACAATGAAGACATTGCTGCAATGATTGAGGGGTCTGAACATGAAGATGTCGCAGTAGAAGATCTTGAAGAACTTGTAGCAACTCGCGACGAACCTCTCAGCAATGAAGATTTGATCGAGTTACAGAATAATGCCATAAACTATGAGGAAGAACAAGTAGAAGAGAGAATTTTTTCTTCAAGCGGAATACAAAATGCTCCTTCAAAAATTTATTCAGGTTTGGACATATTGCAGAGCATAGATAGTGATGATGACTGTGTTTTGACCGTGTGTCAAATAATTAAAAACAGCGTTGGGTGTTATGAACATATTGTACAAGAACGTAAAAGAAACACTACCCAAAAGACAATAGATGTATTTTTCCGTTAAAAAAGAAAAAAAATGTAATACTGCATAAAGTGCTCTTAGAATTAAAGTGATTGATTCAAATGATTTGTATTTTTTAAAATTAACTTTTGACTATGTTTAATCGTAAACCCCGATATACGCGAATTTCACTTAACGCGATTTTTTGTGGAACGAATCCCTCGCGTAAAGCAGGGTATTACTGTAATACTTAATGTAGAAAAGACACAGTTACTTCAATTTGTTATAAAAAATTAAACAAAGGACAGCTATAATGTGATATTGGAAAGAAAAGCAATCAATGAAAGTAATTTCACAAAATTCCTGCGTGTGTATATAGATAACAAATTGAACTGGAAGCCACATATTCAACAACTTCTTAAAAAAGTGAATTCTGCTATATTTTCACTGAGGGTAATATCTAGAATAGTTAGTATAGAAACCAGAAAGTTAGTATATTTTGTATATTTTCACTCCCTGCTCAGTTATGGCATCTCATTCTGGAGAAACTCTTCACAAGCACAGAGGGTATTTAATTACAAAAGCATGCTGTATAAACTATTTGTGGAGCAAGCCCATGAATGTCACGCAGAAATCTATTTAAAAACCCAGATATACTAACAATGCCAGCACAGTATGTATACTCCATACTATCATTTGTAGCGGAAAATCCTGAACACTTCAATCTTAATGCTGACATACATAGCCATAATACTAGGAATAAATATAATATTCACAAGGATTTCAAATAACTGTCAAATGTACAGAAAGGGATAACATTTACTGGAGCTTCCTTATTCAATGTCTTACCAACAGAAATTAAATGTTATCTATGAAATACCAACTACTGTAAGTCCAAACTGAAAGAGTTTCTGCTTCAGAACATACTTTACTCTGTGAAAGAATTTTCTTCCTGGAATTTGGTAACTAAGAATGACTGATAAAATAGTATATATGGTGTATGGAAGGGGAAGGTGAAAAAGTTGTCAAAAATTACTAAAATGATATCTGGTTTTTCTTTCTATTGAAACTTTTGACAAATGAAGTAATTACACATTTTACAAAATTCACTTATATATAGTAACTAAGATGGGATAGAATGCACTCAAAAATTGCTGTGGACAATTATCATAGTAACAGGTTTTTAAGTAATTGACTGCATATGAGTTGTTGGTAATATAATCGATATTATTAATAAGTGTGTGTACTGTCCCACATAAATAGTAACTAATGTGATATAATATGTAGATTACAGTGAAACTTATCATTGTAACTGGTTGGTAAGAAAATAACTGGTTATTAGATGCTGGTAACAAGTGTATACACTGTTCATAACTGGTTATTAGATGCTGGTAACAGGTGTATACACTGTTCCACATAATAAGTATTAATTAACTTGGGATTGTATTTGTAGATTACAGGAGATATTGATTATGCTAATGGGTTGTAGCTAACTTGTTGTCAATATACACTCCAGGAAATTGAAATAAGAACACATTGACGCCAGTGTGTAAGACCCACCATACTTTCTCCGGACACTACGAGAGGGCTGTACAAGCAATGATCAAACGCACGGCACAGCGGACACACCAGGAACAGCAGTGTTGGCCGTCGAAGGGCGCTAGCTGCGCAGCGTATGGGCACCGCCGCAGTCAGTGTCAGCCAGTTTGCCGTGGCATACGGAGCTCCATCTCAGTCTTTAACACTGGTAGCATGCCGCGACAGCGTGTACGTGAACCATATGTGCAGTTGACGGACTTTGAGCAAGGGTGTATAGTGGGCATGCGGGAGGCCGGGTGGACGTACCGCCGAATTGCTCAACATGTGGGGCGCGAGGTCTCCACAGTACATCGATGTTGTCGCCAGTGGTCGGCGGAAGGTGTACGTGCCCGTCGACCTGGGTCCGGACAGCAGCGATGCACGGAAGCACGCCAAGACCGTCGCATCCTATGCAGTGCCGTAGGGGACCGCACCGCCACTTCCCGGCAAATTAGGGACACTGTTGCTCCTGGAGTATCAGAGAGGACCATTCGCAACCGTCTCCATGAAGCTGGGCTACGGTCCCCGCGCACCGTTAGGTCGTCTTCCGCTCACGCCCCAACATCGTGCAGCCCGCCTCCAGTGGTGTCGCGACAGGCATGTATGGAGGGACGAATGGAGATGTGTCGTCTTCAGTGACGAGAGTCGCTTCTGCCTTGGTGCCAATGATGGTCGTATGCGTGTTTGGTGCCGTGCAGGTGAGTGCCACAATCAGGACTGCATATGACCGAGGCACACAGGGCCAACACCCGGCATCATGGTGTGGGGAGCGATCTCCTACACTGGCCGTACACCTCTGGTGATCGTCGAGGGGACACTGAACAGTGCACGGTACATTCAAACCGTCATCGAACCCATCATTCTACCATTCCTAGACTGGCAAGGGAACATGCTGTTCCAACAGGACAATGCACATCTACATGTATCCCGTGCCACCCAACGTGCTCTAGAAGGTGTAAGTCAACTACCCTGGCCAGCGAGATCTACGGATCTGTCCCCCATTGAGCATGTTTGGGACTGGATGAAACGTCGTCTCACGCAGTCTGCACGTCCAGCACGAACGCTGGTCCAGCACGAACGCTGGTCCAGCTGAGGCGCCAGGTGGAAATGGCTTGGCATGCCGTTCCACAGGACTACATCCAGCACCTCTACGATCGTCTCCATGGGAGAATTCCAGCTTGCATTGCTGCGAAAGGAGGATATACACGGTACTAGTGCCGACATTGTGCATGCTCTGTTGCCTGTGTCTATGTGCCTATGGTTCTGTCTGTGTGATCATGTGTTGTATCTGACCCCAGGAATGTGTATATAAAGTTTCCCATTCCTGGGACAATAAATTCATGGTGTTCTTATTTCAATTTCCAGGAGTGTATAATAACATTATCAATTATACAGTAATATTGACATTATTAATAAGTGTATGTAGTGTTTCACATCCCCGAGATTATTCTCATACGGGATCGAAGTGAACATATCTATCTATCTACGATGGGACGCTGTTTATAATGAGACTTGCTTGTTTGTACTGACTATTGGATCTGTGGCTGTCGGGCGGTCTGCAGGGTCTGGCAGAGGTAAGCGCGGCAACTGCAGACAGCAGGCTGCATGTACAAACCATGTGGGTGTACAACATGCACACCGATTTCGCGTCTCCCCTCTGCACCGTAATTGCCTCTTTATGGAAAATCGGTTCCTGCAAGAGGAAAAACAACTGCAGTGTAACAGTTGAAATGTTTCAAAAGGAAGGTGAGAGAACCAATGAGAATTCCCTTGCTTTGAAGCAAATTCACTTAGCTCTATAAACAAACAAGAAAAATTACACGAATGTAAAATTTTAATGACCTAAAGTGTTATTAATAAAAAATTAAAAAATGTAGTACAGAATGCTTATCAATAAAAATAAAACATCAGTTTGGTCATGACATCTGTCACACTGAGATGTCACACGCTCATCTTTGGTTGCCAAAGATGTTACTCCAAAGACGTAGTGGAGAGCACTAGTTAACAATGATTCTATTCTATTCTTAGCAACTGTAAAGATATGAATTACCAGAAAAATGAAATAAAAACATGTATTTCATTTAAATCAGCAAATTAATTATTAGTTGCTCTTTGCTTATTTATATTCAGTATATTTTGTATCCCTCGACATCTAAGATAAAAGTTTTTCATTTTAGGCAGCAATATTGAAGGAGGTTCTGATTAAACTGAAATTTATCCTGGGCTAGAATGACAACTGGCAGTCATCATTACAACACAGGATTGAGTAATTTATTTATTTTTTAAATAATTTCATTTGCTTTCATGAGTGTCATGGTAATAAAATAATTACTTCTTGCATATAAAAGAAGTTCTACACTTATTGTGATATTTAATTTAATTACAAATTGAGCATACATTCCGGTCGCCTTTTCCCTACACAATCCTGTTTCAACCTACATTTGCCCTCTACAAATTTCAACAATTTCGCATCATTTCTGTTGGTAACTTATTCCACTCCCTGACTCCATACCCACGAAAGAAAATCTTCCCACACCCTTGTGCCTGAAATCGAGTGCCAGCTTGTGGTCATGGTCATCTTTTCCCTTCCATGAACAACTTTTCATACCTACTGCAATATCTTTCCATGCCTCATCGCCAGTATACGCCCTGTACACTCCCATGACCCTCCTCATCCTCCTCCTGTCTGCAATGAATCCTATTCCAGCTCCTTTATCATATCTGTCACTGATTGCATTCTGCGATAATTTCCAGAAACAAATCTAACAGCCCTTCTTTGTAACCATCTCCAACTCCTGTATTTGATACGTAAAATGAGGGTCCCATAATACACTACCATATTCGAGCAATGGTCTGATCAACGTTTTGTACCCCAGTTCCTTTACTTCTCTCATACATTCCCTAATCACTCTCTCCAACAAGTAAAGAATTTTGAAACCTTTCCTACTACATGTCCAATTGAGCTGGTTAACAAATGTTAAGCCATGATATTTCCATTTCAGGCCATCAGCAAGCAATACCTTCCCCACTTTATAGTTATAATCAACCTTTAGATTTTTGTCTGTGTATCTAATAAGTTGATTCTTCTTTGTATTTATCATCAGCCCATGTTTGCCAACCCAAATAGATATCCTTCACAGATGACCCTGCAGCTTTTTACAGTCCTTTACCATTTTGATCCTTGTATTTAACATTATGTCATCTGCAAACAATCTAATTTCTGAAAGTAAACAATCAATACAATTATTCATTAGAATAATGAAACATAATGGTTCCAATATGCTACCCTGTGGCATTCCCATTTTTATTTCTACTTCTTCTTATATTACGTTTCCTACCCTACAATTTTGCTTTCTATCTTTTAAAAGTTCTTCTATCCAGAAAACAACTTTCTCATTCACTCCAATAGTTTTTACATTATTTACCACTATTTTGTCACTCTGTCAAAGCCTTTGAAAGATCTAGTGCTACACTATAAATTTGGCCTTCCTTGTCCATTTCAACCCAAATATCTTTCATATATCCCACCAACGGAGATTTGTATGAATATCCTTGCCTAAAGCCAAGTTGCCAACATGAAAACTACTCTCGCGCTTCACATATGTTCCCGATGTGGTTGCATATCAATCTCTCCATTATTTTACCTACCACTGGTGTTAAACTGATTGGCCTATAATTTTTGACTCTATTTCTAACCCTTCGTTTATTTACTGGTAGTACTATCATACTAATGTACTATTGTATTCCTCTGGTAAGCAGCAAGTATCAAGACTCAGTTTAAATAATATTTCAATATAAGGTACAGTGTCACATATTGCTATCCTTAAGACATCCATAGTAATATTATCAACACCAGCTTCTTTATGTTTTATATATATAGCTTTCATAGTTACTTCATGATATCCTCAAGATCAGTTTCAAGTATTTTAGTCTGACCATTTCTAATTGTGTGGTTAAGCCCACTCTCCGATTTACACTCTCCCATTTCTGAATCATTGTCCCTATTGGTATAACTAAACCAATTACCGAAAATCTCTTCCTTTTTACAATAATCAGTAATGTCTTCTCCATCCTTATGTATAGTTGTCTCAACATTCCCCTCAATTTCTCGAGGCATCAGTTAGCAGTTCCCCTTCACTTATAATACTCTTCATTATCCCATCTTTAGCTAACTTCTTTATTATTATTAATTCCTTGTTTAGTTGTTTCATACATTCCCTACTACCCTACTAGACAGTATTTTTCTGTTTGTTTTAAAGTATATCTGTGGAAAGTTCCATTGATATAGGATATAAACTGTAGATATGTTCAAAGAACATTGTCAAAAAATTAAGGGAGTGGAAAGGGAGAGAAGGGTTGGATTTTTTGTAAACCAAAGGTTGAGAGGATTATTTTGTTTCTTTTATGTGCACCGAGCATGGCGGTGTAACGGATAGCGTTCTCGCCTCGTATTCGGGAGGACGGCAGTTCGAATCCCCGTCCGGGCATCCAGATTTGGGTTTTCCATGGTTTCCCAAAACACTCCAGGCAAATGCCGGGATGCTTCCTTCAAAAGGCCATGGCCGAATTCCTTCACATTCCTTGCCCCCATCCTTGCCCCCCATCCTTTCCAGTCTCTAAAGACCTCGCTGTTGAGAGACGTAAAGCAGTTAAAAAAAAAAATCATTTATGTGCACAAAGTTCCATCAAAATTGGATAAAATATGTGGGTTTGTATAAAAATTAACAGGGGAGAGGGTTTAGTTTTTGGATTTTTTGTTTTTAAAAACCTTTATGCCACCCACCACTTTCTTTCAAAATTTCAGGTCAATCAAGCAACTAATATTCGAGTTTTGAGAGCACAAATGGAGGCCGAATTTGTATATAAAAAGATTACAAATTTTTGGCATCCTCACTCACCCACCTCCAGCCAGGAGACCAAGGGCTACGTACCACCACAACCGCAAGCGGATGGCGGTGAGCGGTCATGGACAAAAGTCTGTTTTTACATACACTAGCTTTTTAAATATATATATATATATTGATATTGATTTTCTTTGGTTTCACTGACATGATTTTACTCAGGTAGGTTTATTCAAGTAGTTCCAACTGTATCAGCAGTTCAGACTTTGTTATATGAATTTGAATCATAGCAAGATAGTTGTAAGAATCCAAGAATTTCCTTTACTTTCACTGATGCCATTGTAAGACGACAAGCTTATGCTTAGGGTGGAGCATAAACACTTGATCTCAGCTGTAACGCTGTAACCGTGTGTAGCCTTGGATCCACAGTTCTGACTTAAATACCCAAAAAACTATGGAAAGGTAAAAGTTCAATGATGATAACTAGTCCATTCTTGTTAGATAACTGTATTCTTCAAAATTTAGCAAAGTCAGAAAACTGTACAGGCAATCAAACAAATTATGCGAAGAACATTTTGCAGATCCGACCAACCATTCGAGCTAGACCAATCTCACACCCCCACAGTTACTTAGTTACATGAGTTATTTAACTTGACTTTCCTCCATGACTTCAAAATTCAACCGTTACTGCATAAGTTGGTACTTTGCCGCGCCACATTCCCAAAATTAGCTACCGTTCTTCAAAGCTGGTAATGCACACTGAGACTGCTGCTGTTTGAGTGGGGAGAGAGTAGCTTCTGGAGGGGGTATTTATAGGATCTACCCCTGGGAACCAGTCTCTCCGGTCTTTCCCACGAAACTGATCAGAAAACTGATCAGTTACTGACGACACTCCGCCCTACAATTTGACCTTGACAATAAAAACAATCCTATTTCTCCGAAATTTAGGTAGTTGTTAGATATTATTACAAACGTCAAATTAAGTTATTGTAAAAATTTTTGTAACTTTAATAATGTCACCAGAAAAGAGTCATTAAGATGTGATTGCCATAACTTTTGAAATATTACACCTATTAAACTGAAACAAATGTTATTCTATTCTCCTATTGCTCATTTATCATCTGATATCAAATAAAGTATTTTACCTAATTTTGAAAGTGGGATAAAGTTCGAAAACAAAATTTGATGACTTGAAATATTCAGAACATCGACTTGAAAATAGCTTCAAACAAATTTCCATATTGAAAAACAGTCACTGTAAAAATTTGGAATATTCCCTGATTTATTACGAATTTTAGAATATTATTCCTCCCTAATGCGTATCAAATTTGAGCTAAACTGTGCAAGCTTTTCTGGTGCCAAAACCTATTTCCCTTTATTACAATTAAATGCTTTAATATTATGAAATAAAACTTTTTCAGAAACCTTTATTTAAATAAACTTTACTCTGAACATAATTTCTTCTCATGAATTCCCGAATAAGACTGCAATATTTAACTTTTTCATGAAGCACATGTCTTGCAATACCAAATTATATTAAAAAACGACCTTTAGAATACATTAAACTTTTCAAAATTTTAATATGTTGTTTCAACCTAAATTACGCTACTTTCTATCTATCACTTCTTAAGCCTCGTATCCACTTGAGCACACTCAAGCGAATGAGCCGCTCATTCATTTGAGCGCGCTCATTCGAGCGTGCTCAAGGAAAAGGAAATTTTGGTCGAACGAGCCTGGCTTCAGTGCTCAGAAAACGCTCGGCTATTGACGTGTCGTCACGCGTAGCTGCGGCCTTTATTATTATCCATACGATGTCAAAACATAGAAGAAAATTACCAAGTTGATGATGGATTAGAGAAAGTCATCGTCATTGAAGAAATTACCTTAATAATTTAATTCGTGAATTGACTTTAGAAGAAGACAATGAGCTATTTCAAAACTTTACGAGATCGATTTAGAACATTTCCCACCAGAATAACTTTAATATTCCTATCCTCAGAAAGTCCCTACACAAGCCTTGTAAGGTATCCCTCGTTATATTTGCAATATTTGGTTAGAATCGGGCCGAGTTTTGGGTTAACTTTAGTATCCGGTACCACACGTTAAATCGAGTTGACAACACTTTCCATACACTAAAGTGAATAAATAATCCATAACCAAGGTAAATAACATATAAATTGCATTAAATCAACAATATTCTAATAGGAAATAGATAACCCCATGTAAAAGTAAACTTGTAATACCAGATACTGACATGATTTAACGAGTTATTCAGAACCGATTTGAAAGGAGGAAATGGCCATAAATAGTAAATATAGTCACTAAATAAACCTTTTATCATGTTTAATACGCATTATTTCAGAGATAAAGTAGATAAATAATTTCCATACAAGGAAAATCTAACCATTAAATTTTAGCATATACCAGTTTTGGTATTTCTGAAGTGATTTTCGTTCAGTAAAGAGTATAAAAGTCTAATAATACACAGGCCTAGAACTATTATAAACATAACTTCACATTTAAATACCGTTTAGCAAGTATTTTAAGGAAATAGACTGGAGAGTAGACTAAAGTAGTATGAAAATATCACATTGTAATGAAACTTGACCATTTTAGAGTCCTAAAAGTCAACAGAATAATCCTTGAGACAGTGTAGTAGATTAATTAACAGATTTCTGATGGTTTTCAAGCATTTAATAGTCACAAGAAGTAGTTATGAAGAAATTTCAGTACTCATTTTCTTAAACAGTTCACATAAATAATTTGAGGTCTTTTAAGTAGTTTCAGGATTTAAAGAGTAGACTAATATAAAGGGAATAAACTAATCTTTCAGTTTTAATAGGTGTTAAGCTGTTTCAAGCTGTAAAATACGAGATATCAGTGAATAAACAGGCGCCGGTAAACCAACTAATTTGTTCAACTTTTCGGAATTAATTCTAACACTTATAAGTCATTTCCAGAGCGCTAAGAACATGTAAATACCAGTTAACACATATAATTAATTTTCTAAACACATTTAAAGACATTTTACTAACCTGTTGTCTGTTAATCCAATCACAAAGTAAATTGCTATAGACACTGCACATATAAAATGCTTTTGCACTGATTTTAAACACAGTCATACAGTAAAAAGTAGCTAATAAATTAAAACAGTCCTAAATAGAATCAAATTCATCTAAATCTTGTAGTTTCTAACCGTTTAAGTATTTGTAAATACGATCTGAACACGTAAAATAAGCCGCCCGACTTCAACATTTTATTATTCAAAAGCCTACTTAGATTCCGGGTTAAAAATTAGTTTGTCGTAAAAATACATTCTTTTAGCTTCCTACAGATTAATCTTACGTCATTTAAAGCAATAGAACCGATGTTATAGGTTTTGCAAATTCACTCGACATAAAATCCACGTGTAAATAACTAAATAATTTATTGTGTCTCAGAGGTAACAGCTACAAAGATGAAATAAACACAAAAATACGCAGTTTAATTCAGGCTACACAGTGATAATTTTTCCGGCGTAATAATCCATAAACCTTCAGAGTTATACCATAAAACATAAATAATAGTTACCACTGATTGTTAGGAATTACTAGTTTTACCATAACTCAACAGATTTAAACAAAGTTTATACTTTGCGAGAGACTAAAATCGGGAATAATATTTTGAGCCTAATTTCGGGTTAGTAATTAAAGCCAATTTTTAAAAAAGGTAACAACACTTTGACTAATACGGTAGTTCACTTCTAACACATCCATATTTGGTAATGTTTTAGAGAGAGAAGCGATCACGTGACCGAGTCTATATAGTTGTCGCGGGCACTCAGCTCTGGGCACTTGGCTGGAACACCTCGTAGTGAAATCATGTAACTTCTCGTGTGGTGAATTCAACGGTCGCGGTATGCACAGAGTGGTGAATGCCGGGTAGTGGTGACGTCATGGTAGGTCAGGCTGGGCACGAGTCTATGGACAGGACGCGTTAGTGGCGGCCATTGTTTGAAAGTGTAGACCATCATCATTTCGCACAATCAGCTTCAGGATATGTGTATTTCGAACCTTTGTTTTATTTTCACCGGGGGAATGCGGTTTTGCTCTTGATTCTCAACTTGTGATTTTTGGTGAAGATGAATGTCCGATGGCCTTGCTAACTGTAAAATGACATTATTAACGTGAAAATTTTGGAAAATATAATTCTGTGATTTCGACTTGTGACTTTCATTTATACTTTAGTACCCTTCTTGTGGTGGGTTTAAAACTACAAGTGGCGACTGTGGTCAATGTTAACAGTTAGCATAAACATTTTAACACGGTTACAGAACTTTCTTTTGGACTTAGAATATTTTTGGACGACATCTGGTTCAGGTGATTTAGTCGGTATCCAACCCCCAGTATACGACCTGTCCCTGACAGCCTGCAGTATATGTTCAAAGTATATAAACCAAGCATCATCTGTTTAGTACGGGTAGTCTGTGATGGCACTATTGAGTTACACCAAAATTATATGAAGGCTGGTACCTATTTTTAATTTGTGTTTACAAATATAGATTTAAAGGTTATTTTTATGTTTTTTTTAAAAAAAATTATGGCATTGATTTCAAGTTTTTAATAAAAATTGGTAATACAATTATATTGCCTGGCACAAAATCAATATGATTTTAGGCACTTAGGATCTGAATTTCGTAACACCAAATTCAATCAAAATCCGTTCAGCTGTGAGAAATACTATTAAAAAAGACTTACCACTTCCCGTTATAAAAGTTCTCTTCTGTTTTGATCGTTCTCGCCTGAATGACCCTAGCTGGCTTGTTATTTTTTTTCTTTACATCATCGATACTAAAGTTTAATATCTCGCTGATTTCACGCCATCCACCTTATTTTTTAGTTCCATTATAATACTGGAGCTATCCCATAACACCCTCTTTGATTCATACGCATCAATTAGAGTTAAGCAAGTTTCATTGTCCCACGTGCTCGCGCTCATTGTAGAAACCGCCAAATACCGTCCACACTGAGCGCCGAACAAACACTGGCTCGCCTTTGAGCATTTCAAAATACCGACAACCGATCGGCTCGCCCCGAGCGCGCTCGCTGTCGTTCGTTGCGAGTGTGCTCAAGCGTCCACACTTGAGCCGCTCGCTTCACTGAGCGGCTCATTCGCCTGAGCGTGCTCAAGTGGATACGAGGCCTTAACTGTTTTCTAATGACTGAATACCTCGATTTTAGAGTGGAAAATTACGTGACAAAATTTTAAACCGGCAAATCTCTTTTAAACACCTTTAAACTCTCAGTAAGATCTTCTAACAACAAACTTAATCATCTTCTGGCTATTTATTTACCTAAACATCTTCTGAACTAAAGAAATATATTGATTTAGTGAAGTTATATGAAAGTTAAATATTACATGTTCAAATCTGAGGTTAAGTTTCTCAACAGCTGTTTAAATGAATTTAACTATTGAATTTACTGTTCATACCTGAATTAATGCTTATGTAGGACATATTACTAGGAATTATTATCAAAATTAACGGTAAAATTACTTTAAGGTGGTGGTACCATATATTTCAATTGAACTAGCGATCTATGAAACTAATTTTGTTATGCAAAATTCTAAGATGTGTTACATGACCTCCGCAGATTGAAGTTATTTAGCTGTAAAGATGCAATATGTTTATTTAGAATCTGTGGATTTTTTTTAACATTTCATTTGTATAGCAAAGATACAAGACACAAACAGAGTGACACGAACTCAAATAAACAAGAACTGCAAAACTTGGCAGTGAATATTATGACCAGAATAGCTTGTAAATGTTAGTATAGGTCAGTACAAATGAAAAAATTGAGCTACAAAAATGGCCCAGGTCTTTTTGATTAGAGGATAGGCATTGACTCGACTTTGCGGGTGCACGGCAGATGATGGCCTGTACCAAACAAGTGAGGAAATTAGGTTGCAAAACTCTGGTGTGAGTGGTTGGATCATTGCTTGGATATATTGCTGTAGCATGTCATCCACATTTTGGATATCAAGCTCAGGAAGTGGAGGTAATTCAAAGAAGGGCAACTGGATTTGTTTGTGGGAATTAGTGCTGAATGTGTGATATGAATCAGGCATTAGGCTGGGAGTCAGTGGAAGATAAGCTGGGAGTGTATAAGGCATATATTAGGGATTAGGCTCGGATCAATATTGATACAAGAATTAGGAATAGTAAATTGATTGAAGAGATGGCAACTACCACAAACTGATTCTTGATTTCAGACTTCGAAAAAACAGTTTGTAATATTACATGGGATTTTACTGCCTATTTAACACAAACTGTTTTTGTGGTTATTTATGTAATAGACAGTAGATATTGAATTACTTTTGATAACAAACTTAACTGGGCAGGACACATAGGACAGGTGGTAGGAAAAGGTTTCAAAGTTTTGCACTTGTTGGAGAGAATGATGAGGGGATGTACGAGAGAAGTCAAGGAATTGGGTTACAAAACTTTGGTCAGACCATTCCTCGGATATGGTAGTGTAGTATGGGACCCTCATTTTACATATCAAATACAGGAGTTGGAGAGGGTGCAAAGAAGGGCTGCTAGATTTGTTTCTGGAAATTATCGCAGAATGCAATCAGTGACGGATATGATAAAGGAGCTGGAATGGGATTCATTGCAAGACAGGAGGAGGATGAGGAGGGTCATGGGAGTGTACAGGGCATATACTGGCGATGAGGCATGGAAAGATATTGCAATAGGTATGAAAAGTAGTGCATGGAAGGGAAAAGATGACCATGACCACAAGCTGGCGCTCGATTTCAGCACAAGGGTGTAGGAAGATTCTCTTTTTAGGTAAGGGTGTCAGGGATTGGAATGAGTTACCAAGAGAAATGATTAATAATTTACCGAAAACTTTGAAAGAATTTAAAGATAAAATTTGTAGAGGGCAAATATAGGTAGGTGCAGGATAGGGGGAAGATGGGTGTGTAGGGAAATTGCCACCGGAGCCTGTGCTCCATTGCAATTAAATTAAATTCAATTAAATGTGTGCTCCTAAAGTATCTGCCTCCAGATAATTTCACTAATTGCCCAGTCCTGTGAGCAATCTCCTGTAGGGCCAAATAACCAAAGTCATTACAGCAAGAAGAAGTATCATAAAGCCATGAGTAATCTTACATGTCAAATTCCAGGACAAGCCTTATTAATTTGGAATGAAGTTCCGTTATATTTTAATTATTAGTTCTCAGTAGCCGACACTAATAATCGTATAAGGGCATATGCTCCAATCCAGTTCAATTATAACCTTAAAAGAAATGTGAGCTCTAGCTATCAGGTGATACATCAGAGCGGTCACTCACCATAATGCGTGTTATATCTGGAACATTCTTCTCGATCCATACACTGCAACAAACAAAGGCTGCATTAGTCCCATCAATTCACTTACTGCATTTTAAAATAATCAGTAAGATAGGGTACAGTGGTCAACAGAAACACTTGAAGTATCGTTTCCCTTGAGTAATTGAATTTTTATTTTCTTGGATATTTTATATCTTGAAATAAGAAACATATTCACTGTTAAACTGACTTCTTCTCTCTCTCATACCTACACGCATGCAAAACTAAGACGGCAGAAAGGAATTGCATGTCACACCTCTGTAATCAAACCACGGTATGAGTCGACCAAGGCACAAATACATCCTCGGTAGAGACAGGTCATCTTCCTACTAAAATGATTAAAAGCACTTGGGAATGTTTAGTGTCCATCTGCCTTAATACGCATACCTCAAATCACGGTTTGCCGTACGATAAAGTATCATTTTTAACACTGAGCTGCTAGAGGAATAGACAATTAGTATTATTCTATTGCATCATTCCAGTTCTGCCTCAAATACTTGAACTCAGGACATCAGGGTGAGGTTTACATTTCGTTATTAGAGGTGGGAGATGATGGACACAAGGAAGAGGAAGGAATTTGGCTATCGTCTTTTTGCAGAATCTATCCCAGCTTTTCCTTGGAATTATTCTGTGAAACTGTGAAAACAGAAATGAGGATGGCCCAATAGGGATTACAACCCACATCCTGGTGAGTACCAACTCCGAGCATTATCACTCACACACCATGCTCCGTGGAAGCAAAGCCACACATCAGCCTCATTCTGAAACTCTGCTCAGCGCACTGGCACATGGATTGTTCCTGCCAGCTTCCATCACTGATCAAACACAAGAACTGGATCACTAAAAAGTGAAAGCTAATGAAGAGTAGCGCCTCTCGCTGAAGTGTATATTTGATTCTGGATTAACACCTCGTCAACATCAAGGTCATTAGAGACGGGAAGGACTGAGTGCCAGGAAGGAATTAGAAGGAACAATACCGGCATTCGCCTTAGATGATTTTGGGAAATTATGGAAAATCCAAATCTGTACGGTCAGACGGGGATTCGAATCCACTACTTCCTGAATGCAAGGCCAGAGTGTTACTGCTCAGCCACCAGCCTCGGTGAAGTGTATTCTCACCCATATCCACGCTGCAGGTATCAATCCTGATCACTATATGCACTTCCATTGAATGGACCTTCTGCATCGACACGTTGACGTGTAGGGTTCAGTATTGGGGCCTTTTCTGTACATCCTGTACTTAACCGACGTCCTAGCACCTGTGAATGTGAAGACGGTGTTGTATGGCAGTGATACGTTCTTCTTCACATCCACCTGCATCAGAGCCATTGATAAGAAACAATGAATGGAAACCTTCCAGCAGCAGGGCGTGTCGAATTTTCTGTCTTCCTTTTTCAAAAAATGAGGGGAGTCAAAAAGTTGTGTTTTGGTTAGCTATTCACAAATATATTACATTGGTTTGCTTGGTAAATAGCTACTTCAATTTTGTGATATTTTCCCGTTTCATGTAAAAATTGCAGGAAAACTGTCTTCTCTCAAGAAGATCTTTCTTATCATTATCTCTGTTTTTACTTCTGCTCTAAGGTTAAGAATATACTTATATAATACTATAATATCTGTAAAAAAAAATTATTTCTCTCATAAAAGTTTTTAAATTGAGCAATACTCATTTGCAGCTGAGTTTATTTTTATTAATATGATACAAATAGTGACATTTCTATTTCTTCTTTTTCCAGGAATGAATAATTTCTTCCACTTGCGATATATAAAAATTTGGAACCATGGATAATAAAAGGAAGACAAGACTGGTAACATCCACTCACATGAGTAATTTAAGTGGAACTGGTTGAGAAATGCTGCCTTTCAAACTACCAACTCATGTTTTAAAATAGAGGCTTCTACTAAGAGAGCAGAGTAGAGAGAATATCAGAAATTACCCAGCAGCCAATCTTGCAAAGGATATTTATCTAAAAGTGATTGAACAGTGGGAGCGAGCAAACAGTTCTTTTGTGGTACCAATTTTAAATTCGAGAGTCACAGTCCTGAAGAAGATAGTAGAAAATTGGGAAAAGGGCAAAAACATATCACTTGGCAGAGGAAAACTGGAAGTGAAAGAGGCTTTCATAGCAATGTTAGACAAGCTCTTTGACATCCTCAATTGCAAGTGTGAGATCAAGCTATGTTCAGAATTTGAGAGTGGATGTACAGGTGCTGCTGATTGTAAACATGAAGTGCACATCTCCTGCTCTTGTTCTAAGTATATTAAGATCCCTGTGAAAGAACTTGTATTTATTAAGAGTCAAAGAGAGAAGGTTGGATCTGTTGGACAGCATCAAATTGGATTACCAGATCTACCTGAGCACAGAAGTCAAATTAAAAACAGAAGAGGCAAGAAGATGAATTAAGAAGAATTTCTGAATATGAGCAGAAGAGTTAACATTTCAAACAAATGAAGTGTTTTTCTCAGACGAAGATGAAGAGCTAACTGACTTTACAGATGAGTTATCTGAAGATCCCTTGCAAATTCCGTGTGATGAGTCTGATGTACCTTCTAATTCAAGTACAAGTCAGTATAATACATTACAATTGTGCAATGTTGCATTGCAAAGTATTAGGCATGGTGTTGGTCTGCGTGCTGCAGCTGCCATAACAACAGCTGCATTTTTGGATGCTGGATTAATTACTGAAAGAGACAGGAGACTTGTGGTTGATCACAATAAAGTAAAAAGGGGTACAAGAAAAAGTTATGAAATCACTTGATGAAGAGTTCCATGTTCAATGCCGGACAGGCAATATTGGATGTATCTTCTTCGATGGACGCCAAGATTCTGTTGCAAGTATCTGCAGATAACTCAAGTCATCAGTTTCCAGGTATAGTGAAAGAAGAGCAATACACTGTTTGCAGTGAGCCAGGTGGAAGTTACCTTTTAACATTTTACTCCAGGCAAAGACTTAACGAAAAGGAAACCTGCTGATTTTTTTTTTTTTTTTTTTTTTTTTTTTTTAACTGCTTTACGTCTCTTTTTAACATCGAGGTCTTTAGAGACGGGAAAGGATGGGGGGCAAGGATGGGGGCAAGGAATGGGAAGGAATTCGGCCATGGCCTTTTTGAAGGAAGCATCCCGGCATTTGCCTGGAGTGATTTGGGGAAACCATGGAAAACCCCAATCTGGATGCCCGGACGGAGATTCGAACCGCCATCCTCCCAAATGCGAGGCGAGAACACTAACCGTTACACCGCCCCGCTCGGTGAAACCTGCTGAAGTTATTGCTAACCATCTTGTAGATTTTAAAAAAAGAAAAAAAAAAACAGCATTGATAAAAGCTTGCAGGATATTGGTGGTGACTCAACGAATGTTAACACTGAATTGGAAGGAGGAGTCATGAATTGGGTTGAGGTAAAGCTGAATCGTAAACTCATCTGGTTGGCTTGTGCTCTTCATAATAATGAGCTACCTTTGGGGCACTTGATCACAGAGTTGGATGGAAAAACTTTGTCTAACAAGTGGAGTGGTAAGATTGGCAATATGCTTGCTGCTACAACAGAACTTGAAATCAATCCCTCATTTTTCAGAATAGCTTTTACAGAATGTTTGGTTCCATTGAGTGACACTGTTGTGAAAGATCTCTCTACAGGACAGGCTGATGGTTACAGGATAACTCAGGCCATAAGGACAGGTGTACTTCAAAACTGATCTGGCATTATTAGAAATTGGTCCTGTAAGCCACTCTCGGTGGTTAACATCTGCGAATAGAATTTGTCGCAAATGGATTTCAAAACATGGCCTTAAAGGTAAGAACTAGAAGAAGTTACAACTGCTTGTGGAATACATTGTTGGTGTTTACTATTCCTGCTGGTTTACAATCAAATCAAAATTCTCTTGGGTTGAAGGTCCTCGCCATATTCTTTATCAATTGAAGCTTCTAAAATATCAGAAGAAGGCAGTAGCAGATATCGTTTTTGCCAGCAATCCAAGGTTCTTTGTGGTTTGCATTTAGTGAAATGGTGCTTCAGACACTTTTATGCTTGGAAGAAAGAAAAGCTAATTCAATTAAGGAATGAAGATGATGATTCTCCAGGACACCTATTTGCTCGGCTTAGGAAAATACCTGCAGTAAACTCAAATGTGACTTCCTTTTTGGAACTGATAGACTGGTCAGAAGAAGTATATGAACCTCCACTTACCTGTAAACTCAAAATATCAGAAATAAAAAAGTTTCTTGGAGAGCCAATGCAAGTTCCAAAGTGGCCATGTCAAGGACAGGTGTGTGAAACAAGTAACAGAGGCTTCTAGCAAGGTGTATACTCATGAGAAACGAGAAGGATTCATAAGAGGCCAGGAAGCAAGCAGAAGAATGGTATAGGAATGAATCGAAGCAAGATTTGATGAATATGTTGGTCGAAGCTTTTAACTTTTCTTACAATTTGTTTTCAGTGTTTGATAATAAAGACAAAATTTAAATACAATTGATTGAGTTCATTAAACCACTTTTGAGGAAATTTTGTTGAAGTTTATATTAAGTTATCCCTTTTTTTCCAGAAATTTCGATACTGATTATAATCAAGCACAAATTTACCAAGCTAAATCTTTATGAATAAGGAAAACTCTTTTAAATTAGGATCTTACACATCAAAAGGCAAGTTTATGGACCGCCTCATTCACAGAAATCACGAATTTTTAGTTTTGCCCTCCAAATTAACATGCCCTACTCCAGCAGTTGGAAGCCTGGGTCTTGCGGTGATGAACAAGCATAAACCCCACCCCCCACTACGCTCAGACTGTCCTGGTTACAGTTTTAACCGTGACCTCCAAAAATATAAGCGACTTTAGTCAACTAGCATTGTGCATAACATGTTGCTATTGTAAATGATACTTTGTATCAATTTTGTCTCTAATTTTGAATAAAATAATATTAATTTTGTACGATCTAAGTGATGTTTCCATTTGCAGTTTTCAATAAAACAAGATTAATCTATCCCTAAAAACATACAGTAATGTAAATGAGTGATAAGGTGTTCATGTTATCAAAGTTTATAAGAATGTCCTCTCAGTAACAATTCTGATCTGACTGTTGTTTCATGAAGCAAAATCAAGTTATGTTTTTAGCCATCAGAATTATCAGATGAGGACAGTGATTAATCGTACTACATAGTGGAACACGAGCTGAAAGCCATGGTGGCACTCACCGGAATGCACCAGTGTGGCGAAACTTGATGACGGAACTGCAGCCCGTGCTGTTGTCCCACGGCATCGTCACACCCAGCAGGTGCTGAACACCACTGCCATCTGAGCACATCAGCGGGCCTCCCTCGTCACCGCGACACGCCACCTTCAATATAAATCATACATGCAAACATGAATCTAATCCACTAATCCCAATGAATATTTTTGTGTGTGTGTGTGGGGGGGGGGGGGGGGGAAAGCAGTATGTGATGTCAATTTAAAGTAATTCCACAGAACTAATCAAAACAGCTTAAAGCTTCTATGTAAAGTTCAAACAGATGGTGGATAAGTGTTCAACTGTTCACAATGCTTTTCCCTCAATGGTACCACAATTAAATGATTGTCTATGATAGAATTCCTCATAACCATAATCACTCACCTACCATGCTACAAGGGCAGAACTGAGTAACTATGGCATCTAGAGCATCTGGAGAACCTTCTGGATTTATGCATCATCAACATTGAGGCGATTAGTAGCGGCAAAGGACTAGGGACAAGAAATGGAAAGGAATTCATTGGGTCTTGGTTTTTTGAAGGAACAATCCTGGCATTCTCCTCGAATGATTTGGGGAAATCATGGATAACCCCAATCTGGATGGCCGGATGGGGATTTGAAATCACGTCCTCCAAAATGTGAGGCCAGATAGTTACTGCTCTCCCACAGTCGATGCGATTCCACTAATCCCAATGCGATTCATTGCAGTACAATGAGATTATTGACAGTTCACGCGTATGGGAGCTGCAATGACAGTGCAGAGTTCCTTGGACAAGTAATGCAGCTACGACAGTTTAGTATTTGAGGTCAAAACTGTAGGCACTGATCTGTGTATCGATTAGGCAGCGCGTCTCAAGAATAGAATTAGAAGGTAGCAAACACTGATCTCGAAAAGAAAGTAAATAGATGCGAATGAGTAAGACCTCACCGTCTACCTGATGTCAGGGTTTCCCCATAAGCTTTTAACTGATACTACGGGGTAGACAAAGTCAATTTCGTAATTAATTTGAAAAAAAGTGTTAATATTTCAGATAACTCTGGCTTTGTGAATGAGAAAGTTTGGAACATATGCTTCAAGAAATTTTGTCGTCAGGGTGGCCGGTGAACTAGTAAATTAGCAGCAATCTCAGTTGTAATTTCAATTTGAAGTCTGTTCCCCCCACGTGGTTTGATATTGTCAATGTTATGTTTGATCTGGAAATTGTGCTGAAAGAGAATCTTGCTAACAGACATGGGGTGAAGCAGGCCACATTCATATCCATCGTTCAACAAACGAATGAAAACGTGGCGTGTCATTGGACAAGATGCTTCAATAGAAAATGGCCAAAATTGAGATGTGTTAACTCTTCTTTAGTCACTAAAGAGGTGTTATGAACAGCAATTGTAAACATTAACAGCAGGTTATTAAGCCTATATGACATATTGTTCATTCCACAGATTGCTCTATTCCTTTACGTCACTCACCGCCACTCCCTCCTGCCGCCCGCAGACGAGAGTGCCTATGGCGTCCACCTGGCATCGCACACTCGCCACCGCGCACACCTTGTTGTAGGCTTCGTGGCCGATGCTGCCGTAGCCGAAGCCGTACACCTCACACTCCTTGTTCCAGCCGTCTGGCACGCTACATGAGACAGTACATTAACCGGGCATTGAAAAATTTACACCTCCTATGTTAATACTCCTTCATTTCAATTAATGTTTCCATATCTAACTCAGATACACGTGATTCCACTAAAACCATTATAATTGGTGTTTTCTCTAGAGCATATATAGCAATCATGTCCCTTTTCGCAATTAGTCCACTTACATTTATTACAACCATCTCATTATATCTGAAACTTTCTACATGTTTTTGAATGTTGTAAACACTCATAAGTGATGTCCACCTTCTTAAATTTAATCTTATTTGATGTACTGGACACTACCATCTTAGCCCACTATGTTTTAAATTTAAATTTAGTTTTAACCTGTTGTTTACATCGATATAGTCACTCATTTCATTTCACTGGTTTCACAACCTTTTGCTAAATGATCCTCTGATCATTTTACATATTTGGTACCACTACTACAATTTTTATTTTTGCAGTGTTTTAAATATCTAAGTAATCCTAAACATTTTACAATCTGACACCTCTGCTACTTTAACTTCAGTCTCATCCAAGCTATTATCCTCCTAAATGTTTGTGCATTTAATGATACTTTAATTTTGTAAGTATTTTTTACCTTGACCTCAATTCTTGATTCCTCCAAAATTATCTCCAGGTTTTGATTCCTTATGCATCTTGTGAGGTCTCAATCCTTCATCTCCTATTAAACTCATAAAATTCTAATCCTTAGATCTCTACATTCTGGTGTCTTTACAAAATAACCACATCCGAATTTACTTTTCACCTCTACATCTATCTTCTTATTTTATTCTTTGCTATTAGAGAGTATAATAAGGCCTCAATTTTGGATCTTTATAACATTTTCAATTCCTACCTTCAGATCACTTGGATTTAATTTGACCACACAGATGTTTTGCTGTCGTTTCACTGTCCTGCTTTGGCTTCTTTGATAATTACATCTTCTGCTGTCTCCTTCAATCGGTTAGCATATGTAACATTTTTTGTTGCTTCACTGTCCTGTTTTTATTTATTACCTGACGAATTTTATCCATAATCAGTTTGTCCAGTAGTTTTCACTGTATTCATCATTTCATTCACTGTCTTTTTCACATATTATCAATCAGCAAAACATATTGTGAGCTACAAGCTACACACATCCAGTTGATTATTATTATTATTTTTTTAAATCATTGACATTTCTGCAGTTGGTATCCCTTCGCATTTAGGATGGAGCAAACCTTGACAGACACCATCAGAACAACATAGCAATCATCATCTGCTAGTTTCATTTTACACCTTCCACATCTAATGTCTCCCATCTTGTTACTTTACAGGTTCAGATTGTCACTTAGTGTCCCCACCAGAAATCTTGTTTATTCTTGCCTTCGATATAATGATGCCAACCAAATGAAATATCTACAGTTCTATATAAAAATTGCAGATTCTTCTGTGGAAAACACACTTACAATACAAAGTCGTACACTTCTATGTCAACGACATTTGTAAGGACATTGGCTTTACCCTCACACTGTTGCTTTCAATACAAGGGTGTGGGAAGATTCTCTTTTTTAGGTAAGGGTGTCAGGGATTGGAATGAGTTACCAAGAGAAATGATGAATAATTTACCGAAAACTTTGAAAGAATTTAAAGATAAAATTTGTAAAGGGCAAATGTAGGTGGGTGCAGGATAGGGGGAAGATGGGTGTGTAGGGAAATTGCCACCGGAGCCTGTGCTCCATTGCAATTTAATTTAATTAAATTTAAAAAAATTAGTTAAAATTTGACACTTCATAGTAAATATCTCATATTTTTAGTTTTTACCAAAGAAATCAGCTCTCAAATAATAAAATTGGTTCAAATGCTCTACGAATTTTGTCATGCAATCTTGCACTAATTCACTGAAGGACATTGCATGATGCTTTTGGAAGATAATTCAGTAAATTTCTAGTGGCTGGTAACATTATCACAGTAGGCACATTTCTGTATTATATCATTTATCATGAACTGAATGTATGTCTTTTCTTCTTGAATGTGTGATTCTATGTTTATGTAATGCACCATGAAATTTAATTTGGTAGCTTGCTGTTTTGTGTGTACTTAGAATCAATTTATTTTTCTCTGTTCTTAGAGGCTCGAGATGTTTTCTCTTAGTAATTAGTAAGACAATGGCATATTCCATGGTGTAATATTCCATAGTTAATCAGATTAGCTGTTAGATGTGTATAATATGTTCATACTTTTTCCTGCAAAAAAAAAAAAAAAAAAAAAAAAAAAAAAAAAAAAAAAAAAAAAATAATGTAAACAATGCTATATACTGTAACAAAATGGATATTTTCAATTGCAGCTATTGATAAAATTCAGTGTTAAAGGGATACGACATGAATGAGAATGCATATTTTCATCAAACAATAACTAATTTAGGGCGAAAATCTTACCCTGTCTACTATTAGAAGAATGTCGAGACTTACGTGATTCGGAAGGGAAGCAATGAGCAGTCAACCGTATCTGTCAAGTTGAATCTGCCGTTGACGAAGACCAGCATTAGTCCGTCTGGGTGTGGCAGGTAGCCAGAGACCTCCAGCTTCTGAGTGTCAGAGTCTTTGTCTGAGCCCTCCCGGTACTGCACGTTGCCCACGTAGACATATGCTGCACCAAAAATCTGTACTAAGTTTGTTGAAAATTGTAGTATTCCCTAAGGACTTAAAGATAGT
The DNA here is from genome assembly GCA_031002005.1 of Vandiemenella viatica. Taxonomy (NCBI): domain Eukaryota; kingdom Metazoa; phylum Arthropoda; class Insecta; order Orthoptera; family Morabidae; genus Vandiemenella; species Vandiemenella viatica. The sequence continues at coordinate 258,268,992 of JARYHS010009186.1, forward strand.
AAGAAAAATAAATAATTTCTTTCACTCCTGGAGATCACCTGGTGTGACAATCAGATGCTGAACATCGCTGAATGCTCCAATGTTAAACACATACCTCATTCTCAACATGTGACACTTGAAACCATAATTTCAACGATAATATTTGCCAGTTGGAATCTGTCCACACCTCTGTCTCTTCCTAATCGAGTTGGATGAGAACAAATCTTTCAGTATTATGAAATGATTAAGTGTTGGACCTTGCAACAGACTTCTTATTTCATTCTCTTTTGTGCTAGAAACTACTTAAAACTAGATATAGTTATCGGTTAGCGATGAACCATTTAAGTGTTTTGAACAGACTTGAGTAAGTGCTACTAGTTGTAAAAAGAACAGTGTAATCAGAAATGGCAAATCATGATTTTTTGTTCCCAAATTGCTCCATCACCCATTCAAACAACCTGAAGTGTTTCTCTATCTCTTCAACCTCTTTGTGTCTAGTATTTCCGATGCAGAAATCCGAACACAACATGATCTATATATGGATATTATCTTAAGTAATATCTCTGATGTTGAAATACTGTCACAAGAGCCTAGCCATGGGGATAATTGTGCGTTCTCGCCTCGCATTCGGGAGGACAGCGGTTCGAATCCTCGTCCGGGCATCCAGATTTGGGTTTTCCATGGTTTCACCAAATCACTCCAGGCAAATGCCGGGATGCTTCCTTCAAAAGGCCATGGCCCAATTCCTTGCCCCCCATCCTTTCCCGTCTCTAAAGACCTCGATGTTAAAAAGAGACGTAAAGCAGTTACAAAAAAAGAAAAGATAATTGTGCAATTTATTAATAATGATTGATTTAGTAGTAGATGAAGTTCTTTCCACTGCATCAACCACGGCCAAGTGATTCCCCTGGAGCTATTTATGCTACAGGTTAGGCTTGTTTGTGGTACTGACAGGGGGATTTGTAGTTGTCAGGAGGCCTGCAGGGGATGGTCGAGCTCAGCGCAGTGGATGGAGACAGCAGACTGCACGTGCACACCACGTCGGTGCACAACATACACACCGACCTCGCGTCACCTCTCTGCACAACACTTGCCCCTTTGCTGTAGTTGAATGCCTGCAACAGAGAAAACAACTGCAGTTGCGTTCTGTACTTACTAGTAACTCCTAAAATGAAATACATCTTAAAATTTCCCACAAAAACAAATAAAAATAGGAGAAGTTCTGTTTATGAGACTCTTGTAAGCAAGTTTGGTACTACCTGAACAATTACTGAAAAAATTTATGATTCCATATACTATAATATGTAAACTTAGTAGGTTGGATACTTGATGCAATATGACGTAACTACAAAATTCTATTTGTCATTATAGTGGACCAGTGTATTATGTTAATAGTAACCGTGTAGATTAGTAGCATAGTTCATATATAAGTAAAGAGGATTTCTGTGATTCAATAGAACACCATAGATATTACGAAGTTCAACATACAACAGTAATGGCAATAATATCAGTGAGTGTGGAAGTTGTGGAAGAAACTAAGAAAAGCAAATTAGCAAGACAGTGAAGTGTGCTCGGCCCACTGGATACAACAATTTTCAACGAAATTGGACTTCCGTGTCAGTAAAGAGCAGGCAGCTGTGGTTTGCTTAACATAACCATTCGCAGCTTACATTCACTTAATTTCTTCATAAACTGTTTATAGTATAGCTGTCCACAAATAATGTTGTTAAACATACCACTTACTTTTAGCTACAACATCTAATGTAATTAAGTTGACACAACTTATGTGTTGGTAAATAATGAGAAGCTGTGTTTCGCATATTTCTGTTACTGTGAAACACTATTGAAGAGCCTGTTAGGAACAAGAATACATTTCGACAGTGCAATGGATGAAATCTTTTGTTGTTGTAGTATCCCACTACTCAGTCATCTTTACTTGTAAGAATCTGAAACTTTTAGACTATGGTTTTATATATATGAAAATATAATTTATTTCTTTTTATTCAGTTGGAAGTCATACATAATTTGTGAAAGACTGTTTATATTTTTTTTTAAAAAGTGGTTTGGTCTAAAGTGGTCAAAAGACTTTACATCCCTCTGCTAAATATTTAACCATTCTTTCCATTTAACATGGACTGATTACCACTATTTGCTCAACTGATATTATCATATTGTATTCATATTTTTCACAAGCAATTTGTATTGATTTATATAAATATATGTAATAATTTTTTATATGCATGTTATAATACAGCCTTTACTTTTTTTCGCTGCACCTAGTGATTGAGAGATTAACGTAATTTCCTGTCATTCGGAAGACACTAGTTTAAATCGCCGGCTCAGCAATTCTGATTACTGTTTTCAATGGTTTCCAGAAAATCATGTATACACCATCCTCTTTGATACTGCATTCTTACCTCAACTGTTTGCTTACTACCTCTTAAGAAATTTCCTACTTGCAAGTCACAACCGATGTGTATATTTGAATATCTAATCAAATTACTAATTGACCATTCAGATCAAATCACTACATCATCAATTATCTCCACTAACTAATCGAACCAATTACAATTACAACTGAGCCATAAGCAAATCAAAATATATTAAAATCTTAACTGCTTACGATATCACATTAAACTCTTTCCTGCAATTTTAATGAATTGTTATTTCTCATGCCAACACATTACTGCGACTGTTCAGATGACATTAAATTATCTATTCTTACAGAAAAAAGTAAAATGTTAATTAATATGGTAATACAAGCTATAAGTGCTAAAAACATGTCTATATTGTGCACCCATATCTTCATAATTACTATGTTAACTATTTGGATCAATGAGATACAAACTTTTACAAATGCTAGACACAAGAGTTTTTCAAGGAAGAATAAGTTTTAGAATGTTATTTACCACATTTTTATTTCATGATTATCATAGCATTGATATGTATACAACTCATTCCCCTCTATATTCACTAATAAAGTTTTATTCACAATTTTAGCTTCCATAATTTCTTGCACAGAAATACTCTTTCCATGATCTAAATACATCTTTCTCTATTCATTGCACTTGATGTTTCCAGTAAGCAACAAGTTTTACTATGTTTATAACCAAAACATACAGTATTTCCTTTGAGGGTTGTCAACTACATAACAAAAATCCTAACTTTATGTGATCAGTTAAGTTAAATTGTCCTAGGGCCACTAAAATTTGATATTTTAATTCACTTCTCAACACACTTTTCCATTGGAAATGGTAAAAGTAATAAGCTATAATACACCCAGCTGCCAAATACTACATCACACCAGATACTCACCTCTCTGAACGTTTTATCGGGAATGTCAGCCACGTTCTCCTTGATCCATTTGCTGCAAAAAACAGAGGCTGCATTAGTCCAGTCTCAGCGGTTTCTGTGTTTGAATATAATTACTATCTTTATCTACCAAGAATTTAAAATATTGTTTTTCTTGGTTGATAATGGTCAGACCATTCCTTGAATACAGTGGTGCAGTTTGTGAACTACATCATATACAAGAGTTGGCAGACATGCAAAGAAGAGCAGCTAAATTTGCTTGTGGATGTGCTTCCATGTAAAAATACATGAGGATATCTTGAGAAAGCTCAATGTATCTCGTGATAGAGCATAAGCCCTGAAAAATGCTGGGACGGTAACTACATTACTCACAACTCACAGCTCTGAGGTGAAGGCAACATACATTTCTAATGAACAAATGTTGAAAGCTTATCTCATTTGTGGAAGCTGTGATTTCACTCACCGGTAGTGATCAATGCGTAGGACAGTGATAACAGAACTACAGGTGCTGTTTTCCTTCCAGGGCATGGCCACACCCAGCAGTCGCTGGGCACTATCGTCTTCTGTACACAACAGCGGGCCTCCCTCGTCACCACGACAAGCCACCTTCAAATTAAACCGTTCATACAAACGTCATTCGAATTCTCTTTCCCAGAGAGATTTGATTTTTTTTCTAAGCAACAAAATAGTTGCTTGTACTCACCAACTAAGACCTGAAAGTTTGTGGAGGATTTTACTTGGGATTTTACCTTTTGCCGCTGTGTTATGCAGAGGATTGTGCTACGAACAACAGTGGCTATTTCAGTCATTTGAAATGTGCCATGGTGTTGCTAGAGGAGATAGTTTCCACTTGCACTATTGAATTCTGAGACTCCATTAAACATAGTTTTCAGTTGAAGCTTGAACATCGGTGACCTCGTCTGCCAATTAGAACTGTGCACGGATAGCAATGAAGTCCTCTTTACTTGGTAATATTACCACATTAGTCAGTAACAGAGCTTAACTTCAGCAGCCACTCATTAAAGCTGCACAATAAATAAATAAATCACAAGCAGAGTAACCGTTCTGTATAATCTACCAGCTTAGTTCACAAACACAACTCTACCTCAGCAGATGGAAAACAGTGATAAACAAATTCCAAAGACAAAGCAATCACCACGTCCTTTGTGTGAGCGTAGTAGGAGGTCACTCACCGCTAGTCCCACCTGCTGCCCACAGGTCAGAGCGCCTGCGGTGTCGGCGGCGATCTTGCAGCTTACGTTTGCCACCGAGCACACCATGTCGACGTCTTCGTGGCCCGAGCTGCCGTAGCCAAAGCCGTAGAGGGCACACGACTTGTTCCAGACGTCTATCGTGCTGCATATGGCAACAATACATTGCAGAAAATTGCAACACTCATCTTGTTTTTGTTGCTTTACTTCTTGAGCAATTGTTTTGATCCTATGGTACTAATCAAACTGCTGTCCATCAATGTATTATATAAAGCCAAGTTACTGGCATTATAGCATAACAAATAAAATGTTATATGACAGTAATTTATCCATAATCTAATAAACAACTGATATTGTTAATAGTAGCTGGAAATCGATAGCTTGTTATACATTTTTACTCTCATCACTATTTCCAATATCAAGGAAATAATGAGTACACTAACCTAGACAACACAGAGGTAGTCAGACACACTACAACCAGGTTCAGGACATGCTTATCCTCAATATCAAAGACTTTTACATTAACATTTGGTGGTTTTGGATATGCATTGCCAAATAATTACCATGTTTACCCAGTTCTATAACTATGAGTTACTATTTTTTTATATTTAAATTTTCTACTGCCATCTATTGCAAACAGGGCAACACCAGTTTGCAATTTCATCGATAATAAAATGCGTTCTGCCTGAAAATTGGATTTTAAATAAATAACTGCATTGGGTACTTTACGCACTTATAACTGTTATAATGAAGCATAACTGTGATGTCAGACCACTTGCCATAGTGAAAGTACTGCACAAAAATACCGATTACAATGCGAGACTTAAAAAATTCTAATGTGAAGTTTGTTTATTTACTATGATTAGATAAATATATTAATGTAAGAAGAAATTTAACAGATGCTTATTCTCTGTAGAGGTTACTGGAAGTGGGTAATGGTACAACTTTTTTGTTTTTGACAATATATAAGAAACTGGGAAGTTTATTACTAGCTAATATGAAGTTTACATGAAGAGTGGATAATCATGAAATTAATAAATCAAATAAATAATAGTTATTTGTTACTGAAACTTTACTTTACTTAGAATGTTTTTCAAAACAAAACAAATAACTAGCAGTTTATAAAGTAGTCACTAGAACTACTATTCCCAAAGAACATCAACTTCAAAAGGCTAATCAAAACAGAACTGTAGACAGAAGCATTACAATAGTATGCTTCTCATGTTTACTGTTTCTGGTGTGATTGTATATTTTAATGCTAATATTTTATATTTTTGGACAAATGGATAAATTTTTATCTAGTTGTAAGAGAAAATTACAGCAATAGTGATAGGGATGAAGTTACTGATTCTAGTAAATGTAGTGGAAGACAAGCAACAAGAAACGAAACAAGTTCTGGGGTTATTTCGCTGCATAAGTATTTACCCCTTTCTTATTAATTTTATTACTTCATAAATCTCCACATTCATCTTCTTATGTCTTAATTTGAGTGTCAAATTGTGAAGGCAATCATCTTATCCCATCCATGCACTATTCTCAATTCTTCTACCAATATCATTCAAAGGTAAGGGTATCCGGGATTGGAATGAGTTACCAAGGGGAATGATGAATAACTTACCGAAACGTTAAAAGAATTTAAAGTTGAAATTTGTAGAGAGCAAATTTAGGTGGGTGCAGGACAGGGGGAAGTTGGGTGTGTAGGGAAATTGCCACCGGAGCGTAAGCTCCATTGCAATTAAATTAGATAAAAAAATAAATAAAAACAAGCTTGATCCTGTGTAAATATGAAGCACCACGCGGATAATAATAATTTTTATCAAAAATAAATAGTCCTTTGATTTTAATACATATTATATTAACTATAAATGGTAGCATAAGAACTGCAAGACTCGCCAAATCTGCTTACAAGACAAGACAAGACTTACCCGGTATGGTGTGGAAGTGGCGCCCAGCTAACAGTGGGTGTCTCGTTGAAGACGCCCTTGACGATGACCAGCATGAGTCCGTCTGGGTGAGGCAGGTACTCTGAGACTTCCAACTTCTGAATGTCGGAGTCTGTGTCTGAGATGTCCCAGTACTGCACGTCACCAGCGTAAACCCATGCTGCATCAGAGATTTTTACCTAACGTGTTTCAAGTTGTAGAGCATTTCTGAATTAATTTCTTTCCCAGCTTGACAGTCAATTGGTAGCACTTATACATCACGCTTATACATCTATAAACAACAAGGCTCCATTTTGACCTTTTCTGAACACCTCACTTCCCCTCAGAGCCTGACATGGCTTTTGCATTGACACTCAGCAGTCCAATAGTTTGGAACCAAATAATTTTGTTATTGATTCCAGAAGAGATGTTGTGCTGTTTTCTCTTACCATACTGTCATTAAATTTACTGTGTAAATAATAAACATGACCAACATTTGCTTTATGGTCTTTTCAATAATTATAAATATTTTGCATTAGATGACACCAGCCACTCTCGGACTTAATTATTGGGAAAACAACTTTCTCAGATTCAGGCATATTTCATATTCTTCTTGAGGTGTTACTTACAAACATTTTCCTTTTTTATTACTGTTTATTAACTGTTAAAATACTACAAACTGGACCTGACACATAACAAAAACTACGAAATGCTGAAATTTTTTAAATTCATTTCCTGCAAGAGAGTTATGTCTCTTTCTACATTACCAAGGAATTATTCTTCATGCTTAAAATACTGTAATTCCACATTTAAATGACAGTTTTTGATACTGAAAATATGTTGGAAAAATATTTCCAATTATCCATGTATAAAACATTGTATACATTTTGATTATGAAATAACATTTCAGCGAGCCCTATAAAGATGCATTAAAATTTACTTAACCGAACAAAATTAGAATCATTTCAACACTAAGCTGAGTATTGACATGCGGGAGATACAGCTCTCACCAAATTTGAGCCTAATATGTAAGCCTCTTTCTGAACCATGAATAGTGTGGAGCCACATGCTGGACATGTTGGATGTTGAAAGACTGAAGGCTTTACTGCTGCATCAACATAAAATTCTCAGGTATCTCTGTCTGAACATGTGAACCTGGAATCTTTGCCAAATGGAATCAATCCACATTCCTATTTCCTCTGCATTGAGCTGTGTGACAGCAAAATCTTTGACTACAAAGAAATATTAACATTTGTACTTTGCAGCTTTTTTCTATTTGAAAATTGTATTATTAATAATAATATTTAATTAAACTGCAATGGAGTGCACACTCCGGTGACAATTTCCGTACATACCCATCTTTACTTTTTTTTGCACCCACCTACATTTGCCCTCTACAAATTTCAACAATTCTTAAAACATTTTTGGTAATTTATTCTTCATTTCCCTTGGAAACTTATTCCAATCCCTGGTACCCTTACCTAAACCGGGAATTCCTATACCCTTGTGCCTGAAATCGAGTGCCAGCTTGTGGTCATGGTCATCTTTTCCCTTCCATGCACTACTTTTTATACCTACACCAATATCTTTCCATGCCTTATTGCCAAAATATGCCTTGTACACTGCCTTAACCCTCTTCACCCTCATCCTGTCTTGCAATGAATCCCATTCCAGCTCTTTTATCACATCCATTACTGATTGCATTCTGCGATAATTTCCAGAAACAAATCTAGCAGCCCTTTTTTGCACTGCCTCCAACTCCTGTATTTGATATTCAAAATGTGGGTCCCATACTACACTACCATATTAGAGAAATGGTATGACCAACGTTTTGTAACCCAATTCCCTCACTTCTCTCATACATCCCCTCATCACCCTCTCCAACAACATTTCTAATTGTGTTGTTAAGCTCATACTCCAGTTTCTCATTCATTGTCCCTAATGCTCTCACTAAACCAGTTGCTTAAAATCTCTGCCTTTTCCAAATCCTCTGTAACTTCTTCTTCACCCTCAGTTTTCTAACATTGCCATTGTAATTTCTAGATGCATAAGTCAATGGTCCACCTGCACTAACAGTATTCTTCATAAACACATCTTTAGCCACCTTCTTAGCTATTAAGTCCTTGTTCAGTTGTTTTAAATATCTCCTACAACTCTGCTGTCTCTCTCTTATCTTCTCTCCTTACCAACCTCTTTAACCTCCTCACCTCCCAATCTTCCTGTAGTACACAGGTTCTCTATTTCTCTTTATACTCTGTTTAGGAATAAATTTTTCGTCCGTCTTTTTAATTATCACCTTGAACTCTTCCCACCTTAACTCTACTGTACTTATGCCTTCCTTCCATTTGCTTAAACATTCTCCGAAATATCTCTTCAAATCGAAATCTGTTCCTTTTTTATAACTATATCTATTTCCTCCTTCAATTTTGGCTGCTGGTTCACTGAATCCTCTAACATCCATCAGAACTGCTTCATAATCACTTATTCCTTCAGTTACTTGACACCCTACAAGGTTATCATAGGACTTTATTAGAAATATATCCAAAATATTTTGCCCCCTAGTGTTTTGCACTACCCCTTGTGTAAGTCCTCCTTCCTTACTAAGGTATTTGCAAATCTTTGTTCCCGTGTGTTATTAATCTTATTTCCTTCCCAGTTTTCACCTGGTAAATTTAAATCCCCACCAATAATGACCATTCTATTCTCACCTCTGAAATCTGAGTATTAATTTCTTCCCAAGAGCCTCATCTTCATCTGTCATTTTTCAACTGTGGTAAGCAGGCAACACCCTGATTTTTTCTTTTTTATTACCCCAGAAATCTACCCCAAGTAACTGTTGGTCATGATATACACCAGTGAACTGTGGTTGTTTTTGTTAACTAGTGTGAAGACTCCTCCATCAACTACTCCTCTGTCACTGCGGTACACTCTGTAACCATTGGGAAAACCTCACTGTCAAGTACTTCTTCTTTTAACCAACTGTCTACCTCAACTATTACTTGTGGCTCATGTATCTCTTTTAAGTTTCCAAATTCAATTTCTTTTATCATTTTACTTTACAGTTCACCAGTAAAACCCATATTACTACCTTTATAATTTCAGCATTTACTTCCTCCGTCCCAGTTCTACTCCAGTCAGTTATTGTTTCAGCGGCTTCATCTTCTTTTTAACATCTGTGATTTAACCCATTGTGGATGTACAATCAGCATCCAACAGTTCTTTAGCAGCCCCTAGCCTAAAAGTGGCACTACCCTGACCCCATCAACATTGGAAATGGGATCTCTTACAGCTTTACCTAACAACTCAGAAACTAGCCCCTTGCCCCTACTAATTAGGTGTAGGCCACGCCTTGTGAAACTCCGCATACCAATGGTGTTCACAGGCACAACCCCCAAAAGGGAACTAATGCCTTTCCCAAGTAGTACTTCCATTTCCACATTAACCCGCCTCACAGCATAGTTAAATTGTGGCTGGATATCACAACTTAGTACCTACAAGAGTTCTACCTTGGTATGCTGAGCCTCCTTCACCACCTTCCTCATTTCACACTCTATATTATAACTTGCACATCTATCAATACTACTCCCCGCACCTCCCATTATCACTACTCTATCGTCCTTAGTGAAACTCCTACAAAGTGAACCTACATCCCCTATTACCTGACCTAATATTGCACTGGGTCTGAAAACACTTGTGACCTGGTAATCTGTAACTAACTGATCCTGTATAAGAGGGCCTGCACCTCTCCCATGGCTACTACCTAGCAGCAGAACCATTTTTTTTCCTATTCTTGCCTAGCATGCCCGTATCCCCAAAGGCCTGCTACATCTAACCTACTCCTACATCTAGATGAGGCTCTTCTCCTCCTGACTCAGGCAACAGGTCAAACCTATTTTTCCCCATAATTTCTGAAGTGTCTGGCTTCTTCATTCTATTATTCACATTTCTCCTATAACCTGTTACTGGCTCACACCCATTCTTCTCAACTTCCTCCAACCCACTATCTCCACTTTCTGCCCCAAAGAAACCACTTCTTACACCAACTACAACTCAACCCCTTCTCAATGTACTTGCAACAGGCGCCACACTTTCCAGTCATGATTTTCCCCAATACTTCTAGCACCTTCTAAACGAACCTAGAATTTATTGGATAAAGTAGTATAATAATGTTTATACTATACTTTTAATGTTTTTATTAAATTTGATAAGAGATTTACGCCTCAATCAAGATATTGTAATTAATAAGTAGATAAAAATAGTTTAATCAAATACTTAAATTATTTTTAACAATTGGTTGCTATTTTAATATTTTTGGAAATAAATAAATATGAAACTGTCATACTGAAGACTGAAATAATAAATAAATTATTAATAATAATTAATAAATAAATCATTTACGAAGTTACATCTACAGTTGATTTTTAATCAATGCTATCGAAGGAGAAGTCAGATATTTATCTTTATTTATTCGTTGTATTTCTAGTAGATTATTGTTATTTTTATGCTTTAATACTATTGAAAATAATAAAGTGTTGTATTTCAGACAAAACAAAAGTCTAAATAGGTCTACAACAATCCGAATCTATCAAACTTATTTTTTTAGTTATTTTGAGATGTTAAATTAGATATAACTAAAAGTTTAATTACAATTTGCTGTATTTAATCTAACTATCAAGCTTACAGCTTATTTGCAAATAAAAAAAATAGCAAAACAGAAATTGGTAGTAGCCAGTAAGAATATGTGGTTTTTTGAAGCTCTATTACTGAGTGAAAAATGTTTTTATTTCACCTCGCTAACGATAATACTAACAGCTCTTTTCCTTATTTTTTTTTCTTTTTTGCTGGAAAAGACTCCAAACTAGACATAATTATCAGTCAGCAACGAACCATTTAAGTGTACCAATCCTCTTCCTCTTTTACAGTGCTGGGTCTAGTCATGTATTTCTGATACAGAAATCCATAGACAATCATGATCTAAGTACACGTACTACCTTAATTATTACTATTATTATTTGCAATTATTCTTCTTTAGGAGAGTGATTGAACTTGAAATCATGATTTAATCTTCAGCTGCTTTTCCTCTTTTCTTCCCAAAATCTCTTCATCCTCTTGGAGTGCTCTCTCTTCCGTTTATCTGTCCATTTCTTTCCAGGTTGTCATGTTGTTCTTTGCTCCAAAATAGCATTTGTGATCTTCATATGACACTCAATGCAGTCTTCAAGATTTTCTATGTTGATCCGTTGTAAGTCCCTCTGGACCTCTTTCAGCCATTCCGTACTGCATTTACTCTTTGTTGTGATGTCAAGTAATTTCTTTGCTATTTTAGTGTTTTCCATCCTGTGGAAGTGAGTGTAGAACTTAGCTCAATGCTTTCTGATTTCTTCTGTTACTGTGTTGATTTTTTGATAGAGTTCATTCCATGGCCTCTTAATCCAAACGCCAATGCCCCATATATCTTCCTCAGAATTTTTCGTTCCTGTTTTTCTATTTATTTAATTTTGGAATGACCATCAATTACTATTGTTTCGGCTGCATATTTTACTTCTGGAAGAATCACTGTTTCATAATGCCTTAATTTTGCATCTACTGAAATGCATTTCTTGTTGTAGTAGTTCCATGTTATTATTATTCATCATCATCGAGGACAGCTTCCAGCCACTGGCCGGGTCTGCTGGGAACGTTATTATGATTATTATTATTAAATTAATTCAATGGAGCAATTACCTGTCAACTATTACTTCTAATCATGAAATACTAGAGTAGCCATGGGGAAAATTGTACAACTTATTAATAAAGATTGTTTTAGTAGTAAACGAAGTTGTTTGCATGAATCACGGTAGTGTAATTCCACACCCCAAATCTTCAGTCCCTAATTTTGCAACAGGCTTAGCTTGTTTGTGGTACTGACACTTGAATTTGTAGCTGCCAGGCGGCCGACAGGGGTGGGCAGTGCTCAAGACGGCAGTTGGAGAGAGCAGGCTGCAGGTGCATACCACGTGGGTGTGCAGCATGCACACCGACCTCGCGTCGCCTTTTTCCACCACACTCGACGCTTTTTGGTAACTCGCTTCCTGAAATAGCACAAACATCTGCTTGTAAATCTCAAAGTGAAACACAATGTAAAATTTTCCATCTAAACAAAACAAAAATGGAAAGTGCTCTGTTTATAAGATTTCAATACACCTTTGGGACTACTTGAACAAATACTGAAAAAAATTGATTCGTTATACTACTATTATTATTTATTTACAAATAACTTCTGGCTAATGCATTTAAAAAGTTTATAAATCTACCATGTTTTTTTAACACAGGAGAGCAACTCCAACACCATAAATTCTACAGAATCATGTTTCATTCATCTTCCATCCAAGTACCCTATCTTTCTCAATTCCTCCAATAGATCCATATACAGATTTTTTTATTTCTAGTGTCAGTTTATTGTGCATAATTCCTTTACAGAACACGTTCTTCTAAGCCATTACTCTCTTGTTTATGTGTCATACGAAAATGGTTGAGCTGACTACCCTTGGTAACGCATTGTAGTCCAATCTGAATATAAAGTTTAATAGATCTTTACTTTGCCTCTTTTAAATATATAATCATCCCAATCATATAAGCATATTATTGTCAATTCTCTGTAATTCTTTCTATTTACCACTTCTCTGATCGCCTTATTGAAATTTGTCTGTAACTTATTAATATCTGTCTCACTTGGCATTTGAGGTAATTTGGAGCAGTATTTTATTTGTGGCATCACAATTGTCTTAAACGACAGCTCTTTTTCTAGTCTAGACAATATACTCCTTGATTTATGGTCTGAGTTATTCCTTTTTTGCCAATTTTTTGTTTATATAATCCAGACTAGTCTCAAGATTAATTTTATTATTTATAATTAAGTTGAGATATTTATTTTGTAGAATCCCTTTTTATTTCATTTATCATAATTAACTGTATCTATCCTACCTCTTTTTTTAACTCTTTATTTCGCCATTACCTTTAATTTTGTTTCAGACAAATTTACACTTAACGAATTACTGCTTAGCCATTATTAACTACTTTTAGATCATCATTTAGTATGTTAACTGTCAGACACATTCTTGCAGAGAATGTGCTTTCAATAAATACTTAACAGCTTGCCAAAAAAAAAAAAAAGTTTCGGTAATATGGATGCTATAACAATACTTAGATCCTTGTTTCCAAAAGCAGCATGTGTCTCTGTATTTCACATTAGTGAAAATAAAAAATAAATAAATAAAAATAATAATAAAAAATCCATCAAAAATAAAAGTCTTCTGGTTAGAATGAGGTTTCCATTCATATACTGAAACAATGTATCATGAGCATTAGTAGAGTAGTAGTGAATATATGGTGCTTTTTGCACATGATATTAGTATATCATTGAAACCCTCATCAGTATAAAATCTTGAAAACACAACAAATGATGCTCTCAAGAAAATTAATACAGTGCTATCAAAATAATACTTAAAATAGAAAACAGCTCCTTCAATTTGGTATAAAAAATACAACAAAGGACAGCTGTTATGTGATGTCAGAAGGAAAAGCAACCAATGAAAGAAGTTTCACAAAATTACTGTGTACATATATAAATAACAAATCAACTGGAAGCAACATATTCAACAACTTCTTAAAAAGCTACATTCTGCAACATTTTAATTGAGAATAATAGATAGATTAGCTGATAAAGAAACCAGAAAGTTATTATATTTTTCATAATATCAATCACTGCCTACTTATGGCATCCCATTCAGGGGAACTCTTCACAAAGCACAGAGGGTATTTAAATCACAAAAACAGGCTCTAAGAATTATTTGTGGAGCAAGCACAAGGACTGTTGTGCAGAAATCTATTTACAAATCTAGGAGTAGCTACCAGCACAGTATATATACTCCCTACTATCATCTGTAGTGGAAAATCTTTTATACTTTAATCCTAATGCTGACAGACATGGCCATAATATTAGGAAAAAATATAACATTCACAAAGATTGCAAGTCACTGTCAACTTTACAGAATCATCATCATCATCAGCTATTCAGCAGGTCCATTCGCAGTGACAGCCTTACAGAAAGAGGTAACATGTACTGGAGCTTCCTTACTCAGTATTCCCAGCACAAGAAATAAAATGTTATCTGCAAAAACCTAACTACCTAAAATCTTAACTGTGAGAATTATTGCTTCAACCCATTTTACTATGTGAAAGAATTGTTTTTCTTGGAATTTGGTAACTAATAATGACTGAGAAAATACTATAAATCTGGTGTATGGAATGGTAAGAAAAACAAAGTTGTCCATAATTACTAAAATGGTTTTCTTTTTATTGAAATCATTTACCAATGTAGCTATTACATTATGTGGAAATTTCATTCATATTTAGTAACTAACATGGGATAATTAGCATTTGCAAATTACAGTAGAAATCTTCTATGATAATGGGTATTTAAAAATTAATTGGTTATCAGTTGCTAGTAATTATTCTCCTTAATTTATGAATAACATCTATGCATTCCCAATTTTTTTTGATTCATTTTTTTGTTGGTTAAACTTTCTCTCATACAATTGAATACATATCTACAAATTTATTTTTTATATTTATAACTCCACTGAAATTATCCTATCTCCTTCAACTTAGTAACAGGAACTCCTATACACTGTATCCCCTTTTACTACGTAATCCTTATTTCTCTTGAAAACAAAGGGCATGGTATATTCTTTACCCATATACCTGATTTCTCAAATTCCTGAATACTTCGGACTACACTATCTCTTAATTGAATATATTCCTTCTCTACTTCCATATTATTAGTAGTAATCTCAATTACTTTATCTTCTACTTTGTACTACTTTTAATAGTTTTTTTATAGTCAATTTTTCCCTACACTAATATTTTATCTCCACTCTTTAATTTACTATTGATCTGCCCAGTAATGTTTAGTGTTACAGTCTGAAATATTTAGAGTTCCTAAAATAGTACATTCAACATTCAAAATCATATACATTATTTCTACAAGGTATTTTTTTGTTGTTGTCACAAGCCATTATCTCCCCTCATACTAACTTAGGTCACTATGTATTTTAAGAAAGGAAAAAATGTTAATATTTCTAAAATAAGAAAAGAAAGGGAAATTAACCCACCACATACCAAAGTGGACAGATGCAATGAGAGAACACTAATGCTGACAAACAAACAACACAATATTTCGGCATATGCCTTGCTCACAAATAGAAAAAACGGGCCATTAGGCTCGGAACGTGTGTGCACACCGAACGTTACCCAATGACTAACCGTGTTGTGGTGAGGGGGGGGGGGACGGATAAGGAGTAGACTATCGATATCGGTATAAAATGTCTGAGATAATATATTTAATATTTTGGCAGGCGATGGTAAAATGAGCAAATGTAGTAATGGTACGGTATAAACATAGCAGAAAAAAAAAAAAAAAAAGTAGTGATGGGTTAATTGGAATTTAACGGTGGTTAAGTCCAGGTGGGTGTCTTGTATCCAGGATATTCTGGTACGCTAGTTCCCATCTCCGGAGTTCTGCTGCAGTGGTGCTGTCAGGGAAAACTCTGACTGCTCTCACAGTGAAACAGTCGTTGAGGTTGTTGGAATCATGGCTATTGGCATGTTCTGGTACTGGAAGGTACAGGTTAGGGAGCGTGCATAAACCACGTAGCTCCATTTTGGCCTCCTGTGAACCCCCCCCTCCCCCCATGTAGCCCTACGTGGCTTTTGCCTCTACCCCCCCCCCCCCCTCCCACGTAGCACGTAGCTTTTTTTCCTTTTGATTCCAGAAGACATTTTGTACTGTTTTCTCTTGTCAGACTATTGTAAATTACATAGGGAGATAATTAACTGAGGGAAATAAGTATTCACATGCTGTTGTGAGTTCTATTCCTGATTTTAACTGTGAAAAATGTTTTGAAAGGAAAGCTATGTGGCTTGGGTCTGAACCCCCCCCCCCCCCACGTAGCCTAGCGTAGCCTTCCAGCCAACCCCTCCCCCCCCCTGGACCGAGCCACGTAGTTTGTGCACGGTCCCTTACGAGTATGGGCTGTTTGTCTGTGGCCATTCATTCTAACAGAGAGTTTGCTGTGTGGTGAGGCCTATGTAAGAACTGGTGCAAAAGCGGCAAGTTAGTTGATATATCAGATGAGTGGTTGAACAGGTGGCATGTCCAATAATGGGGAAAGTTTCTCCTGTGGTGGGGTTGGAATATGTAGTGGTGGGTGGAAGCATGCTGCAGGTTTTACAACGGGGTCTATTACAAGGATACCACCCACCACTACATATTCCAACCCCACCACAGGAGAAACTTTCCCCATTATTGGACATGCCACCTGTTCAACCACTCATCTGATATACCAACTAACTTGCCGCTTTTGCACCAGTTCTTACATAGGCCTCACCACACAGCAACTCTCTGTTAGAATGAATGGCCACAGACAAATAGTCCATACTCGTAACCTGTACCTTCCAGTACCAGAACATGCCAATAGCCATGATTCCAACAACCTCAACGACTGTTTCACTGTGAGAGCAGTCAGAGTTTTCCCTGACAGCACCACTGCAGCAGAACTCCGGAGATGGGAACTAGCGTACCAGAATATCCTGGATACAAGACACCCACCTGGACTTAACCACCGTTAAATTCCAATTAACCCATCACTACTTTTTTTTTTTTTTTCCTGCTATGTTTCTACCGTACCATTACTACATTTGCTAATTTTACCATCGCCTGCCAAAATATTAAATATATTATCTCAGACATTGTATACCGATATCGATAGTCTACTCCTTATCCGTCTCCCCCCCCCTCACCACAACACGGTTAGTCATTGGGTAACGTTCGGTGTGCACACACGTTCCGAGCCTAATGGCCCGTTTTTTTCTATTTGTGAGCAAGGCATATGCCGAAATATTGTGTTGTTTGTTTGTCAGCATTAGTGTTCTCTCATCGCATCCGTCCACTTTGGTATATGGTGGGTTAATTTCCCTTTCTTTTCTTATTTATATCGCCTAGAAGCCGCTTCCATTTTCCTTAGTTGCATTAATATTTCTAAAATGCGTTTTTTTGTGTGTTATGAGTAATTTATATCTGTGGTTCCCCATCTGAAATTGTTTAGTGAAGTATCATTTTAAAGATTAAATCTCTGCTTTGGTGCCATCATATATTAAGACAGGAATTTTTCGGAATTCGACCCTTAAAGGGCCAAAATATCAATATTTCAGCAACGCGTTTTTGTGCAACGAGCCATTTATCCATCTTCATATCTAACCGCTACAGATAAATGAGGTAGCATATTAAAGATTAAGGTCTCCCTCTTGGTAATATTATATTTTAAGAAAGGAATATTTCTTTATTCAACCCTTAAAGGTAAAAAATGTCAATAATTCTAAAATGTGTTTTTTGTGTCTTGAGACATTTATCTCCCTGGATATCTAGCCAAAATAGATAAATGAAGTAGGATTATGAAGAGTAATGTCTCCGCTTTGGTGAAATCATATACTAAGAAAGAAGTTTTTTGGAATTCAACACTTAAAGGGGAAAAGTAACAATGGTTCTACAATGCAGTTTTGGGTCACGAGCCATTTACCTCCCTTGATGTCTAACCGATATAAATAAATAAGGTATCATATTAAAGATTAAGGTCTTCGCCATGGTCACATTACATTTCAAGAAAGGAATTTTTCGAAATCGACCCTTAAATGGCAAAAAAAATCTGTCATGAGCCATTTATCTCCCTTGATACATAACTGAAATTGATAAATGAGGTTTCATTTGAAATATTAAAGTATCTGCCTTGGTCACATCATATTTTAAGAAAGAACTTTCTCTCGATAAATGAGATTCATTTTGAAGACCAAGGAGTCCGCTTTGGTCACATCATATTTTATAAAATTATTATTTTTTTTTTTTTGGCATTTGACCCTTAAAGGACAAAAGTATCAATATTATTTCTACAACGTGTTTTTATTATTATTATTATTATTACAAGCCATTTATCTTCTTTGATACCTAACCAAATTCGGTAAATGACATATCGTTTTAAAGATTAAGGTCTCCAATTACGTAAAATCATAAATTAAGAAAAAATTTCTTGGAATTTGATGCTTAAAGTGGTCACGCGTATCAGAGAGTTCAAAGCCAAATCCCTAGATTGCAGCAGCAGATATCACAGAGATGTTAATAAACTGTTTTTTATACAGTAGACTAAGTAGCTATTTGGATACTTTTTTTTTCTGTTACGGAAACAATTTTGTTTTGCTGTACAATTCCAATGTAAACATTTTATTCACACAGCAACACATATCACAGAGATGTTGATATGCTGTGAGCATTTTGTTCAGGTTGGTTGTAATCTGTTAAGGTCAGTGACAGTTTGTCGTACATACAGTGTGTTTTAAATTTTCCTAACTGTTTAGTAATACGTTTTAATTATTTTGATGCGTACCTATTACACCAAACAAATAAATATTTGCTACAAAAGTGTGAGTCTACATGTCATTAACTTACAGGCATTCAACCTCACTATTCATTGTATTTTATTTGTGAAATTTTCGCATTGGTCGTGTAGTATCAGTTATAACTATATCAAAGTATCACTATCAGGGGTGATCCTCATCACATTCTTTACACTTTGTTTCATTCATGACCAATTGATTTGACTTTTTGATGTTTTGGATACAATTTTATTATCCAATCTATATTAAAGTCTTCTTCCCCAATGATCTATTTTTTTACTAATTTAAAATAATTCACCTTAAAGAACCAATCTATGAATGCTACTATTAGGTGATCTGTAAATCGCCACAATTATCCCTATTTGCTTTGCATTAGTATATGATTTTGTATTCAATAACCTCCATTTATCCAGCTTAACTTCTGTCATGATCACCTCATTTGAGAAGTCATCATTTACATATATAACAACAATGCCACTTGTGTATTAACTATCTGAATCACATCTTAAGTCATAGTATCCTTTTGTTGCAATCAATGCTCCCAGGACAAATTTGATTCAATGACATTTGGTATGTTATCTTATATATAAAAATCAATGTTTGTTTGTTTGTATGTTCGTCTTCTATGCGTTCCTGTACCATTTATCAGATTGCAATGAAACTTTGGAGAGTTTTCGAGTGTGCGCCTGCGAAGGTTCCTGAGAAAAAAAAATCCAAAAAGTCGCCCCCTATTCCCCATAACACCCCATAGTTTAGGCAAAACCACATTTTTTATCCGATTTAGATAGGAATTTGTACACTTATACTTTAAAACAAACATAAAAATACTGCCTACATACGGTTTCCGAATATTAATCCCCTCGCCCCATATCCACCCCCATACTTTAGGCAATACCACATTTTTTTATCCGATTTAGATAGGAATTTGTACACTTATACTTTAAAACAAACAGAAAAATACTGCCAACATATGGTTCCCGAATATTCATCCCCTCTCCCCCTTTCCAACCCCATTACGTTTTCACCCCATAATTTAGGCAAACCACATTTTTTATCCGATTTAGATAAGAATTTGTACACTTTTACTTTAAAACAAACAGAAAAATACTGCCTACGTATGGTTCCCGAATATTCATCCCCTCTCCCCCTTTCCAACCCCATTACGTTTTCACCCCATAATTTAGGCAAACCACATTTTTTATCGGATTTAGATAAGAATTTGTACACTTATACTTTAAAACAAACAGAAAAATACAGCCTCCGTATGGTTTCCGAATATTCATCCCCTCTCCCCCTTTCTACCGCCATTACGTTTTCACCCCATAATTTAGGCAAACCACATTTCTTATCCGATTTAGATAAGAATTTGTACACTTATACTTTAAAACAAACAGAAAAATACAGCCTACGTATGGTTTCCGAATATTCATCCCCTCTCCCCCTTTCCAACACCATTATGTTTTTACCCCATAATTTAGGCAAACCACATTTCTTATCCGATTTAGATAAGAATTTGTACACTTATACTTTAAAACAAACAGAAAAATACAGCCTACGTATGGTTTCCGAATATTCATCCCCTCTCCCCTTTCCAACCCCATTACGTTTTTACCCCATAATTTAGGCAAACCACATTTTTTATCCGATTTGGATAAGAATTTGTACACTTATACTTTAAAACTAACAGAAAAATACTGCCTACGTATGGTTTCCGAATATTCATCCCCTCTCCCCCTTTCCAACCCCATTACCTTTTCACCCCATAATTTAGGCAAACCACATTTTTTATCCGATTTAGATAAGAATTTGTACACTTATACTTTAAAACAAACAGAAAAATACAGCCTACATATGGTTTCCGAATATTCATCCCCTCTTCCCCTTTCCACCCCCATTACGTTTTTACCTCATAATTTGGGGAAACCATATTTTTTATCCGTTTTAGATAAGAATTTGTACACTTATACTTTAAAACTAACAGAAAAATACTGCCTACGTATGGTTTCCGAATATTCATCCCCTGTCCCCCTTTCCAACCCCATTACGTTTTCACCCCATAATTTAGGCAAACCACATTTTTTATCGGATTTAGATAAGAATTTGTACACTTATACTTTAAAACAAACAGAAAAATACTGCCTGCGGATGGTTTTAGATTATTCATCCCCTCTCTCCCTTTCCAACCCCATTACGTTTTCACCCCATAATTTAGGCAAACC
The DNA here is from genome assembly GCA_031002005.1 of Vandiemenella viatica. Taxonomy (NCBI): domain Eukaryota; kingdom Metazoa; phylum Arthropoda; class Insecta; order Orthoptera; family Morabidae; genus Vandiemenella; species Vandiemenella viatica. The sequence goes on from JARYHS010009186.1 coordinate 258,290,118, forward strand.
ACATTTTTTATCCGATTTAGATAAGAATTTGTACACTGATACTTTAAAAAAGAGAGAGAAATACTGTACACATTAATTTCACAAAAACACAATCCCTTTCTTCTCCTACCACCACCTTAATTACCCTCTCTTCCCCATAACACCCCATAATTTAAACAAACCCGCAAACCGTTCGTCCGTTTACGGTGAAGCTTTGGTGAGTTGTCGACGGGATGACGGAGAAGGTTCCTGTCAAAAAAAATTTAAAAAACCCACCCCTCCTCCCCATAATTTAGACAAAACCACATATTTCATCAGATTTCAATGGGAATTTGCATACTTATACTTTGAAACAAACAGAAAAATACTGCCTGCATATGTTTTCCAAAGCGCAACCCCTCTCACCCTTTCCAACTGAAAATGAATGAAACAGCAGTTTAAAATTTATATGTAAATATTTTTTCATTTAATCTATGTGCCTACTCAAGTCCAGCAATAGTGAAGCATTGCCGGGTAAGCTAGTCTTGTATAAATGTTACAACATTATCCCTTTAGGAATAAGTCAATTAGCTACAAATACTACTATATTTCCATATTCAATCTCTCTTGATTGCTGTATTCAGTCATAGGTAATGACCCTCCTTTACAACTGAAGCCACTTTTTATATACTTGACATTCCCAACTTAAAACATTATGTTTAACATTCAATGGTAACTTCAATTTATCATCTGCTTTAACACCATTTGCACATTTTAGTGCTGTGTTCTCACAATCATTAGCTAAGTGATCTTCACCAGATTTCACACATTTTATTCCCTTCCAAAAAGATGTTAGTTTTATCATCTTGCAAGTAACATTCAAAACAGCTTTATATACCCATCTCCTCATATGTTTAGGAACAACTTTAAGCTTTTTTTTTATCAAATAACTTTACTGAATCTCTTAGTACCCATCTCCACTATAACTATATCTTTTATTTTCTTGTTCAGTTGATTCTTCATACCTTGTGTCAAGAGGTCTTCACCCTCCATCACATTTTCTATTCTTCAATTTCTGATTTATGGTATTTTCATCACATAGGCACTTCCTAATCTCAGTATCCATCTTCTTGGTTTCCTCCTTACAACTGCAGGTATTAGCTACACCTCCATTTCTTACCTTAAAATACCCTTTGAAGTCACACTAGTAAATTAATAATCATCTATTATTGAATTTGATTCAGTCTGTCAACATATGCTGTGTTCTCCTCATCCATATAACTTATTTTACTGGCTCCATTCTTCTTTTATCAAGTCTCCAATGTTTTCCAAAATCTGTTGCTCTGTTGAAGTCTTCAATTAATTAATCATTTCTCTTACAGGTTTCTTCATCCTTCTATCAATACAGTTAACAAATTGTCTATTACACTCAATCCAAATCCACCAAAACTGCTTCAAAAATCAAAGTCAATCCTGCTAATTTTATCGCTTCATATTTTGCATGAAACCAGTTTTGACATATCCCTCCACAATGAACTGAGTGTTCCTTTATTTTCTGGACTTTATTTTGCGGTTACCGCCTACTCTTCTCAAATTAAAATAATTATTTTAAACATCTTTTTTTCATAATATATATTTACTGTTTTTTTCTACACATTCTAAAATATTATTAGTTTGCTTAACTCAACCATTTGTAGATTACATTCGCTTAATTTCTTTTAAACTCTTTACAGTATAGCTGTCCACAAATGATGTTGTTAAACGCACCAGTGCCTTTTAGCTACAACAAAACTTGAAGCTACACGGCACAACAAGGAAACACCATCCGACATTTCAGTGGACCAAGCTCGTTAAGTGGATACTAACCTCAATGGTATTTGCAGAGTTTACTTATTAGGGAGAGTCCTTAAAATACATAGCACCATTCTGACCTCATGTGAACCCCCCCATACCCCCACACAGCCTGATGTGGCTTTTGCCTCTACCTCCCCTCCCTTCCCCCCAGGTGCACATAGCATTTTAACTCTATTGATGCCAGAACACGTTTTGTACATTTTTCTGTTGTTAGACTATGGATGGAATAGACAGTCACATACTGTTGTGTTTTCTTTATCTTATTTTAAACGCGACAGATGGTATGAATGAAGAGCTACCTGGCTTGGCTCGAAATCCCCCCCTTTTATTCCATGTAGCCTAGCGTATCTTTCTAGCCAACTAGACCAAGCCACATAGTTTATGGATGCTCCCTCAGAAATGATGAGCGCTGTATTTCAATAGAGCACTGCAGAAATTACAAATTTCACCATATAGTCAGTCATTCATAACAAACATATCAGTGAGTTGTGGGAGAAGTTAAGAAATGTAAATTTGCAGGACAGTGAATTGTGTCTGGCCCACTGGATATAAGAAACTTCAACAAAATAGGACTTCCATGTTGTTAAATAATGAAAAGTTGTGTTTCACATATTTCAGATATCGTGGAACTTGAGAGCACGATAACCAAGAAGATATTTTGGCAAGAGACGGTGCAATGCACGAACTCTATGATTGTGGTTGTATCGCAGTAATGACAGAATTTTGTCTACTCTGTTTACTTCACTTGTAAGAATCTTAGACCTAAGGAACATTGTTTTAACATGTTTTTATTCTGTCAATAACTCGGTATAATTTGTGAAACACGAGCTGTAATTCAAGGAAAAGTATTTTGGAAAAATCGTAGGTCATGAGTCCTTTCGTCATTGTGGGACATACTTTAACCAACGTTTCCAGTATATACAGGACTTCAAAACCAATCCCCAGCACCTAGTCAATGCTTCCTGCCAAACTGACTTTATCATATTGAATTTACACCTTCCACAAGCAATTCGTAATGATCTATATAATTATATGTAGCAATTGTTTCTAAGTGAATCTTATAAGATGGCTCTAACTTATTCACTGAGCATAGTGAATGAGCAATTAACTATCTATTCTGGTATTTGGATGATATTGCTTTGATTCCATGTCCAGCAATTCTGATTTCCATTTCAGTGGCTTCCCAAAAAAAAAAAAAAACCACTTCTACTTCTCTGTATTTTGTCAAGTCACTACCATTATCTAATCAAATAACTCTAAATGTTCATCTAATAAACCAGGGGTGGCCAACCCATGGCCAGCTTTGAATATTCTTCTGACCCACAAGATTCATCACACTTTTACAAAATATATTTATTTTATAATGGCCAAAGTAGTGAAAACCATTTTTTAAAATTACTTTTGCATCCATGTATTCAAAAATTAACTGTCAAAATTATGGGGAAAAATTAACTTTTATTTTAAAATAATATTCTTGCAAATATATAATTTTACAAACGCCCCCGGAATTATGATGCATTTCTAAGTGGCCCACAAGATCACTAGACCAACCAGAGCAAATGATGTAAGGTGCCTGTTATTTAGTAAAATAATGTCCCCTCAGGTCATTATTAGTAGAGGGGGAGAGTAGTAGCAAAAGAAGTATCAGTTTCCCATTTTAAGTTTGATGTTCCACTCCGGTATCTTCGTCTAGAATCGGCTAATGCAGGTCAGATAGGCCCACCCCGAGGACACGATACCGACACTGATACAGATAACTGTTCACTTATAACACCGATTTTGATGGGATAAAGTAGCACATTTAGTGGGAATAGACATTCAAGACACTTTAAAAGATAAATTAGATGAAAAACTTACCAAAGTAGGCCGTAATAAGGATCAGAAGGTAACGCCATAAGCACACATGTTAAACATTTGCAGCCCGTATTTTGATAATATTAGACACTTTTTAGTACTGCAAAGGGTAGATTAAGGGGAAAAAACACCCTAGAATTAAGAATTTGTAACTCTTAGCTCTAGATATGGAAGGTTTAACGAGTAATAAATTAAATTAGCTAGGCCACAACACAAGTTAACATTTTGAAAATTCATAACGGAGAGAACTCCATTTTCACTGTAATAATTTATACACCACAGGAAACTACACTCACTTTGGAACGTTTTGAGGTACCTTTTAGCAAAATCGGAGTAGTAACAGGGGAACAATAGAATTTATAAGTTTAAATGTACTGATTGAAACATGAGGGTTGGGAAATAATTTTTAAAACACCGTACAGTGAACATACAGACTTGAGGAATAGTTTAAAGAGTTGGAAAAAATTCAGAGAATCCAAAAATAATTTTTACTTGACGATAGCTTGAATATCTTAGAAATTACCAAAAACAATGAATTACGTTTCAAAACATTACCGGCAACGAAGAGGATCATGGGACTGATATAGGACTCGCGCTATAGGTCGGTACATAGTAGGGTAGTTTAAGGAATCCAGTTAGTGAGCTTATTTTTGTTGATAAGTTGGTACACAGGGGCATCACGTCATCGCGGCAATAAATAGAGGAGGCCATGTGGTCTCAGGACACATTTTGGTCGGGTGTCCTAGGGAGTGGATGTTCGGGCTGTGATCCGAAATCATCGTGCACAGGAAGTTGAGAAAACCGCGTGTGTTCGACACCATACTTGAAGCGTGGTAGGCCATGTAACTTTTAAATTTGGGGGTCTCTTGCTGCTTGTCCTTCATAACCGGTAATCTTTTGGTAAGGAAGTTTCGATTTGCCTGAAGTGTTAACTGATTAATTTGACTATGCAATTGTGAATAAAACTCTAGAACCCTAGAAACTTGACTTTATCTTCTAGTAGTTTTCAGACCTTTTCTGGATTTTAGGTTATCAAAATTCGGTGGCGACCGTCACGATCAGTTAACCATCCTAGGTGCACGAGTCATAAAAAAGAACAGAACCTTTGATTTAGTCGTTTCCTGGTGACTAGTTGAGCTTATGAAGTCTGTGCTCAACCCCAGCGCAGCTTTGTTTCTCACAATGAGTATGTCATCATTTATTCCCACCAACTAATCAAACCATTTAACTAATTACAACAATTGAGAAACCAAAACAATTAAATATTTCAAAATCTTAACCACTAACAATATCACATTATACACTTTCCATGGCTCTTAACGAATAGATATTCTTCAAACCAGCACATTAATGCGACCATCCAGAAGACATAAAATGACCAATTCTTGTATAAAAGAAGTAACAGATTAGTTAATATAGCCCATACAAGGTTTAAGTGCTGAATGCGATGTTATTTTGCCACAGTATGGTATATTTGTAGATGTACGAGTAGGTATGGTGTAGTAATTCTCTAGGAATGAGGGCATGTAAGGAAAGAAAAAGGAAGAAAAGGGTTCTGCTGTGAGGTTTTAGCAATGGGAAAGGTATAGTGTCGCATTTCTTATAAGCATTTGCTTGACATTACTTATTTAGAAATACGCCGTGTGTATTTAAGAATGTACTTCTATTTATATTATTTCGGAAGATATCTTTAGGCAGCTTAATCAAATAATTAATCTTTTAGTTTTACTCTTCACAACATAAATCACAACTTTTATTTTAAATTAAATCATTCATTAAATACATTATCGACTTCGTCAAGCAAGCTCTCCTTAGCTGCTGCTCTAATCAATCTCTCCGTCTCTGTGTGTCTCTCGTTGCTATGGAAACTTCTCTAAGAGTACTCACTGGCCCGTGGCAAGGAACGCCTACCTCAAGGATGTTATTACTATCGGTTATGCTACAGCCCCCCCCCAAGTTTACCATACCATTTGACCTCCATACCATTATAAATGGTTATGGTAAACTTTCCTGTAATTGTCACGTTTTAGGTAAGGAGAGCTTATATATTTTACATTTGGCTAATAACCCATTTTTTTACAAATCACGAGTACAGATGTCTTGAGGTAACTTTCCCTGGTGGTTTTCCATAAGCCGCTACTGGTTGGAACGTCCTATAGTCTGTAACACACATTTCGACAAGTTACTGTCCTTATCACTTAACAACCAAAATTACAATAGGAATATTATACTACAGAATTGTTTTTAATAACATCATCTTTAACTGTCATAGCCTCCGCCTGTTTACCAAGCATACCATTAAAATAATTTAAAAATTCTATTACCTGCCCTTGGTACATTATATTCTTCATAAGACCGATCCTTTTGAACCATTTAACTGTTGTATAACCGGCAACATTATTTAAATCACATATTTGGTCCCTGGACCAGTACAATCAACCCTTGCTAATACACTGGGACACCATTGTTTCTTGCTAATCTAGCATCATCATCACAGTTTCATTTTTATTTATTTCTTCAATCATTACATTATTCTCTCATAAGTAATAACTTTCTCCACTTCATCTTGAATATATTCATATATAGGCTAAGAGATGTAACAACAAGTCATTTGAAGGTTCTACCTGGACCTCAGCTATGCCTGTGTTAACCAAATCCCGAACCTTTCGGTATCATTTAAAGGCAATGCCTAGATAGTGGCCTTATTTACAGGAACTGAGTCCCGACCTGCCGCTGTACCCTCTCTATATGATATTTTACTTCTTAATGCAAAACACCTCTATTCATAACAACACCTTGTTTCTTCTCAACTCATTCTATTCATTCTAATGCTCCGGTATACCTTACAAACTATATATTTACTGAAAGAAAGTCTTAATAGACAATAAACTTTTATGTAATGGTATGCTGTGGTAACAGCCGAAGACTGCACATCTGATTGAGATCATCAACATTGGTAAGTGACAGCTTCCACTTAGTGGTTATAAACTTTTACTATCATTACAGTTGAATTGTGCGCAGCCACAACAATCAGTACTATTTACAAGTGTTTTGTGGCACTGAATAACAACAATATGCCAACTAAAACTTAATAATAATAGTAAATTCCAATATGATAGAGTTTATATGTACACATGTACACATCTTTTTTTTTTTTTTTTTGACCTTTACATAATTCTTTATAATACCTGCAAATTATTTTCATTTTATGTCATATCTTTATCATCAATAACATTTCTACCTATACCACTACAACACCGCATGAATGAAATATTGATTTGTGAGAAAGTAGGTACCTGGACCTAAACAGTTAATCATGTTAAGACTACTACATATTCCACCTCTCATTTACTGAGTGGTAGCTGTTTGAAAGGTTTAAGACCAATAACATTATATCTTCCTTTAATTTTATTCCCACCTGGGTAGGCTACTGTATATGAGTTCTCGTAATCTCTACCAATTACTTTATAGGCCCTTCATATAAGAATTTGAATTTTTTATCTCTTTATTTATTGCTACTGATTTCCAATGAGTTTGGACCAATACTAAATCTCCAATTTCATATTCTGTGGGCTTGATGTGTGCATCGTGGTGTCTTCTTCGTCTTTCGGCATGTTTCTTCAATTGCTCACATGCCATTCTTATTTTTTCAGCGTAACTATACGTGGTTGTTGGAAATTGAATAATTTCATACACAATGCGAGGAGGTTTCTTTCTGAACATGAGTTCAAAAGGTGTTACAGATGTAGAATCATGCGGTAAGGTGTTAATAACATCTTCTATAGCCCCTAATTCATATGCCCATCTCTGGTGATGCTCATTGCAGTATGTTCTGAACCAACGTCCTAATTCTTTCATGACTCTTTCTGCGGCATTTCCTTGGGGATAGTAAAAGGACGTTCTAAGTATTTCTATCTCGAGACTTTCAAAATAATCATTCCATGCTTTGCTTAGGAATTGAGGTCCATTGTCTGTGAGTACTTTTTTTGGTTTTCCGACATGTGGTATGTAATCATTAGTAAACTTTGAGCAAATTACTTTAGTGGTACTCTTCTTTAGTGGATATAATCGTATGTATTTTGAAAAAACGTCTAATACAACACATATTTGTGTTACCCCTCCACGAGACATCGGTAAAGGTCCAAAAATATCTAGGGCAACTAGTTCTCTGGGTTCTGTGGGTAACACACATTGCATTTCCCCAATCCGCTTAACGTTGTCGGCTTTAACTCGTTGGCATAAGTCGCAATTGGTAATTACGGTCTGTATCCTTCGGGCCATATTCGGAAAATACAATGTTTCTGACATAATTTTGTAACATTTATTTGCCCCATAATGTCCATAGCTAAAATGATGTTGGAGAATAAAATATTTTTCGGGTATCCATATCTTCCAATCTTCACTGTCTGTATGGTTTCTTCTAAATAAAACTTCATCAAGTATTAAATAAAATTGTTTTAAATTGTGATTAGTCTCATCATCCTTCAGTTTATGTATGATTTCTTGTATTACCTTGTCTTTCTGTTGCTCTTGTTGCATAAATTGTAAACAATATCTCACCTCCTTTTCTCCTGTTACCCCTTTAATATAAAGTATCCGCGGTTTCTTCATTCCCGATTGGTTTGTTTCAGTATCCTCTAATCCTAGAGGCATTCGCGATAGGGCATCAGCCAGACAGTTGTCTGCTCCATGTATATATTTAATTTCAAAATTAAATTCTTGTAGCAATAAAATCCATCTAGCCAGTCTACCATGTACCAGTTTACACTTCATGAGAAACGTAAGTGCCTTGTGGTCAGTGTAAACTACAACTTGTCTACCTAATAGCAGATATCTACTTATGGAAAATCCAAACTATAGCAAGTGCTTCCTTCTGCGTAACGCAATAGTTACGTTCCGACTGGTTTAGCACCCGGCTAGCAAAGGCAAGGTGTCTTTTCTCTAACACTTTATTTTCTTCTACCTCTTGAAAAATTTCAGCCCCCAGTCCATAATCGAGCTATCTGTTTGGACACAATTGGTAGGTCCCAATTTGGGGCATATAAATTCATTTTCTTAAGTAAAGTGTCTTTCACTTCCTGAAAATCCTTTTCACACTGCTCAGTCCAATGCCAGTGGGAGTTCTTCTTTTTCAATTTTTCAAAATGAGGGCTATTGAGTATTTGCCCACGAACATATTTGCGGTAATAATTACAAAGTCCTAAAAAACTTATTAGTTGTTCTTTATTTTGGGGCCTCGGGAACTCTCTGATTGCCTTAAGTTTTTCCTCATTCGGTGTGATTCCATTAGGGGTAATGGTATGGCCCAAAAATTCAATTTTTCTTGTCAAGAATACGCATTTTTTCAACTTTATTGTCATTCCCCCTCTTCTTAAGGCTGTCAAAACCTCCCTCAGAGTTTCCAATGTTCTGTGATTGTTTCACTAGCAATTAATATATCATCCACATAGACAAATATTTTGTTGAGCAGATCTTTGCCAAGCACTAAGTCTAAAGCTCGGATGAAATTTGCCACGGCGTTATTGAGTCCGAAAGGTAAAACGCGAAAATGATAGCTGCGACCTTGGTAAAGAAATGCTGTATATTTCCTTGAATCTTCCGCTATAGGTATTTGCCAGTAAGACGCCGTCAGGTCCAAAGACGTTAGGAACTTTTTTCCTCCGAGATTCAGTAATAATTCGTCTATAGGTGGAGGATGGTCCCTTTCCGTTTCTAGAACTTTATTTAAGGTTCTTGCGTCTAAAACAAGCCGGACTGACTGGTCAGCTTTGCTAACAACTACTATCGGGTTATTAAAGGGACTAGTTGATCTTTCAATAATCTTCCATTTAATCATTCTCTCAATTTCTTCATCTACTTGTTTCCTCTTAGCAATCGGTATTGTATAGGGTTTTACAAAAAATGGAGTTTTGCATGTTACAGTAAAATTACATTCATAGTTTTGTACAAGTCCTGGTTTATCCGAAAACACCTCACTGAATTCTCTTAAAATATTACTTAAAATCTCCTTATGTTCATAATTACTGTTATCCTCCCAAAACAAGGAATTATTTTCTTCAGCTTGCTGCATTATATCTGGTTTTATTGTTCTCACAATGCATTTAACTAATTTCTCATGAAATTTACTTTCTTTCCCTATTGCTACCGCATTTCCCCACGTCAAAACACGAATTGTAATTTCCTGTTTCTCTCTCCAATAACTGATCATAGGTACTTGTAGTCTTCCTTCTTTTATTGGGAATTCCAGGTAACCATGTTCAAAGTCCATAACCGCGTTGAAGGTCCTCAACCAATCTACGCCGAGAATGCAATCCGTTGTAAGTCCAGGTACTACGAAAACACCAAAATCAAAAGAGTATTCTTTTATGTTCACTTGTAAGAGTACCTGTTTTTTATTAATTTACTCTTTCCCCCTGTTGCCGTTACTACAGACATACCACTTACTGGTAACATTTCTATCCTAACTTTTAATTGCTCTGCACAATTCTGAAACATTTCAAATAAACTTTCTGAAATACAGGATATTTCCGCACCTGAATCAAGTAATACTTCAACTTTCTTTCCATACATCGTTGCTAAATAATTGGTGCCCTAACTACAGGGTGCTTCAAAAAAATGTATACACACTTTGAACTTGCATAGAAAATTTATTTACCGTTCTACAAAGTTAAATTTCAGGAAAATAGAAAGCTAAAAGTCCAATGTAAATCAAACATTAACAACAAATGTTAATACTGTTCAAATTGGTGACCTGCAGCATCAATACAATTCTGAGTACGAGTCACCACAGATTCTGTACATCGTATCAAAACGTCCAATGAGATTTCTCTACACACTGCTTGAATCTCATTCCAAAGAATGTCTAGGTTACGTGGTTTACGTTTGTACACCTCATCTTTTACTGTGCCCCACAAGAAGAAATCCAGTGGTGTAAGGTCTGGAGAGCGTGCTGGAAACTCGATTGACCCCCTGCGTCCTATCCACCGGCCCGACAAATTTTGATCCAGGTAAGCTCGTACGTCCCTGTGATAGTGCGGCGGAGCACCATCTTGTTGAAAATAAAAATCATCATTACCGTATAATGCACGAATGGCAGGAAATATGGAATCAGCAAGCATTGTTAGGTAATTAATACCAGTTACAGTGCCTTCAAATTGAAAAGGTCCAATGAGTCCCCTTGAAGACAAACCGCACCACACATTTACACGTGGCAAATTTACAGCTTTTTCAATTGTAATGTGAGGATTTTCTTCACCCCAGTAAACACAATTGTGCCTATTGACAGTTCCATTAAGTTTGAATTGGGCTTCATCCGACCAAATGATGATACCCATAAATCCCGGTTCACGTATCACCATCTCCTGAATCCATTCACAAAATTGCAACCTTCTATCTGGATCGTCGTCACTTAGCTGTTGCACCAGCCTTGGAATGTAAACACGATACTTGCCTCTCTTCAGAATGCGTAGCACGCTGCTAGCACTTACATCACTTTCACGTGCCCCTTGCCTTGAAGATTTGTTAGGAGAGCGTTGAAACAGTTCCAAGACTGCCATTGATGACTCATCACTTGTAGCTGTTCGAGGCCGACCTGAATGACCTTTATGCACATCACACACTGTTCCATGAACTTCGAACTTGTCTCGTATGCGTGTAATTGTTAATCTTGAAGGTGGTTCTGTATCATACTCCCTTCTCCACTGTCTTTGAACTTCATTTACATTCTCAAACTTCCAGTACCACTTAATAACCTGCTTACGTTCTTCAAAACTCAAACGTACGTCCCCCATGTTGATATTACAAATTCCAACTGATAATATAACATAGATGGACGATTATACTGGCACCTGGCGAAGAAATATAACACTAGCCTTGTAGAGCGGGAAAACAACAATAGTTTAAAGTGTGTATACATTTTTTTGAAGCACCCGGTATTTGCTCTTCCTTAACTAACTCTTTCTCTCAAGTCATCACTTGGATTATTGTGGAAAACACTTCGGGCAGATACTATTCTATTTTCGTGGGTAGGTTCATTTTTTATATTGCCTCTGTCCGGACCACAACTTCGGCATTGTCTAATTTTTTGGATTTTTTGGACTCCCTTCTTGGCTGGTACATGGGTTAGGTGTGTTCTCATTTCTGTCTACATCCATTTGAGGTTTAAAATGTTTTCCTGCAAAATCACCTCTTCTGTTTCGGTTGATATATCTTACATAAGCTTTACCTCTACCCGAAAAAAATTGTTGACCTCTTGAATTAGACTGTGAGTCAGAATGATGGTTGTTGTTACTTAAATCTTCCTGTCTATTGTATCTGTTATTCGCTAGTGTTTTGCGGTCATTAAATTGGTGGTTATTAGGATAGTCTCCTTGGTTATGAGTGTAGTATGAGTTCTTTTTGTTATATTCCCGTTGTTGTCTGTAGTTATTGTTATTATAATTATCGTTCGTAGAACTTTTATAATATTGTCCATTGTCAAGTCATATAATAAACTGTTCAGCCTCTTCAATGCTCCTGACATTCGGGTCGTAAAAATGTCTTGTATTTTACCAGGCATCCTACCTACAATGTCTCTTACTATCTCTTCTTCGGGGAGTGGATCTGTAAAGAAATTATTCTTTGCTGCCTCTCCAGCAAAAAAATCTAAATATAAATCTCGCCCTTCCTGAAATCTTCTTCCCTTGCACAGTTCTCTTTTCTCATGGTACTGCCTCTCCTGGGACCAGAAATAATTTAGAAAATTGGATTTCAATTCATAATAAGTACTGCATCTTTGGATTTGTCGCTCTCCCATACTTGAGCTCTACCTCGGAGATGTTGATAAATACAATTTATTTTCTCTGTGTCATTATAATTCTCAAAAGTTCTGTAGGATTCAAAACTTTTATAAAAGTAACAGGTGGATGGACCAGTCCCAAAATTTTGTAATTGCAACTTTATCACTGGAAGTAAAGGTTATTGTGTTCAGGTTACCCCAAGGATTTGAGGTTGTGCCTCTTTACCTTTTGTCTGTATCTCTGATAG